>CM066031.1:1224044311-1224534311 GCA_033557465.1 Ichthyophis bannanicus
GTGCATCACAGAAACCTGAGCATCATATATATTGTTCAAAATGTTTTCTGCCAAGGTAAAGCAAGCCGAACTATAACTTTAAACACCAAATACATGGTGCTCTTTAAGAATCCTAGAGATAAGTTACAGATTGCCATTCTAGCCAGGCAGATGTACCCTGGAAAATCAAAATTCTTTTTAGAAGTCTTTGAAGATGCAACCAGAAAGCCGTTTGGGTATCTCGTCGTGGATTTAAATAACACAACGCCTGAGGCTTACAGACTGAGGACGGATATCTTCCCGCCAGATTGGACCACGGTATACTGTGAAAAACCACAAAACTCACATAAAAAGAAATGAATATGTAACCAACCCCTTCATACATGCCTGTGTGTCTCAGACAACATGTCTCGCTGTGTAAAGAGAAACCTGCCCCTTTTAAAACTTTTGGTTCAAGCCTCTCCGCAGCACAGAAGAGCCATCCTGAATACAGCTTCTAATGATTTGGTAGCAGCTATAGTTGAAATCGCTCTCAACACCCTAAAAGGTAACATTCCTCTTTCACAACAACAGATAAAGGTTTTAAAAGGGAAGCATCATGCCATAAAGAGTCTGTGCGATAAAAGACTACCCATTAAAAAAAAGAAGCAATTGGTGAGACAGTCGGGTGGCTTTATCGGGCCCCTGTTAAGTTTTGCATTACCGTTGATAACGGGGCTTCTGACAAACCTCTAATGCATCACGCTGAAAAAATGTACATAGTCCCTAGTCAACAACTTGAGCGTTTGAGAAACCCGCCAGATCGGGATGAAAATATTAGAACCACGACCATCCATAAGTTAGATGAAGAAATGAAAAACATCCTGCAAAGCGTCGGTATGTCTGAACACGAAAAGGCTAAATGTTACTCAGAAGTGCTACAGCGCTATCTCGTGCTTAACAGACAGAGGGATATGGAAAAAGAAAAAATAAACTTGTATCTACAGGCACAAGATGAGACATCAACGGCAACACCTCTAGAAAATATTATACCTCCAGACCCTGTAATACAAGAAGTGTTAAACAGCATCAATATGCGCTATAGGAAAAATGCTGAGTTGCTGCTTAATAAACTGTTAAAAAACAAGAATGTGGCATCCTGGGAGGGAAATGGAACATTTGTATACCGGGGAAACCCCGTCAATGGCTCTAACCTACTCGACCTCGTTCGTGGGGCTACGCAGCCCCAAGCTCTTTCACAACGAAGAATACCCAGGGGCTGGGAGGAGTTCATGCAAACCCTAGCCGAATTAAATATGCCCTCTACGGTAATGGGTAATGCAGCCAACAGAGATGTACTGGCACGCCTCAAAGAGAACCCATCTGTGAAGGCTACTAAAATGTACACGGGTCCGATAAAGAGCAAAGAGCTACTCCCTCACAAAAAACGTAAATTATCCCACAGATACCGGTGGTTGAGTGTGTAAAAAATGTATTTTCAATAAAATGTTTAAAAACAAAAATAAAAGACTAGACAGTGGTTTCTTTTCAAAAAACCTCCTTAGAGGGGTTACTTTTATTTAGAAGCATCAAAACATTCACGATAGGAAACACACACTTGCTGATTATGGAACGGATTTCTAAAAGATCTACACAAAGTTTGTTTGTTGCGTTTTACAAAATGTAACACCATATCATCATTTTGCATTAAATCTTCAGAATACATTTCTAAAATATTTTCAAAAGGCACCCCTTTACAGCGGTGGTGCAAGAAAAATACACAGTGATATCCACAAGCCGTAGACATTGGGTGCTGTAATTGTCTGTTGTGGTATAAAACAGTTTTACAATGCTTGTTGAAAAAGCTCATAATGCTGGTAGGAAAGAATAAGCTATCAGGTGGTTGTCCATAAGAATCAAAAAATTCCCCTGTTCCATCTCCACATATATAGATGGCTAACCAGTGTTCTCCAGGTAGGTTATGAGGGTGTGTATTTACCACCAAACACACTGGCTTCCTTGATATTTGTACATCCGCTAACCAATCGCTGGGTAGCACATCTAAAAAGAAATCTGCAACACAGGGGTCCTTCTTTAAAATACGGAAGATCTGCAGGGTGTTCATTTTCACGAATGATCAAAAAGAACATTCCTTCTATGATTAATTTCTATCACATTGTCAAAAACCCCATAAACAATCATGTTAACTGTATAGGGTAAGGCACTGGCAAAACGTATTTCAGCCCGCAGGTTACCAGTTTTAATCAGCGAGTAATGGTCTGCACACTCCTGATCCGGTGAAAGGTCAAACGCCAACAGGGTATAACCTTTGTAAAACTCCTGACGGTCAATCAGCAACGCTGTATCTTTCAGATGTTTACCACTTGCTTGTATCAGTTGCATATATTCTCTTACACAACATCCGTTTTGAAAGTCAGGTTGAAGAGGTTTCCCGGGTACTTGTTCACCATCCACATATAGAGCGGCAAAATTAATATCATAATGTTTTAAAATTGAAGGGGTTTTTAGCATAATTACCGCTGAAAGCATCATTATCCACAAATCCCAGCACAATGAGTTTTGGTAGCTGCCCCAAAAAGAGATTTTCCTGGTTAGTCACACGGGCACCGGCTGGTATGCTAAACACCTTCAGCCCCACACGGTCAATAGCATACTTGACATTAGCTTTCAGCAGAGCTTCCGCATGTCCCAGGCGCACTCCGGGGGAAACTTTAACTCTCTTTACAAAGAGCGCAGCATTTAGGATAAGGATTTTATAACTTTTTTTCGGCATCACCGCTCATTAAACAGAAAGCGTTTTTGTTGCGGGTCAATTTGATTTTGAGATCCACGCCATTAATCAATAGCTTTTCTTGAAAAAATAGATCGCTATGTAATTGCCCCAATAGCTCTACCTTGTTGCTAGAGACCGTAAATTGAGCCCTTTCAGTAAAGCCGATGTTGTGAGATCCTATCTCTCTCACCTCATGCTGCCCGGCTGTGTCTTTATAAAACAGACCGCTTGTAAACTGTGATTTGAGGGATCCTTCGCCATAATTGAGAAGCAGCTCTATGAGGGCTCTGTAGGGGTAGCAGTTGTTGCTCTGGCTAATGAGTTGGTCACCCAGTGTAACATCCAGCTGGCTAAACAGAGCTGCGATTGGGTAGTTCACCAGCGCTACTTTGGCTGCCGGTTCGATGTTCGAGCCATCTTCTGCCACAATTTTACAGGTCAGGTGCAAAAGTGTACTATTTAAATCAATGTAGTCTTCACCATGACCTGCGATATAGAAGTCCAAAGGGGCTGTTTCCGACAAAGCCGATAATGGCGGAATTTCCACATAAATACTTTTTTCGATACTTGTTTGAGTCGGTGCTAGTTGAAACAGGTCCAGTTCCGATTTAACACACTCTTCAGAGCCGTGGTGTACAAAAGCCATGGTGCTTTTTAGAATATATCTCGCTGCCTAGAGCTAGCGCTTCTCTTCTTAGACCGGCGGTTAAGCTTCTGAGACCTGCCACCCACGGGTTTCTTTCTTTTAAAAGGTTTGGGCGGTCCTTGTGGTAACTCCCGAGACTCGGTTCTCTTTCTTTTAACAGCTCTTCTAATCACAGCCAGTCCTGATCCTGCCTGTTCTGTAGCCTGGTTCATTTTATTTAGAACGGCCGTTGTGACATGGCTCATGACATCCTTGGCTATGTTTTTTGCGGCGCCTTTCACGTGTGGTTTAATAATTTCAAAACCCCTTCTCAAAAACGGCATAGCTTTTCTAAAGAGGCTGCGAAAAACACCACCTACACCGGCCCCATACATGACCGGTACTCCATGATATCCTGAAAGCCCATAGCCGGCTTGGGTTGTATAATAATGCCTGTATGCTTTGGGGTCTCCGTAGTCTTTAGCCACAACCATTTTAAAAAACAGTCACCCTCCGGGGTCGCAGATGAAGCTTAAGGATCACCTTCCCGTAACGAAATGAGACGTACTTGTCCTGATCCGTCTTTATTTCAAATGTGATGGTATCAATATGCTGTTTGTTCACAGGGACATAGTGCGGCTTATCATAAGTTAACGTGATAAACTCATCCCTAACCCCTTTAGTTGGAACACAGCGCAGCAGTGGCACAAAATGGTCACCTACTAACTGGTGCTCTACAATATCTGTGTACAGGTAGAGGGTATTAAAACCGGCCGTGATATCCGTTGGAAAATGGGAACGTTGTGTATTAACGTATGCTTCTATTCCCAAAATGGTTGCCAAATCACCATACGCATAAATAGTAGACCTATCTTCCGATTTTATCCGGATTCTTCGCGCATGGGGCTCATAAATGATTAGTGGTACCGCCGATTTATAGATGTTGCTAATGTCCTGATTCATGGATTCCACTAAACGCTGCATGGTCGCGTAATGTCCTTTCCTGACTATAAGGTGCTGTATATTTCCTGCTGCGGAAACGATAACATACTTATGGTCTTCCTTAATATTCTCCCAGGTGTTGGGGTATTGTATTTCCACGAGCCCCACTTCCCACTGTCCTTGTAAGTCCAAAGGCCTTGCTAGTTGTATGGTAAAATTAGAGCTGGTATTTTGGGAAAACACATCTGCTGAGGCATTGCTAGGCAGGGTGATATAAAAGCCACCATCATTCATTTTCAATTTTATTTTAATGCTGCTTCAAAAGAAAGAAAGAAATCAGATGTCTTGAATCTCTGATGCTTTAACCCAACTGTTAAATTTAACAGGCCATCCCCTCCATTTCACGAGGTAGAATCTGTTCCTGCCACATCCTTTTACCTTTAGAACCTTTTCGATTCGGTATATTCTGTCCTGTTGCTGCGTGACTTTTAGCAATTCTTCAGGATAAAAAGAACCTTGTATGGCTTCACCGTCATAATCCTGTATCTTGTATGTTGCTTTCTGGCCCCTGTTTAAAATGTCCGTTATTATAAATACCTCGTCAGTCCACGTTTGCTCGTAACCTTTTTCAAATTTTCCTTTAGTTTTTGAAAGTCTTACATGATCTCCTTTCTTTAAGGGATTCTCGGTATGCTTACGCTTGATGCTATCACCGTAGACTCTTTTCCAGATCTGCAGAGAATTTGTGTGTGTCACATCTACAGGCCTCGTCTTTATTGTTCTGTGAAAACTATGATTATAACTGTGCACAAAAGCCTGCAATACGTCTTGATACCTAAAGGTGTTGTGTGTAGTAAAATAACGCCACATTTTGGATTTCAAAGTCCTGTTAAACCTTTCTACCACCGCTGCTTTAACATCGTTATTGGTTACAAAATGATGAACCCCTCTTTGTTTTAATAAATTCTTCAGGGACCTATTTAAAAATTCTTTACCCTTGTCTGTCTGTATTTTTTCAGGTGTACGACCTAGATTAAATATTTTTTCAAAGGCTTTAGCAACTTCATGACCGGTTTTCGATTTTAAACTTGCAGCCCATGCATATTTTGACAGGATGTCTACCACTGTTAATATGTATTTATAGCCATTGTTATAATGGGACAAGGCTGCCATATCAACTAAATCAGCCTGCCATTGCGCATCCACATCTGACACGATCGTCTTGTTTCTTTTAAAACGGACCCTAGCAGGTCTGTGTAAAGTATAAGCATCTTGTCCGGTAGCCCATCTAACTACATCATTTCTGTTGACTGTTTTATCCTGCTTTTTAGCAGCTTGAAGTAGAGGATTTATGCCCCCAAAGCTCCCTGCTGCTTTGGGGTTATAGTAAATGCTCTTCAATAAGGTTTCCTTCATGATTGCCGTGCTTTGACTGTTCTTTTTATTTTGCCAACATCTTCCGAATGGTTTTAGTAATTAATGTTGTGTGCCCTGCTGGAAATTCTTCTTGGTGTTCCAAAAAGAGCCATTTTTTCCTTTCTGAAAGTCTGTGTTAAAATGCTCCCCTTACAGCAGGAGCATGCTCAGAACACCTGGAGCATGCTCAGAACAGACCTCTTGTTTCAACCAATCACGTGTTACCACACCCTAGAGAGACATGTCCAGGCTTGTCTCTCTGTATTGGTTTTTTCAAAGCCACTAAAAAATAGCTGTATTTGGATTTGAACTCGGCTCTCTCAAAAAAAAAAATAGCTGTATTAGGGGGATTTGAACTCAGGTCTCTCTGTATTTCAGTCTGAACTCTACAGGTCTGTCAGAATACTTCTATCACATGGACCGCACTAGTTTTTCTAACAATTGCATTTGTAATTGCATTTGTAAAGAAAATTGTGTCTCTCTGTGCTGTGAATCTTTTTGTGAGAAATAAGAACTGGTGCAGTGGGAGAGAGAAAAGCATTTTATTTTTCCAGGGTTCCTGCTTTTTTTTTTGCAGGTGTAAACATTAACCAGAAGCAAAAAAAAAAAACACATTTCCGGAGTCAGTCACACTGCTCCCCGCTGATGTCAGCACAAAGGGACAGTCCATTTCCGATGATGTAGGCAGGGGGCGTGGTTGAGGGTGAGAGGGTGATCCCTCTAACAAAGATGTGCTAATTGCTTTTTGGAAAGATAAAAGATTCTAGCTTGCCTGTCTCTCTGTGCTAGTAATCAGATTTTGTGTGAGAAAGAAACAACTGAGTCTGTGTGGGAGAGAGAGACAGAGAGAAAAGCATTTTTGTTTTTCAGTATTAAGCAGAAGCAAAAACACATTTCCGGAGTCAGCCATACTGTTTCCGCTGATGTCAGCAAAAAAGGGACAGTCCCTCTTCTGATGACGCCCTGTTTCCGGTGATGTCATTTCCGATGATGTAGGCAGGGGGCGTGGAGGAGGGTGGGAGGCTGTGGGCGTAGCACAAACCCCGGAAGTGGGTGCTGATTGGCTAATGTCATATTGTGGGGCGTGGCATGGGTGTGACACACCCCCGGAAGTGTATGCTGATTGGATGATGTCATCCTTGGGGCGGGGGCAGGGGTGTGTCAAGTGGGGGGCGGTGGCCACGCCTGGGGGCGGGACTGGGCGGGGCTAACTCACCATTCACTTCTATGGGAGGGGGCGTGGCCTAAGGCGGGACATACACCGGAAGTGGGCGCTGATTGGTGCCTGTCAACATTTTGGGGGCGGGAGTGGGCGGGGCTGGGCGGGGCTAACTCACCATTCACTTCTATGGGAGGGGCGTGGCCTAAGGCGGGACATACACCGGAAGTGGGCGCTGATTGGTACCTGTCAACATTTTGGGGGTGGGAGTGGGCGGGGCTAACTCACCATTCACTTCTATGGGAGGGGGCGTGGCCTAAGGCGGGACATAGACCGGAAGTGAACGCTGATTGGCTCCTGTCATCCTTATCTCACCTGTCAATCAGTTTGACGAGTAGTGTACCCATTATACTACTGACGATCTTGCCAAACAAATCTGATTGAGTTCTTTGACTGGGTGACCAAAGAACTAGATCAGGGGCATGCGATGGATGTCATCTACCTGTATTTCAGCAAAGCCTTTGATACTGTTCCTCATAGGAGGCTTATCAATAAACTCAGTAGTTTAGGGATGGGTCACAAGGTGGTGAACTGGATCAGAAACTGGTTGACTGACAGATGACAGAAGGTGATGGTAAATGGAGCTCACTCGGATGAAAGGAGGGTGATTAGCAGGGTGCCCCTGGGTTCGGTCCTGGGCCCGGCACTGTTCAATGTATTTGTGAGTGATAATGCTGAAGGACTGCATGGAAAAGTCTGTCTTTTTGCAGATGACATGAAAATTTGCAACAGAGTGGACTCCCCTGAGGGAGTGGATAACATGAGGAAAGATATACAAAAGCTGGAAGAATGGTCTAATGCTTGGCAGTTAAGATTTAATGCGAAAACGTGCAGTGTCATGCACTTGGGAAGCAGAAATCCAGGGGAAATGTACGCGATAGGGGGTAAGAGGTTGGTGTGCACGGACCAGAAGGACCTTGGTGTGATTATTTCTGCGGATCTCAAGGTGGCAAAACAGTGTGACAAGGCAGTGGCAAAAGCCAGGAAGATGTTGGGTTGCATACAAAGAGGAATTACCAGCAGAAAGGAAGAGGTACTAATGCCACTGTATAAGTCACTGGTGAGGCCCCACTTGGAATACTGTGTTCAGTTTTGGAGACCATATCTTGCAAAGGATATAAAAAGACTGGAAACTGTTCAGAGGAAGGCAACTAAAATGATTTGGAGCCCGCATCAGAAGCCTTATGAGAAGAGACTTGAAGACCTAAATATGTACACTCTGGAGGACAGGAGGGACAGGGGAGATATGATTCAGACCTTTAAATACTTAAAGAGAAATAATGAACAAACAAACCTCTTCCAAAGACGGGGAAGCTGTAAAACTAGAGGGCATAACATGAAGCTGCAAGGGGGTAAATTGAAAGGCAATGTCAGGAAATACTTTTTCACTGAAAGGGTGGTGGATGCTTGGAATGCCCTCCCAATGGAAGTGTTGGGGGCAAATACAGTGACAGAATTGAAAATGGCATGGGACAGACACAGTGGATCCCTTTATAGCAACATGATAAAATCAAAATAAACTTAACTAATTTCTCAACATACAGGGGTGTCCTACATGGAGAGGTGGGTTCACCCCTAAAACAAAGACATGGGGAGTGGTGGCCTGCATGGAGCAGCAGGTGCACCTACTCTTGTCATCTTACTGGGCAGACTAGATGGACCATACTGGTCTTTATCTGCTGTCATTTACTATGTTACTGCCTCTCCCCAACAGTCTATTTTTTTCCTCCAATCATTCCCTACCAGTCTGATTTTCTCTCTCCTAACCCCCAAACAGGTTCCCTCTCACTCAGTTTCTCTCTTTCCCTTAACCAGTCCCCAGAAGTCTTTTCCTCTCCCTTCATCTAGTCACTACCAATATGGTCCCTGTCTCTGATTTGTGCTGTCACATCTGATCCCACCTTCATGGCCATTATTGCTTCTGGCCTGCAGTCACCAATCCCACCACCATCCCTGCAGCCTCTAATGATCCCACCCCTACCTCAACCTCTCTATTCTGACGGCATAAATTACAGCAGCCAAGAGATTTTTCTCTGTGTCCTGCAGAACTCCGTAATATTTTCACAGTCCTTCCCTCCCAGGAGTCATGCATCACAGATTGGGAACCACTGATTTAAAGGACAGGATAAAAGCCCTGGGCAGCCCTGCCAACTTTTATTTTTTTATTATGCTGCATTTAACAGGATCATACAAAGCTACAAATATGCTTGGTGCGTCTCGCGAACATGGCATGCTCCCCCCTACCCCCCAGCTGCATGCAGGAACTCACTCTTGTTGGGCTTCCTGGAAGCCATAGTAACATATTATATGATGGGAGATAAAGACCAGTATTGTTCCATCTAGTCTGCCCAATAAATTGGCTAGAGTGGTTGTAACTGCCGCTCTGTGAAGATCACCCCCACCCTCAATGCCTGTGTTTAGGGCTGTGCCTGCCGCTCTGTGCAAGCCAGCCCCCCTATAAGATATGCCATACTGGGTCAGACCAAGGTCCATCAAGCCCAGTATCCTGTTTCCAACAGTGGCCAATCTAGGTCATACGTACCTAGCAGTTTCCCCAAAAGACACAGGTTCCACAATACTTGTATTGATATCCTGGGTCCCTTTTTAATAATGGTTTATGGACCTTTCCTCCAGGAACTTGTCCAAACCTTTTTTAAACCCAACTACACTAACAGCTCTTACTACATCCTCCGGTAATAAATTCCAGAGTTTGATTACACGTTAAGTGAAAAAATATTTTCTCTTATTTGTCTTAAATAGTTTACCCTGTAGCTTCATTACATGTCCCCTAGTCTTTCTATATTCTGATAGCGTAAACAATCAATCTACGCTTACCCGTTCCACTCCATTCATTAATTTATAGACCTCTATCATATCTCCCCTCAGCCGTCTCTTTTCCAGGTTGAAGAGCCCTAAACTTTGTAGCCTCTCTTCATAGGAATAGCCTTCCATCCCCTTTACCATTTTGGTGGCTCTTCTCTGTACCTTTTCTAATAACGCTATATCCTTTTTAAGATACGGCGACCAGAATTGCACACAATATTCAAGGTGCGGTCATACCATGGAACGATACAGAGGCATTATAATATCCTTTGTTTTATTTTCCATTTCTTTCCTTATGATACCTAGCATTCTATTTGCTTTCTTGGCCGACGCTGCACACTGGGCGGAGGGTTTTAACATGTTATCCACGATGACTCCTAAATCCTTTTCCTGGGTGGTGGTTCCCAATGTGGAACCTTGCATCCTGTAACCATAGTGTGGGTTGTTCTTTCCTAGGTGCATAACTTTACACTTGTCCACATTAAATTTCATCTGCCATTTGGATGCCCAGTCTTCCAATTTATCCAGATCCTCCTGCAGTTTTCCACAGTCCTCTTGGGTTTTAACAACTTTAAACAGTTTTGTGTCATCTGCAAATTTGATAACCTCACTAGTTATTTCCTTTTCCAGGTCATTTATGAATATGTCAAAAAGTAGCGGACCCAGTACAGATCCCTGGGGTACTCCACTATTCACCTTTTTCCATTGGGAATATTGGCCATTTAGCCCTACCCTCTGCTTTCTATCTTTAACCAGTTCCCGATCCACAATAGTACACTGCCTCCTATCCCATGACTTTTTAGTTTTGCCAAAGGTCTCTGATGAGGGACCTTGTCAAAGGCTTTCTGAAAGTCCAGATACACTATGACAACCGACTCACCTTTGTCTACCTGTTTATTCACACCTTCAAAAAAACATATCAGATTAGTAAGACAAGATCTTCCTTGTCTAAAGCCATGTTGGCTGTCTCCCATTAGGCCATGACTATCTACATGCTGTGTAATTTTGTTCTTTATGATGGTTTCTACCATTTTCCCCGGTACTGACATCAGGCTCACCAGTCTGTAATTTCCCGGATCACCCCTGGAACTCTTTTTAAAAATTGGCGTTACATTGGCGACCCTCCAATCTTCAGATATTACAGATGATTTTAATGAAAGTTCACAGATTACTAATAGCAGGTCTGCAATCTCATATTTCAGTTCTTTCAACAGTCTTGGATGTATACCATCTGGTCCAGGTAATTTGCTTCTATTCAGTTTATCAAATAGTTGTAATACATCTTCCCAGTGTAGTGATATTTCTCTGAATTCCTCTGCAGTATCACCTTTAAATACCACTTCAGTCTTGGGTAACATCCCTACATCTTCCTCAGTAAAGACCGAAGCAAAGAATTCATTCAGTCTCTCCGCTATAGCCTTGTCTCCTCTTACTGCCCCTTTTACCCCTCTATCATCTAATGGTCCAATTGACTCTCTCACAGGCCTTTTGCTACGAATGTACTTGAAAAAGTCTTTATTTCGTGTTTTTGCTTCTGTAACAAGTTCCTTCTCAAATTCTCGCTTTGCCTGCCTTATCAATGCTTTGCATTTAACTTACCAGTGCTTGTGCTGTTTCCAGTTTTCATCGTTTGGCACTTTTTCCATTTCCTGAAAGATGCTTTTTTGGCAGCAACAGCCTCTCTGACCTCACCTTTAAACCATGCTGGCAGTTTTTTGGACTTTCTTCCACTTTTCTTAATGCGTGGAATACAGCTGGTCTGGGCTTCCAGGATAGTATTTTTAAACAACACCCAAGCTTGATGTAAGTCTTTAACCTTTGCAACCGCTCCTTTTAGTTTTTTCTTAACTATATTCCTCATTTTATCATAGTCTCCCTTTCGAAAGCTAAAAGGGTAGTACTGTGGATTTTTTTACTATCCCCCCTCCACTAATTAAATCAAACACGATCATGCTATGATCACTATTGCCAAGTGGTCCCAACACCCTTATTTCTTGCACCAGATCTGGTGTCCAACTAAAGACTAGATCCAGTATGGCTTCCCCTCTGGTCAGTTCATGAACCAGCTGCTCCAAGAAGCAGTCATTTATTTCATCTAGAAATTTTATCTCCCTAGCATGTCCTGCCGTGACACTGACCAAGTCGATACCGGGGTAATTGAAATCACCCATTATTACTACTCTGCTGTGACTTTCGTTAGCTTCCTTGATTTCTTTGAGCATTTCATCATCCATTTGTTCATTCTGGCCAGGCAGTCGATAGTACACCCCCACTGCCATCACCTTCCCCTTCATACATGGAATTTCAATCCATAGAAATTCTACAGCAAATTTTGTTTCCTGCAAAACTTTAATCCTTTCTGACTCAATGCCCTCTCTAACATAGAGCGCAACCCCTCCACCAATTTGATCAGTTCTATCATTACGATATAGTTTGAATCCAGGTATCACAGTGTCCCACTGGTTATCCTCCTTCCACCATGTCTCTGAGATTGCAATCATATCTAACCTCTCATTTAGTGCTATATATTCTAACTCTCCCATCTTATTGTTTAGACTTCTAGTATTTGCATACAAGCATTTTAGAGACTGTATTTTATTAATATTAATCTGGCTATTGATAAACATGGGTAATTTGGAATCTTTACGCTCTGTCTGCACCATACTCAAGGGCATTTGGGCTACTTTACTCTTTTTTGGAAGCTCACTGCTTTTGGTAGTATTCTTCAAGGATACCTTCTTCCGAACCATGCGCTCTTGGGTGACTGTCGGCTTTCCCCTATTTTCTAGTTTAAAAGCTTCTCTATCTCCTTTTTAAAGGTTAATGCCAGCAGTCTGGTTCCATCCTAGTTAAGGTGAAGCCCATCCCTTCGGAAGAGCCCCTCCTTTCCCCAGAATGTTCCCCAGTTCTTAACAAATCCAAAACCCTCATCCTTTCATCATCGTCTCATCCACGCATTGAGACTCCGAAGCTCTGCCTCCCTTTTGGGTCCTGCACGTGGAACAGGAAGCATTTCGGAGAACGCTACCCTGGAAGTTCTAGATTTCAACTTCCTACCTAAAAGCTTATATTTAGTCTCCAGAACTTCCCTACCACATTTTCCTATGTCCTTGGTACCGATATGTACCAAGACAGCAAACTCATCCCCAGCACTATCTAAGATCCTATCTAGGCAGTGCGTGAGGTCCGCTACTTCGCACCAGGCAGGCATGTTACCAGGCGATCCTCCCATCTATTTACTGAGCTATAAAAGATATTTAAGTTTGCTTTGATTTCATCCTCTTGCTATAAATGGATCCACTGTGTCTGTCCCATGCTATTTTGAATTCTATCACTATATTTGCCACACCGCCTCCATCGGGAGGGCATTCCAAGCATCCACCACCCTTTCAGTGAAAGTATTTCCTGATGTTGCTTTTAAGTTTTCTACCTTGCAACTTCATTGTATGTCCTCTAGTTTTACAGCTTCCCTGTCTTTGAAGAAGGTTAGTTTGTTCATTAATAACCTTTAAGTACTTAAATACCTGTATCATACCTCCCCTGTCCCTCCTCTCCTCCATGGTATACATAATTAGGTTTGCAAGTCTCTTCTCATACATCTTCTGGTGCAGACTCCAAATCATTTTGGACGCATTCCCCTGAACCATTTCAAGGGGCTTGTTTACAAAGCCGTGGTAGCGGTTCGCGATCGTTATCGGAGCCGCGGCCCCATTGATTTCAATGGGGCTGCGGCTCCGATAACGATCGCGAATCGCTACCGCGGCTTTGTAAACAAGCCCCCAAGTCTTTTTATATCCTTTGTGAGATCTTGTCTCCAAAACTGAACACAATAATCCAAGTAAGGCCTCACCAACGATTTGTACAGTGGCATTAATACCTCTTCCTTTCTGCTGGTTATTTCCTCTCTGTATGCAGCCCAACATCCTTCTGGCTTTGGCTACTGCCTTGCTGCATAGTTCGCAACCTTAAGATCCTCAGGGACTAGTACTCAGAGGTCCCTCTCCTGGTCCATGCACATCAACCTCTCGCCCCCTTTGCAAACAATTTCCTTGGATTCCTGCATCTCAAGTGCATGACTCATTCTCTGCATTACATCTTAAATGACAAGCATTAGACCATTCTACTAGTGTTTGTAGATCTCTCCTCATGTTCTCCACTTCCTCAGGGGAGTCCACTCTGTTGCAAATTTTTGTGTCATCTGCAAATAGGCAGACTTTTCCATTCAATCCTTCCACAATATCACTCACAAATACATTGAACAGTATCGGTCCCAGGACAAATCCATGAGGCATGCCACTACACATCTTCCTTTCTTCCGAGTGAGTTTCGTTTACCACCACCTTCTGGTCTGTCAGTTAACCAATTTCTGATACAGTTCACTACCTTGGGATCCATTCCAAGGCTGCTCAGTTTACTGATAAGCCTCCTATGAGGAACAGTATCAAAGGCTTTGCTAAAATCTACGTATATCGCAGCCATCGCATGCCCTTGATCTAGTTCTCTGGTCACCCAGTCAATTTGTTTGGCATGATCTACCCCTGTTAAAACCATGTTGCCTTGGATCAAGCAATTCATTGTTTTCCAGAAAGTCCACTATTCTTTCTTTCAAGAGTGCCTCCACAGAGTTAAGACTTACTGGCCTAAAGTTTGTCGCCTCTTCCCTATTACCACTTTTGTGAAGAGGTACCACATCAGTCCTTCGGAACCTCTTCTGTCTTCAAGGACCTATTAAAAACATCCTGCAAGATTTTCTTGTTTTCTTCTTTGAAATCTCATAAATAAAAAAACACATCCTTTAAAGGCACTGCCAGAACCTCTCTCAGCTCTTTCAGTATCCTGTAAGATATCCCTTCCGGTCCCATGGCCTTGTCCACTTTCAGTTTTGCAAGCTGTTCAAAAAACATCTTCTGTGAATGGTATGAAATTAACTCCATTCCCATAAGAACATAAAAAAATAAGAAATGTCATACTAGGTCAGATCAAGTTCCATCAAGCCCAATATCCTGTTTCCAACAGTGACCAATCCAGGTCACAAGTACCTAGTAGACTCCCAAAAAGGTACAGGTTCCACAATACTCGTCTTGGAGCAAGCAGTGGATTTCCCGGGTCCTCTTTAATAATGGTTTATGGACCTTTCCTCCAGGAATTTGTCCAAACCTTTTTTAAACCCAGCTACACTAACAGCTTTTACTACATCCTCCGGTAACGAATTCCAGAGTTTGATTACATTTCGAGTGAAAAAATATTTTCTCTTACCAGTCTTAAATGGGTTACACTGTAGCTTCATTGCGTGTCTCCTAGTCTTTCTACTTTTTGATGGTGTAAACAATTGATCTATGTTTACCTATTCCACTCCATTCATTAATTTATAGACCTCTATCATATCTCCCCTCATTCGTGTCTTTTCCAAGTTGATGAGCCCTAACCTTTTAAGTCTTTCCTCATTGGGGTATCGTTCCATCCCCTTCACCATTTTGGTGGATCTTCTCTGTACCTTTTCTAATTCTGCTATATCCTTTTTAAGATACGGTGATCAAAACTGCACACACGATTCAAGGTGCAGTCACACCATGGAATGATACAGAAGCATTATAATATCCTTGGTTTTATTCTCCATTCCTTTTCATGTGATTCCTAGCATTCTATTTGCTTTCTTGGCCGCCGCTGCATATTGGACGGAAGGTCTGAACGTATAATCCACGATGATGCCTAAATCTTTTTCCAGGGTGGAGGTTCTTAATGTGGAATCTTGCATCGTGTATCCATAGTTTAGGTTGTTCTTTCCTAGGTGCATAACTTTGCACTTGTCCACATAAAATTTCATCTGCCATTTGGACGTCTAATCTTCCAATTTATCAAGGTCCTCTTGCAATTTTTGACAATCCTCTTGTGTTTTACAACTTTGAATAATTTTGCTTCATCTGTAAATTTGATTATCTCACTCATTATTCCCATTTCCAAGTCATTTATGAATATGTTAAAAAGCAGCAGGTCCAGCACAAATTCCTGGGGTACTCCACTATTCACCTTTCTCCACTGAGAAAATTGGCCATTTAGCCCTATCCTCTGCTTTCTATCTTTTAACCAGTTCCTGATCCACAATAGTACACTGCCTCCAATCCCATGACTTTTTAATTTTGCCAGGAGTCTCTCACTATATCAACTGGCTCACCTTTGTCTTCCTGTCTATTCATACTTTAAAAAAAATATAACAGATAGGTAAGACAAGACTTTCCTTGGCTAAATCCATGTTGCTTTCTCCCATTAAACCATGACTATTTGCATGTTCAGTAATTTTATTCTTTATAATGGTTTCTACCATTTTGCCTGGTACTGACGTCAGGCTCACTGGTCTGTAGTCTCTTGGAACATCCCAGAAACCCCTTTTAAAAATTAGCGTTACATTAGCCATTCTCTAATCTTTCAGTACTACAGATGATTTTAATAATAGTTCACAGATTATTAATAGTAGGTCTGCAATCTCATATTTCAGTTCTTTCAACATCCTTGGATGTACAGTATACCATCTGGTCCAGGTGATTTGCTACTCTTTAGTTTATGAAATAGTTGTAATACATCTTCCCAGTTTATCAGTATTTCTCTCAATTCCTCAGATATATCACCTTTATATACCATTTCAGGCACGGGTAACTTCCCTATATCTTCTTCAGTAAAGACTGAAGCACAGATTCAGTCTCTCCACTATGGCCTTGTCCTCACTTAGAATTCCTTTTACCCCTTTATCATCCAATAGTCCAACTCTCTCACAGGTATTTTGCTACAAATGTACTTTAAAAAGGTTTTTGTGTGTTTAAGCTTCCACGGCAAGCTTTTTTTCAAATTCTAGCTTTGCCTGCCTTATCAATGCCTTGTATGTAACTTGCCAGTGCTTATGTTGTTTCTTGTGTTTGTCATTTGGCTCCCTTTTCCATTTCCTGAAAGATGCTATTTCGGCTACAACAGACTTTCTGACCTCACCTTTAAATCATGCTGGCAGTTTTTTGGCCCTTCTTCTACTTTTCTTAAAGCATGGAATGCATCTGGTCTAGGCTTCCAAGATAATACTTTTAAACACCACCCACGCTTGATGTAAGTCTTTGACCTTTGCAGCTGCTCCTTTTAGTTTTTTCTTATTTTCCTTATTTTATCATAATCTCCCTTTTGAAAGTTAAAAGGTAGTACTGTGGGTTTCCTTGTTGTCCTTCATCCATTTATTAAATCAAATGCGATCATGCTATGATCACTATTGCCAAGTGGCCCCCAAACCCTTATCTCTAGCACCAGATCCTGTGTTCCACTAAGGATTAGGTCCAAAATAGCTTCCCCCCTTGCCAGTTCATGAACCAGCTGCTCCAAGAAGCAGTCATTTACTTCATTTAGAAACTCTCTTTCTAGCATGTCCTGCTGTTACATTGACCCAGTCGATACCGGGATAATCGAAATCACCCATTATTGCTGTGTTGTAACTTTTGTTAGCTTCCCTGATTTCTTTCAGCATTTCATCATACATGATAACCATTAGTGCACTTTATTACGCATGCCCCTAAGGGTTATTAAGTATGACAATTTACTTACCACTGCGGGAGCTAGTTCGAGGCTTCTGGGGCACTGCAGGACGTCCTGGCAGACTGGGCTTTGTTGACTGAAGTGGAGGCTTAGGACTGGTAGGGGTACCTGAAGAGCTTCTAGATCTTGTACCAACTTCTGCTTTCTGCTCAGATTTTGCATTCTTTTCCAGGGATGAGGTGGTTGAGTCGACTTTGTTCAGAGGGAAACGATTCTCAGTGGTGGTCTGATGCTGTTTAGAGACTTAAAGAGAACACAAAACCTAAATTAATGACAGAGAACTTTTATGGGAAAAATACAAATATACACAGAGAAAAAGAATGCAGTTTTAAGATACAGATTGGTAACAAATTCAATAAGACCTTCAGAGCTTTCTGTGTTTAGCAGTGCCCTCTATCTGTGGTATAGCCCCAGTACTTTTTTATTTTGACTTAGTTCACACCTTTCCAGTATTTGCTCAAAGCAAGTTAATTTCAGGTACAGTAATTATTTCCCTGTACCTAGAGAGCTTAATATGTTTGTGTCCGAGGCAATGAAGGGTTAAGTGACTTGCCCAAGGTCATGAGGAGCATCGGTGTAACCTGAACCTTGGTTTCTATGGTTCCAGCCTTCTGCTCTAGCCTCTAGGCTACTTCTTCACCATGTGAGAACTAGGTTCATCATCTCACTTGTGAAGAAGTGAAATTAGTTTGGTAATGTGAGATATGTCCGATGATGGTCATTGGTTAGCTTCAGAAATACATCACACGGTTTGACATAATTCATTCTCTCTTTCTATCCTTTTTAATAAGACGATCAATGGTAGTTTTCCCTTAGATTAAAATTGCATGGACTTGATAGAGCTGTATTAGCAACCTCACACCAAGCAGCACACTATATAGTGCTAGCTGGCTGGCTAGCCCTAACTTTCTTCAGCATTAAAAGTGTAGTTACTCACCTGTAACAGGTGATCTCTGGGAACAGCAGGAATCAGTCTTCATATATGGGTGACACTGGCATCGATGGAGCACCGCGTGGAAACACTCCCCAGCATCCAATAGGAATGCTTTTGGAAGCATACCTCCACGCATGCATGCATGCCTGCCTGCCTTCCCGCCTTCCTAACAGTTCTCCTCAGTCAGGAATATAGCATAAGAAAAACCCCATAGGAACACTGAAAAGGAAAATTACAAAAAAGTTAGTCACATGTACAACTCTAAGGGAAGGTGGGCGGGTTGTGAAGACTGATTCCTGATATTCCTGGATATCACCTGTTACAAGTGAGTAACTACGCTATCTCCAGGAATATGCAGAAATGCAGTCTTCACATATGGGACTCCCTAGCCCATGACTCTCCATAAGGAGGGAAGAGACCGGAACTACAAGCAGGGTAAAGAAGGGATCCATTAGACTCAGCCCCTTGAGCACACTCCTCCTAGGATAGTCTGGGATGGACCATGGGCAGAGTTATTTTAAACCTGAAAAGGGTATAATAAGATGGTTTGTCAGAATTGTGCATCTCAACCAGAGTCCTTGTCAAGGCAGTAACGGGCAGCAAAGGTATGTATAGAAGATCATGTGGCTGCCTGGCAAATCTCGGAGATGTTGACAAAAACGGAAGTTGGCCAACGTAGCGGCCATAGCTCGGATACCTTGGACTGTGATATGTCCCTATAGGGTAAGGCCGACGTGTGTAAGCAAAGAATATGAAGTCAGCAATCCAGTTGGAAAGGGTTCTTTTGGAAAACTGGGAGACCCAGATGACAAGGGTCAAAAGACACAATGAACTGTGAGGAATGGCAATGACCCTTAGTCCTGTCAAGCTAGAATGCCAGTGCTCTCTTGCAATCAAGAGTATATAATCTTGCTTCCGCTTTAGTAGAGCGAGGCCTAGGAAAAAAGGTTAGAAGCAAGATGGTTTGGTTAAGGTGGAAGGGGATAAGCACCTTTGGAATAAATTTAAGATGAGTCCGTAGGACTACTTTATCATGATGGAAGTGAGTGTATAGTGCGTAGTCCGCCAGAGCTTGTAACTCACTAACCCTACAGGCAGAGGTTAGAGCAATGAGAAAAACAACTTTCCAGGTGAGGAACTTGGGAGAAGCTGGTGCCAGAGACTCAAATTGAAGTCTCAGTAACTATACAAGGACAACATTGAGGTCCCATGCTATGGCGGGGGGGGGGGGGGGTGTGGACTGGTGGCTTTGTTAAAAGGAGTCCTCGCATAAACTGCACTACAAGTGGAAGGGTGAAAATTGGATGATCTGCCATTGGGCAGTGAGAGGCCAAGATCTTACTCAAGCGGACTTGGACAGAATTAGTTTTCAGTCCAGACATGGACAGATGAATAAAGTACTATAGTGAGAACCCTACAGGACAATAAAATGGATTGCGCATTCTCTGGGAACACCAGAGGGAAAATCTGCACTATTTAAAGGTGTATATATGTCTAGTAGATTCCTTTCGAGAAGCCAGTAAGACTTGAGTCACGTCTTCTGGAAGACAAAGGTCAGAGAGGACAAAGAGTTCAGCAAACGCAAGGTTCTGAGGTTGGGTTAAAGACGTACATCAAGCTTGGATGTTGTTGAAAAATACTATCTTGGAAGCCCGACCAGCTGTATTCCACACTTTAAGAAAAGTGGAAGGAAGTCCAAAAAACTGCCAGCATGGTTTAAAGGTGAGGTCAGAGAGGCTGTTGTTGCCAAGAAAGCATCTTTCAGGAAATGGAAAAAAGAGCCAAATGACGAAACCTGGAAACAGCACAAGCACTGGCAAGTCAAATGCAAGGCATTGATAAGGCAGGCAAAGAGAGAATTTGAGAAGAAGCTTGCTGCAGAAGCAAAAACACGAAATAAAGACCTTTTCAAGTACATTCGTAGCAAAAAACCTGTGAGAGAGTCAGTTGGTCCATTAGATGATAAAGGGGTTAAAGGAGCACTAAGAGGCGACAAGGCAATAGCGGAGAGACTGAATGAATTCTTTGCTTCAGTCTGTACTGAGGAAGATGTAGGGATGTTACCCATGACTGAAGTGGTATTTAAAGGTGCGGAAGAATTGAAGGAAATATCGATACATCGGGAAGATGTCTTACAACTATTAGATAAACTGAAGAGTAGCAAATCACCTGGGCCGGATGGTATACATCCAAGGGTGTTGAAAGAACTGAAATATGAGATTGCAGACCTGCTATTAGTAATCTGTGAACTATCATTAAAATCATCTCTAATACCTGAAGATTGGAGGATCGCCAATGTAACACCAATTTTTAAAAAGGGTTCCAGGGGTGATCCGGGAAGCTACAGACCGGTGAGCCTGACGTCAGTACCGGGAAAAATGGTAGAAACCATCATAAAGAATAAAATTACTCAGCATGTAGATAGTCACGACCTAATGGGAGACAGCCAACATGGCTTTAGACAAGGAAGATCTTGTCTTACTAATCTGTTATGTTTTTTTGAAGGAGTGAATAAACAGGTGGACAAAGGTGAGTCGGTTGATATTGTGTATCTGGACTTTCAGAAAGCCTTTGACAAGGTCCCTCATCAGAGACTTTTGGCAAAACTAAAGAGTCATGGGATAGGAGGCAGTGTACTATTGTGGATCAGGAACTGGTTAAAAGATAGAAAGCAGAGGGTAGGGCTAAATGGCCAATTTTCCCAATGGAGAAAGGTGAATAGTGGTGTACCCCAGGGATCTGTGCTGGGTCCGCTGCTTTTTGACATATTCATAAATGACCTGGAAAGTGGAATAACGAGTGAGGTTATCAAATTTGCAGATGACACAAAACTATTTAAAGTTGTTAAAACCCAAGAGGATTGTGAAAAATTGCAAGAGGATCTTGATAAATTGGAAGACTGGGCATCAAAATGGCAGATGAAATTTAATGTGGACAAGTGCAAGGATATGCACCTAGGGAAGAACAACCCAAACTATGATTACACGATGCAAGGTTCCACATTAGGAACCACCACCCAGGAAAAAGATTTAGGCGTCATTGTGGATACCATGTTAAAACCCTCGGCCCAGTGTGCAGCGGCGGCCAAGAGAGCAAATAGAATGCTAGGTATGATAAGGAAAGGAATGGAAAATCAAACAAAAGATATTACAATGCCTCTATATCGTTCCATGGTGAGACCGCACCTTGAATATTGTGTGCAATTCTGGTCGCCGTATCTTAAAAAGGATATAGCGATTTTAGAAAAGGTTCAGAGAAGAGCCACCAAAATGGTAGAGGGGATGGAAGGATACTCCTATGAGGAAAGGCTAAAAAGGTTAGGGCTCTTTAACCTGGAAAAGAGACGGCTGAGGGGAGATATGATAGAAGTCTATAAATTAATGAACGGAGTGGAACGGGTAAACGTAGATCGATTGTTTACGTTATCAGAATATAGAAAGACTAGGGGACATGCAATGAAGCTACAGGGTAAACTATTTAAGACTAATAAAAGAAAATATTTTTTCACTCAACGTGTAATCAAACTCTGGAATTTGTTACCGGAGGATGTCGTAAAGGCTGTTAGTGTAGCTGGGTTTAAAAAATGTTTGGACAAGTTCCTGGAGGAAAGGTCCATAAACCATTATTAAGAAGTGACCGAAGATATCAATGCTTGACCCAGTACAAGCATTGTGGAACTTGTGTCTCTTGGGGAAACTGCTAGGTACATATGACCTAGATTGGCCACTGTTGGAAACAGAATACTGGGCTTGATGGACCTTGGTCTGACCCAGTATGGCATATCTTATGTTCTTCTTATGTTCTTATGATGAAATAGGTCCTGTGGTCCTGCGAGAGCAGGTTGGGTGCACATCACATTCAAAGAGGTTGTCCTTGTTTCAGACAAAGACGCAGGGGAAAGGGGAAACCACGGCTGACGAGGCCAGAATGGGGCAATGAGAATCATCTTTCTCCATCCAATTGTAACTTAAGTGTTTTCGGGATAAGAGGAATTGGTGGGAGTGCATATAGCAGACTCTGGCCCCAGTCAAGGAGAAAAGCGTCTGCGTTCTCACTATATGGCGAAGGAACCCTTAAACAGAAATGAGGGAGCTGGGCATTCAGTGGAGCAGTGAAGAGGTTGATTATGGGAATCCCTCACAAGTGGAATAAGTGTTGCACTGTCTGGTGATGGAGCATCCACTTATGTGGACGAAGAACCCGGCTGAGCTTGTCGGCTAACTGATTCTCCTCTTCCAGGAGATAAACAGCTTGAGGAATAATCTGATGAGCTATCATGAAAGCCTAAAGATGGATTGCCATGTTGCAGAGGCAGTGAGAGCCCGTACCCCCTGCTTGTTGACAAAGAACATGACCACCTGATTGTCAGTCTGCACTAACATGGTCTGTCATGATAGCTGGACCAGAAAACCCAGAGGGCATTGGTGATTGCTCCGAGCTCCAAGAAACTGATGTGATGAGAGGCTTCTCGAGGAGTCCACTGGCCCTATTTGGTAAGGCTCTGAAAATATGCTCTCCAACCGTGCTTGGATGCATCAGTGGCACACAATGAACTGTGAGGATAGGCTTTTGAAAAGGTAACCCTATAAGAAGGTTTTGGGCTGCACGCCACCACTGGAGGGAGTCTACCAGTTGAGATGAGAGGCGACCTGTGGACTGAATCCACTGTTCTGAAAGAGCCCACTGACCCAGACACATGTGAAGATGGGCATATGGAACAGCAGACTGTGGAGGCCATGCGGCTGAGGAGACATAGCATATCTCGAGCCGTGAGAGTGGCTTAATGTTGACAATGGGTTGGCAGGGTAATGAGATGATGAAGGCGGTCTACTGGCAAGAAGGCTTGAGCTCTTGTCGTATCTAAACGGGCCTCTATGAACTCCAGAGTCTGAATAGGAGTTAGATGGGACTTTGGATAATTGCTGACAAAGCCCAGATGTTGAAGAACTAGGAAGGTATGATGAAGCGACGTGGTGACCACAGGAGGGGTATCTCCTTTGATGAGCCAGTCATCTAAGTAAGGGAAGACAAAGATTCCCAAGATGCATAGATAGGCTGCTACAACTGTGGGACACTTTGTGAAGACCCTTGGAGCCGAAGCTAGCCCAAAAGGGAGAAACGATATCGATAGTGGTGCCCCAGAAGACAAATCTGAGCTATTTTCGGTACAGGGGATAGATCAGGATGTGCGTGTAAGTATCCTTGAGATCCGGAGAGCAGAGCCAGTCTTTTTCCTGAATATAGGGGAGAAGTGTCCCTAGTGAGATCATCTTTAATTTCTCTTTCACTAGAAATTTGTTGAGATTTTGCAGGTCCAGAATAGGCCTGAAACCCCGTGTCTTCTTTGGAATGAGGAAGTAATGGGTATAGAACCAGAGGCGTTGCTGAGGGAATGGGACTTCCTCAGTGGCTCCTTGAGTTGTAAGATTTATGATCTCCTGTTGTAACAGAGTGGAGTGGAGGAGATCCATGGGGAACTTGCCACAAAGAAAGTGGGAGGCAGAGTCCTGAAATTTAGTTGATAGTCCCCACTGACCAGTTGCAAAGTTCAGGGTTCTGAGGTTATGATGGACCATCTGTGGGCAAAGCGTGTCAATCTTCCTGGAATGTGGGCGGGGAGGGGATCTCTGAGAGGTAAACTTGTTATGCCTTCCAGCAAGCAGTCAAAAGCTAGCCTGAGGTTGAGGCTGTGGGCTGGATGGGCCTTAGGAATCTTAGGCTTTCTGGGTTGATGAGTACCCTGTTGTTTTTGATGGGGCTGCTGATCCTGATAGGACGAATATGATGGGTAAGAAGGATAGAAGGGCTTCTATCCTTGGGATAGAAGGGCTTCTTGCCAGAAGACTCCTTCTTGGAAGGATCAGTTGTCTTCCTGGACAAGTGCTTCATGGTGAGATCGTCAGTTTCTATTTAACCCACTTTTTCACATCATCCCTTTCCAAAAAGATTCTCTCCATTACAAGGCATGTTGGCCAGCTTGACCTGCACCCATTGTTTCAGATCAGAGGCTTGCAGCCATGCTGTCCTCCTTGCTCCAATGCAGGCTGCTGCTGTTCTGTTTGTAGCCTCAAAAGCATCAAAGACTGCTCTAGTGAGAAACCTGGATGTGTTTTGAGCATGAGCTACAGGCACCTCATGAGGGGCCTGCTTATCTGCTGGCAGAAGAGAGCCGAATTCAAATAAGTCCCTCGAGATATCTCTTAAAAACATGCTCATGTACAGCATGTAAGAATTGATCCTGGACCCCAGCATGATATACTGAAAAACATTCCTGTCAAAAACATCAGTTCATGAAGCTTTTAATTCTCCTCATGGCTGACTCTACCACCATAAAGTGATGTTGTAGCTGTGGTTTTTGGAAATCTGGGCAAGAGGAACCCGATACAAAGTATCAAACCTCTTGCTGATGGCAGGAGTTGAGAGTGGTGCTTCCCACATCTGAAGCATTAAGTTCTGTAGGATGTTATGAATGGGAAGGGTAGCTGCCTCCTTTGGAGCCAAGGAATACTGTAGGATATCCAACTCCTCTGTTCCGCCTCCATAGTCAACGAAACCGAGAGGGCCGCCGCCATATCCTTCATAAAATCCTGAAAGGACATGTCCTTGGGGAGTAGACTGACGCCTCTCATGAGTTAGAGATGGATCCAATGGAATGCCTCGAAGGAGCTCTGACTCACTTGAGTCCGGTTTGGAATCGAACTAAGCCAAACCCGATTTTGGAAGAAAACTGAAGTAATGACAGCCAGTTCCTCGGTACCGACAATACAGATGTCGAAGCACAATGCACCTGGTGTGCAGTATCGGAACTGGAGTGTCCGGTGCGCAATGTCCCAGACTGAACCAGAGTTGATCTAGGTTCCAAGACTGTTGGAACCGATGCCCCGAGCAACCCTGCAGAAGCACTAGGCGCCCCAACCTCGAGGTATTGTACCGGAGTGGTGGTATCGGAGGTAGACCTCGAGGGCCTCGAAGGCCCAGTCACAATGGCTGCCAGGAGCATGGCCAGACTCCGTTTGATGGCTTGGTCATGCTCATCGATGAGAACTGATTGGTTTATGGCATAGAGGCCTGAGCTACTATCCCAGAGCAAAGTATCGGGGGATCCACCAAGGACGATGTCCTGGGGGCCTTCCCGAGTCCCTTAGAGGCTTTGGAGAAGGTATTCTCCTGCTGGGGCTGGTGGCCGGTCAAGCTACCTCTGGATCCATGGAAGGCGAGTGTCGGTATTGGTGCCAGTGCCTAGTATTGGAGTCCAATGCCAATGCAGAAGCCGAGGATCGGGATGCCTTCGATACCTTATCTGCCGGTTACACCGATCAATGCTTCTTGCTATGATTGGACTTAGAAGAAATGTGGGAAGCACGTGATGACCTTGACGGCATGGAGGCCCCTGAGGAGTGTGCCGAAGTTGATGAGTCTGACTGAAATAATTTGACCTGTTGCTGATCTCGGTTCTTAAGCCCCCGTGCCGTCATCTGTTTACAGTGGGCACATGAAGAAACATCGTGGTCAGGGCCTAAACACTTGAGACACCAGTTCTGCCAGTCAGTTGCCAAGATGGTACTGTGGCACTTAGTACATTTTTTGAAACCACTGTATGATTTTTCCATCACTGAAAAAATGACGGAGGCCAAATCAAATTGGGCAATAGTGGCCCAAACCACGGAAAACCATAAAGAGAAAAAAAATATATATATATATTTGAAAACAACATTTAAAAGAAAAATGGGGTACCGGAATGATGCTGTACCACTCTGGATGTACAGGAATGCAAGCAGAGAGTACCGAGAAGGCACTGAAAAAGAAAAAAAAACCCAACCTGTTAAATAAATAAATAAATCTCTTCACAGCGGGATTAGGACAAAGTCCTGATGGCTCCACGTTAAAAAGACAATTGAGGAGAACTGATGGGAAGGCAGGCACCGTGGAGGGATGCTCTCATAAGCATTCCAATTAGATGCTGAGGAGTGTTCCCGTGCGGGCTCTGTCGATGCTGACGTCACCCATATGCGAGGACTGCATTCCTGCTTGTTCCTGGAGATAGAAACATTACACATCATTAATGATAACTAAAAATATGTTAACACACACCAATTTATACCATGGATCCTTAATACCCACTTGATAAAAAGTGTTTGCACGTTTCTTGTTTTTCAAACATACTATAAATACAACACAATTTTTTTTTTTTTACTAAAAGCCATTTAGACTTTTTTAAAACAGAAAATTAATTCATTAGTACTACTCCCAAATTGTCTTATTTTTTTTATTCAGAAACACTCTCTCCTCCCTAATGTTTCTTTATAGTGAGCATGGAAAAATTAGCACCCAAAATGACAGTCATTACACACAGCATTTGGTAAATATTTTTTTAAACTTGGTTTAGAGTTCCAGCATTCACCAGCCTATATCACTTGAAGTGATGCTTCTAAGGAATTTTATGATCCATTTTCATACCAATCGGATTTCTCAGAAAAGGGATTCTGAAACCTGCTCCCCAAAATCCCCCAAACCGGTCTTGATTTCTGGATATCTGCAATGGAAACTCAAGAGATCTACACACATTTTTTTTCCAAGAACCAGATTAACTTCCATATTTTATAGTTACCCTGAAAGCCAAATCTGCTTGAAGATATTAAAGGCCAAACCACTTGTTTAGAATCAAACCGAATGAGGTGCAAATTTTGCATATTCACTGATCTAGATTATCTTTCAGACAACCACTACCACAGAACTGTACCTGCACCATTTCCATCTGAGTGTTCCGGGACCGCTGCCTGATCTAGGCTGTCCCTGCAGCACCCATCATTCCCAAGTTTCTAGGAGGAAAAAAAAGAAAAGTAGGGATTGAGTTTGTTTGCATTTTGTTTCATATTTCTCATGGAGTTACTTCTAATACAAACTAAAAGAAACTGAAAACGAGTCAGATGTATTTGCAGGATTATTGTCCTATAGTGAGAAACCTCTCAGTTCCCTCTATTTCCAAACGCCAAATTCCACAGTTTGATATAATAAATTCCAGTAGTGCTGTAAGATGTGACTTCAATTATTGTCAATACGGGAGCTGATGCAATAAAGTCACAACTTCTGCACACAAATTCCCTCCTCTACAGCAGCTGTCCAATGCAAAAAGGTATTTTGCACAAGAGCTAACTGTGCTCAAACACTTGAGCTGATATCAGCAAACAGATCATTTAAATATGAAGGCTGAACACAGGACTTTTGAATGCAGGGACTTTAACACCAGGTCTGTGGAAGAGTAAAGTGTAGTTACTCACCTGTAACAAGTGATCTCCGGGAACAGCAGGAATTTAGTCTTCACATATGGGTATCGTTGGTACCGATGGAGCCTGCGCAGGAACGCTCCCCAGCGTCCAATAGGAACGCTTTTGGAAGCATTCCTCAGCACAAGCGTGCTGCCTTCCCGCCTTTCCAACTGTCCCTCTTCAGTTAAGTTTGTAGCTGAGTGAAAGGATAGAGGGAGAGAGGAAAGAGACAGAGCTAGAGAGACAACTCCTAGGGGAGGTGGGTGGGTTGTGAAGACTAAATTCCTGTTGTTCCCGGAGATCACCTGTTACAGGTGAGTAACTATGCTATCTCCAGGAACAAGCAGGAATATAGTCTTCACATATGGGGACTCCCTAGCTGAAGATGCCAGGGAGATGACCCCAGGAAGCTGCCACCTATGGTGAGGTGGGCCATTCTTCCTCCCATGGATCTCTGGCATCCTATCAGGGTTGGTGGGTAGGAGTTGTATTAAGTTTGAAAGAGATTTTGAAGAACAGCCTGGCCAAAGAAGGCATCCCGACGGGAGGCTTTATCTAGGCAGTAGTGGGCTGTAAAGGTATGTACCAAAGCCCAGGTGGCTGCTCGACAAATGTCATCAATAGACACAGAGTGAAGGTTAGCCATAGAGGCTGACAAGGATCTCACATTATGAGCTGTGACATGGCCTCATAAGCAAAGGATATGCATTGTGAAATCCATTTGGATAAAGTCCTCTTGGAGACTGGAAGTCCCAAATGACTAGCATCAAAAACAATAAAAAGTTGAGAAGACTTTCTATGTTGCTGTGTTCTTTGTGTGAAGGTTCTTCTCTGCATTAGAGGCATGAGGCCTCAGAAAGAATACAGGAAGATAAATCGATTGATTTAAATGAAAAGGCAAAACTACCTTTGGCATAAAGTGTGGATGAGTTCTGAGGACAACCTTATCATGGTGAAACCTAGTGTAAGGAGGATCAGCCACTAACACTTGCAATTCACTAATGCGACGTGCAGAGGTGATTGCAATTAGAAAGATGACCTTCCAGGACAAAATCTTAAGGGTAGTAGTGGCTAAAGGTTCAAAGGGTGGTTTCTTGAGCTGCCCGAGAACTATATTTAAATCCCATGCCCAAGAACTATATTTAAATCCCGGTGATGGTTTGATGGGAGGTTTTGTTAACAGAAGACTTCTCATAAATCTGGATATGAGAGGATGAGAGGAAAATGGTTGTCCATTTAGAGGCTTATAGGAAGCTGTAATTGCGCTAAGATGGACTCTTACTGAATTGGTCTTTAGACCAGAATTTGATAAATGAAGTAGATACTCTAGTATCGCTTCCAAAGGTATCACCAGGGGGTTTAACCCCTTCTGGGAACACCATATAGTGAAATGTTTCCACTTGTAAGATCGTATTGTGGACGGTTTTCTAGAAGCCTGAAGGATATCCTTTACCTGTTGGGAAAAATTGAGATCCTGAAGATTTAAGCTTTCAGCAACCAGACCGTGAGATCCAGGGAGTGGGGATTCGGGTGCCATAGGGTCCCGCTGTCTTGGGAAAGGAGATCTAGAGCACACCCTAACTCCAGAGGCGCAGCTTGAGAGAGATGTAGAAGCAGGGGATACCACGTTTGGCGTGGCCACCGTGGCGCTATGAGGATCATACGACCTCTGTCTCTCTGAAGCTTGAAGAGTGTTTTGGGGATGAGGGGAATAGGTGGGAAGGCATAAAGGAAGTCCTGACCCCAGTGAAGAAGGAAGGCATCCCTTGCCTGGCAATTGTGAGCCGGAATCCTGGAACAGAACCGGGGAAGTTTGGCATTCAGTGGACTTGCAAAGAGGTCTATTATGTCTGGAGTCCCCAGGATGTGAAATATCTTTGTCACCTGGTCTAGGTGGAGAGACCATGTGTGAGGCAGCAGTACTCGGCTGAGTTTGTCTGCCCAAAGGTTTTGAATGCCTGGAAGATATACCACGAGAAGGTGGATATGATGCTCTCTGGTGAGGGCCCAAAGCCGTAAAGCTTCATTGCATAACGACAGAGAGCCTGTTCCGCCCTACTTGTTCACAGAGAACATGGCTACTTGATTGTCCGTTTGGACGACGACTGTCTTGTAGCTGAGCTGGGCATGGAATACTCGAAGAGCTAAATAGATTGCTCTTAATTCTAGGAGGCTTATGTGAAGACAAACCTCCTGTGAAGTCCAGGTGCCCTGGGTAGAGAGATGATGCAGGTGTGCTCCCCAATCCACCTGTGATGCTTCTGTTGTTAGGGTGGCCTGGAATAAGGGTTGCTGGAAAGGAGACCCCACTAAAAGATTCTCCAGTGATTGCCACCATTGAAGGGACAAGATCAGTCGATGAGAGTTTGATATCTTGTCTGATATAAGTCCTGTGTCCACTGTGTGGATAGGGTCCACTGGGCTGCTCGCATGTGGAGGCGAGCATAGGGAACTACATGAACTGTGGATGCCATGTGTCCCAGTAACTGTAGCAGTTCTCGAGTAGTTAGGGAGGATTTTCCCACTGCTTGAGAAGCTAGTTGCACTATGCACTTTTTTTATTTATATTTATTTTTTATTTATTACAGGCTCTTATATACCGCTCTATTCAGAATCAGCGCGGTTCACAATATAACAACATCCCATAACAATAAACTGTTAGGTTTTACAGAGAACACTTTGAAAGCCTTCGCCTATCCAACCTCTTCAGACAATTCAGGGACTCACAAGAGCAACAAAAGTAAAAGACGGCAAGCTCCATGGTTTTCAGCAGAACTCCGCGCTTCCCTCATCACACTCAGGAAGCATGAAAGGAAGTGGAAACGCTCTCGCTCCCAAGCCCACAAAACAGCATTCCTTGAACACCTGAAGTCCCACCGTGAAACAATATACCGCAGAATGAGCGATTACCATGCCCAGCTCCTACTCCGCTCAATTAACAAACCCAGAGACCTATTCACCCTAGCGAGATCCCTAATTAAAGAACCATCCCCCACCCAACCGGACCCAATACCCCCTCAGTCATACGCTGATTTCCTCCATTCCAAGACCCGCACAGCAAATAAACCCTCAGCATCAACTGCGTCCACTCCCTACCCAAACACCCACCTTGCAACCACCACTCACAGAATTTTATCCACCTGCAGTGAAGAATATCCAAGACCTCATTGCTAGCATCAACACGTCCACAGCCCTGAACGACCCCTGCCCAGCTTACTGGATTAGAACACTTCGGGTTGAACTCAGCCCAATCTTGCTGAACATCATTAGTCTATCATTTCCTACAGGAGCATTCTTGCCACTCCTCAAACAAACCTCATTAAGACCACTCATAAACTTATGGTAGGGCACTCATAAAAAACAGCAGACTCGGTCCTATGAAACCAGACTCCTACCGCCCAATCTCAAGTATTCCTCTACTTGCCAAAATAATCGAGGTGGTGGTCTATAGACAGATCCAACAACACATAGACATGGCAGCCCCTCTTGACCCCTGCCAGCACGGGTTTAGAGAATCACATGGAGTAGAAACACTTCTCACCACCCTCATCAATGACCTTAACAAAGGAATTGACAATGCAGAAAATGGATTCGCTCTTATATTCCTGGACATCTCAGCTGCCTTTGACTCCGTCAATCACAACCAGCTACTCACCCGCATCCACGACAAGGGTATTCACGGCCTCGCCTGGGAGTGGTGTAAATCTTATCTATCTGATCGCTGGCAACAAGTCCGGGTCGGCTCTCACACCTCAGCACCTTTACACCAACAACAAGGTGTTCCACAGGGCTCATCCCTATCCGCTCTACTTTTCAATATCTACATGCAGCCAATATGCAATCTCATCCGTTCTTTCAATATCTCTACACTAATCTACGCTGATGATGTGCTACTATTTACTCCGTTCAAAGTCAAACACCCGGATTTATCCAACCTTGTCAACTGCTTCAACGCAATTACAGACTGGCTATTCACCCAAAACCTCTACATAAATTGCAAGAAAACTGAAGTTCTATTTATATCAAGGAACAAGAATTTCTCCCCTCCACCCATCCTCAGAGCTTCCAATTCGAAGTACCATACGATATCTCGGAATCACACTGGACCAGCACCTTGACTTTAAGGAACACATAAAAATTATAACCAGATCCATCTACAACAAAATCAGAACACTGCGACACCTCAAACCCATGCTACCCCCTAAGGACTTCCGCACCATCTTCCAGGCCCTCATACTACCACATTTCGACTATGCAAAGGTAATACTATATGGTCTACCAAAGAACACCCTCAACCACCTTCAACTAGCTATGAACGCGGCTGCCCGCGTCCTCTGTGGTCTATCCAGATCAGACCATATCACGCCAATACTTAAAGATCTCCACTGGTTACCGATATACTGCAGGCTAACATACAAGATCCTGCTGATTACATTTAAGATTAACAACAACATAGCCCCCAAATCTCTCAAGAACCTTATTACACCAACTCCACAAATCAGATCTAGAAGGACAGCAACAGCCAACACATTGACCTTCCCTAAAGACTCCATAAAGTGCACCCAAACAACCAGGAGAAGAGCTTTTGCACACTACGCACCAAAATGCTGAAATGACCTCCCACCGGAAATAAGAACAATCAAAGACCTCCTACAGTTTCGGAATAAAGCACCATCTCTTTCTGCTACGTTTTGCTCAATCAGCTACCCCGCCCCAGAGAAATCTCCCCCCATCCCCCACAAACACCTCACTCACAACATAACACTCATGCTTTAAGTAATCATACTCATGCCCGTAAACACTTCACGTCTATTCACACCATGTAATATTTATTACCCCATGTCAACCTGTATATACTTACCATGTATTCTCTATCTATTCTGACCAAACTCAGCGTGTATATAGTTACTCTGTATTTGTATCGTTTAAAGCTATCGCAACATGTAAATAGTTACCCTGTATGGTCCAAGTTTTAACTCCTGTTATAATGTAAACTCAAACAGTCTTGACTGCACTGAGCTCTCGTTGTTGAATGTAAACCGCACTGATAACAAATAGCGCGGTATATAAGAATTGTTAATTAAATAAATAAATAAAAATAAATAAAACATCGGGCCTGTGGAAGGAAAGCCCTTGACTGTCTGGTATCTAAACAGGCTCCTATGAACTCCAGAGACTGGAAAGGAACAAGATGGGATTTTGGGAAGTTTATTTCCAATCCCAAGTATTGGAGGATTCGCATTGTGCGAGACAGTGCAGAGCTGGCTTCTGCACCTGTGGGGGCTCGAACGAGCCAGTCGTCCAAGTAAGGGAAGACGAATATCTCTAGGGTTCGCAGGAATGCAGCTACTACTGCCATGCATTTCGTGAAAACTCTTGCTGCGGAAGCCAGACTAAAGGGAAGAACCCTGTACTGGAAGTGTTTTCCCTTGAAAAAGAATCGTAAGAATTTCCTGTGATCTGCATGGATCAGAATGTGAGTATATGTGTCCTTTAAGTCTAGAGAGCAAAGCCAATCCTGACTTTGAAGGTATGGCAGAAGAGTTCCTAGAGAAATCATTTTGAACTTCTCTCGGAACAGGTATTTGTTCAATTCTCTGAGGTCTAGAATGGGTCTGTGTCCCCCTGTTTTCTTTGGAATAAGAAAATAGGGGGAGTAGAACCCTATACCCTGCTGGAGGATAGGTACTTCCTCTACTGCCCCTTGGGCAAGAACTGTTGAGACCTCGTGATTCAGCAGATTGTCTGCAGAGGTCTTGGAACTGAACTGCCTTAGGATTGTAGGAGGGGGCATGCTGTGAAAATGAAGCTTGTACCCCCCTCTCCTACAATGGACAGAGTCCAATTTTCTGCTGTTATTTGGTGCCATCTGTTGGCAAAATGACACAGCCTGCCTGGAATATTTAGGGGTTCTGGACCCCTCAGAGGCAGGAAGGCTACGCTCACTAGGAAGGCATCAAAGCCCTTGAGGGGGCTGAATCTGCAGAGCTGGTTGAGCTCTTGGGCCTTTTGACTTCTTCTGCTGTTTAAATTGCGGTTGTTGTCCCTTTTGGGCAACTTGACCGTGAGCTTGGCTTTGATGGATATAGGATGGATAAAACTTCCTCTTTTTGCAAAAATCAGATGTTTGAATTTAGCTCAATTACATCGGCAGGAGTCAGCATTGACTCAAAGGTGAACACACGCGTGCACACGCACACACACAGACATTAAGAGATTAAGAGTTTGGGGGTAATATTCAGAGACGGCCAAAGATTTCTTTTTTTTTTTAAATGCTGGTCCATTGCAAGTAAAAAAAAAAAATCCAGATATTCTGTGCATTATCCTGATACCAGCTGCTGAGGACTATCTGGATTTAGCAGTCAGCACAAGCACTATCCGCACAGTGGAAATACGGTATTCAGCCGCCATCTGAAGAGGCAAGCCACATAACACTTAGGGAAGGTTTTTTGCTATCCTAAGTTATGGAAAGAGTAGTGGATCTGTGGAATAGTCTCCCAGTGGAGGTGGTGGAGATGAGGACAGTAACTGAATTCAAAAAAGCATGGGACCAACACAGAGGATCTCTAAAGGTTTTTTATAGGGGTTCTTTTTGGCTGGAGTAGCTGTAGATTTTGACAATCTATCTAAGATGATATTGTCAGCATCTATCTCATTAGCCTTTTCCTGCCAATTCTTGCCAAAGAAGTTTTCTCCTGTGCAAGGGATGTTGCCTAATTTATCCTGTACCCAAATCTCCAAGTCTGATGCTTGAAGCCAGGCAATCCGTCGTGTACCAATGGCAATAGAAGAGGTTCTGCTGATGCATTCAAAGCAGTCAAAGGCTGCACGATTCACAAACTTGGAGACATCTTGAGCATGCCTGACAAGCGTAAGGCAGTCTTGTCGTCTGTCATCTGGGAGAAGTGGGTTCATAAGCTCCAAATCTCCTGTGACCTCTTTGAGGAACATTCCCATATATAAAATATATGAGCTGATCCTAGCTGAAAGCATGGAAGCCTGAAAGGTTTGACGTCCAAAAGCATCAAGAGTCCTGCATTCACGACCTGGAGGATTGGATGCATGTCTCTTTGCACTTTTCATCCTACGCATGGCTGACTCCACTACCATTGAATGGTGTGACAGCTGAGTCTTTTGAAATCCAGGACATGGTGGAACTCGATACATGGTATCAAGCCTCCTAGAATGAGGAGATGTGGTCAAAGGTGTCTCTCACATTCTGAGCATCAGATCATGTAGAATTTCATGAATGGGCAGAGTGGCTGCCTACTTTGGAGCCTTAGGATATTGGAGAATTTCCAATTCCTTTGCTCTAGGTTCCTTTTCAGGAGCTACCGTGATTGAAAGGCCTTTGGCAACATCACAAATAAAATCCTGAAAAGACATGTCCTCCGGAGGCAACATTCTGCATTGGGGAGAAGAGGAGTCTTCCGGGAGAAAAACTCTGGTACCGGTAGAATTATCAGAGTCATCGGAATCGGAGGATTCAAAGTATCTCTGATCACGATGTTCGTGTAAGGCACGGTCCCGGTATCGATCGAAGTCGGTACCGAGTTGATCCGGTACCGATCTTTTGATGCCCGGCAAAGAGGGCATGGGAAGAATTCCTATGGGGCCGGTACCATCGGTGCTGGTACCAGTATCTGTGCCAGTACCGGCATTGGTACCGGTGCCCGTTGAACCATCGGTGTCAATGGTACCGCAGCTGTAAGGAGAGCTGCAATACTGCGCTCGATAGAGAGGAATCTCTGGTCTATCGATGCTGCCGATGCCTGGGTGTTGGTACCGGTGAAGGCGGCTGGGATCCCTGAGCATGGCACCAGTAGTTCTGTCGAGGTCGGGGCCTCGAGAACATCTTGGAACCCCGTTGATACTTTGGAGGCCGAAGCCTCCCGCCGGGCTGTTTTGCCGGTGTAGTTCCTTCAAGGGCAATGCCAATGGCCTCTCGATGCTTAGCAGGAGAGCTACCCTTTGAGGACCGGCTTTTATGTTTAGTTACCTGAGATCCATGAGAGGAAGACGAGGCTCTTGAAGACGTCAATGCAATGCACCTGGCATCCGACGAAAAGAGGGTACCGAGCTTTGCAGCCCGGTTCTGTCTTTCTCTTTTAGTCATTCCCATACAAGAGAGACACTCAGATGGAGAATGCTCAGGGCCTAAACATTTAAGACACCAGTCATGGGTGTCGGTGATGGAAATGGTACCGCCACACGTAGTGCATTTTTTTTTTTAAACCACTAGCTGGTTTTTCCATCTTTAAGGAAAAATGGGGCCTAGTGCCCAAAATGGCACCTAGCACCGAAAAAGAAAAGTTTCTGAAGAGAAACAATTCAGAATTATTATTTTTTTTTAAGAAAAGAAAAGAAAAGAACCGGCAGTACCGGTAGGCGTTGTGCGGAGGCAAACGCAACCACAAGAAAACAAGATTAAAGAAGGAATTTTCTGTGGTGACAGGGTATGTGTCCTGTCGGCTCCGCGGAAAATGAAGAACTGAAGAGGGACAAGCGGAAAACGAAGAATTGAAGAGGGACAGTTGGAAAGGCGGGAAGGCAGCGCGCACATGTGCTAAGGGATGCTCCCAAAAGCATTCCTATTGGACGCTGGGGAGCATTCCCACGCAGGCTCTGTCGGTACCGACGATACCCATATGTGAAGACTACATTCCTGCTTGTTCCTGGAGATAAGGTTCATTTGTTCTTCTGTGGTGAGCCTTATTGAGGATTCTATGCCCGTTTCTTCTGTTTACTGCAACCATGAAGTACCTGCAACTTTTTTTCTGGCTTTGTTAAAGGGTAAGGGTGAAAAGTCAACAGCAGGGGGCAAAGATCTGACAGGGCAGCAGCGTGCTCAAACAAAAAATAAAGTGCTAAACTGTTGACAACACAATACAACATTTCTGCACAGAATAAAATTGATGTTTATGTGCGAACTAGAACTCCAGCACATGGTCAGATATGGGCATTAAACTCCTGTGCACAGCTACGATTTTCTCGCTACAAACAGTATTTATTGAATAATAGCACTTTAGCACATGCACACTAATGCTGCTAAAATTGTTTTGTGTGCAAGTAATAGCTGCTACTAGCATAGACCCACACATACATGCTTCTGACATGTTCTCCCATGTTAGAGCTAAAGTTTTGCACCTAACTTATTTGCATGCTATTTGGTTGCTGCTTGCACTGGGGAGCAAAATGTCTTTATACTTGCGTTTAGGAAACCATGTGCTGAGTAGTATACATCTCTAATGCAAGGTTACTGCAACGGTTCCTCTAGTTTTACATTTTTGGTTGCATTTTCATTTCTAGAAGAGCTAAATAAAGCATTGTAAGAAATAGCTAGACACAAAAGTTGCTTATTGGATTTCTATTTTTGGGAAAGGCATTATTAGAAACCAAGGTAGAAAAAAATCTAAAAGACGAGTACCAAGTAGTATCAGAAAATAGCAAAAATCAGATGTTTGAATTTAGCTCAATTACATCGGCAGGAGTCAGCATTGACTCAAAGGTGAACACACGCGTGCACACACACACACACAGACATTAAGAGATTAAGAGTTTGGGGGTAATATTCAGAGACGGCCAAAGATTTCTTTTTTTTTTTTTTTTTTTTAAATGCTGGTCCATTGCAAGTAAAAAAAAAATCCAGATATTCAAATTGTGCATTATCCTGATACCAGCTGCTGAGGACTATCTGGATTTAGCAGTCAGCACAAGCACTATCCGCACAGTGGAAATACGGTATTCAGCCGCCATCTGAAGAGGCAAGCCACATAACACTTAGGGAAGGTTTTTTGCTATCCTAAGTTATGGAAAGAGTAGTGGATCTGTGGAATAGTCTCCCAGTGGAGGTGGTGGAGATGAGGACAGTAACTGAATTCAAAAAAGCATGGGACCAACACAGAGGATCTCTAAAGGTAGAAAGGTAACTGTTGTAGTTGTTGATATGGAAGGACAGACTAGATAGGCCATGTGGTCTTTTTCTGTCGTCATATTTCTATGTTTCTAAGTGTATGTATTTGAGTGAATGGAAAGGAGTGTGTGAATGCTTTATTGGGCTTGGTGGTGTGTGAGACCAGGGAATGAATGACCAGGTGTGATATGTTATAGAAGGTGGTGGGGGTGTGTGTATGACTGACTAGAGACTGGGTGTAATGTATTGGAGTAAGTGGGGGAATGTCTACAAGTGTTAGTTAGGGTCTGTGTGTGAAAGTGTGTGTGTGCTTGAATGAGTGAATGGGGACGAGTGAGTGGATCTGGGTGGTTGTGTGTGAACAGTTAGTTGTCTGATTATGTTTGTGCCAGCATGGGTAGTGACTACCCTTTCCTTTTTCCTATTACTCTTCCTTCTTTTTTCTCCTATCTCTTCCCTTCTGTCTCCTCTCAACCTCTGCACCTATCTTTCCCTTTCCCTTCCCTTCCCTTCCCAGGATGATTCTCAAGCTTTCCAGGTTCATTCCCTCTTTTACCTTCCTCCCTAGACTCATCCCCTCTTCTCACTTTTGCTGCAGACCCTCATCCTCCCTCCCTTCTCTCTCAGCTCCTCAGGTTCACCCTTGACAGATTTCTTCATTCGCTCAAGACTTATCCCACATCTTACCCCTCTCCCCCCACATCAGACTCGCCCCCTTATTCTCTTTCCAACAGAAACACCTCTTTGTCTTCCCCCTAGTTCTTGGCAGTCCCCTTTCAAAACAGTCTCTTCCACCCAACAGAGCAGAAAAAGGATAGCTGTAGCATTCGTCGATGGTGATGGGAGGCAGTAAGGAGGAAAGCAGACTCCAACTTGTGGTGGGGATTGGTGCAAAAAAGTGGAAAGGAGGATTGGATTGGCAGCAGTGATTGAATAGCAAGATAAGGAAAAGCAGGCTGATGGAGAGATAGGCAGCAAGGGAAGAGACAGCAGACCAGTGCTAGCGATGATGACAGTGAGGGAAGAACAGACCTAGGCCAGATATGGCAGCAGCGAGGGAAGGGAGAACAGGTTTGGGCTTGCATTGATGACTGTAGGAACATGAGTGGCAATTATTTCATAATATCTGCACTGTTTAGTTGCTAGCAGCTGGCACATTTGGATAATGGAGAGCAACAGTCTCCTTACTCTGCATCTCTTCACACATGCTGAAAAGGCAGGCTTACTGTGTGTGTTTGCTGGTTGCATGTGCATGTGCATGGTGCTGGCTGTATTTGTAGGGCTTTTTTTGTGATAAACAAAGAGGTTTGTGATTGCAAATAAGGATTCTGTGCACCATTTGGGGTTACAACCCAGAGTTTGGAAATCGCTGATAAGATGGAAAGAAAGCTCAGAGTCTTTCAGCCACCACTGAGCAGGAGGGCTGAGTTATTCCCATCTATTCCATAAGAGGAAGTTTGCTTCAGAGTAGGCAGGAACACAGCAGCTCTTCAGCATGACACTGAATGAAAAGGTCCCAATCTTCCTTTCCACCTTAGCTACTTCTGTGGAGGGCAGGGCCTGCCACAAAAAGAGATGCTAGGAAACAGACACTCACCCCACCCAGCTACCATCTGATAAGCAACAATTTTTCTCCAAGGCCCTGTCACTGATTGCAGCAGTACTGCAGTGGGGGCACTATGGAAGAGCAGCGCTTGGGGTTGGGAAGGCTTAGCCTCCCCAAGCCTCTTATGCAGGCTAAGTACTTTTGAATATAGACTCTTCGAGTTAAATCTGAAATGTGCAGGATTGTTAAAAAAAAGCAGGGCTTTGAGGGGGTACACGGTGGTACGGGGTACCAGCCACCTTTTCATTGCCTGCTATAATTCACTCATAGTCGTCAAGTATTAATGAAAGACCCATGCATATGAGTACCAGCACCTTTTTTGCTAGAAAATGTACACTGTAAAAAGCATAGCGCAGTGATATGCATGAGATGAATTTGAATGCAATGAGAGCAGTGCATGCAAATATCTCTCATGCTAATTCATTACCACCAAACATGATACCAAACCCACTGACCTGGAGAAAACCAAAAATCCTACTCCCCACACTCAAAGACCAAAAAACCCTTCTCCCAACATATAATTCAAAAAAAGATTTTTAATATATATAAATCACTTACCACGAACTTAATCCCAACTACAATCAATCATCAGAAACTTAGTAGTGAGTAGACAAACAGACTAAACAATGGGTAGGAGAAAAAGCCTCAGATAACTTAACCTCCCTCATTAGGGACGACCAGAAAATCTGAATGGTTTGGTGCCCTCCAGGATTGGAGTTGGAGACCCCTGGCACAGTGTTTGATCAGATGGCCTTTGGTATAGGTAGATGCATTTGAATGTTTTACTTATATCAGCACACTTATCACATTACCAGAGATGGTAACCAATACAATTTGCATATATCACTACAATGAAAGAGCAACAGGAAGGTAACCAACTGAACTCCCAGAAATGCCAAACCCACATGATATCAAAAATAATGGGAGACTGGAAAAAGCATACATGAACAAATCCAGACACTCCAATATCATAAAAAAATAAGCAATTCATTTACATACCATTACCACGACTGCTTTCAAAATAATTTATCAAGATATAACATTCTTTTAATAGTGCAATCTGTATATATAATATCTATATCAACCTGTGCACATAGTCACTGAGGAGTGAGAGTTAGCAAAACAACCTATGGAATAGAAAAGTAAGGGCCTGAACAAACTGAGGTGCCTTTGTAATGAAGTGCAGGAGTGAGTGACATTAATTTTTGCCATCCTCTTGATATTTTATTTATTTATTTAACAGATCTTTTATACCGCCTTACCTTCCATTCAGGGCGGTTTACATTATAACAGCAGCAACTTTACACTGAACAAGGGAAGTAACTTGGAGAAATATACATATAACATAGGAACTTAGGTGAACTATACAGCAGTAAGATCATTGGATTACATTAGAGTATTGGAGGGGGAATTTATTTATTCAGACAGTTTTGTATACCACCTTATCCTTCAATCAAAGTGGTCAGAACACAATTGGGGGATACATTTAACACGAGGGGATATGAGACACATACACTAATACTTACAGAGAACATGGGCAATGGAGGGTTAAGTGGCTTGCCCAAGACCACAAGGAGCACCTGTGGGACTAGAAGCCCCTGACTTTCCGGCCTGAGGTAACTTGCCCCAATCACTAGGCCACTCCTCCCTCTCTAGGATTTGTATTTATTTATTTATATTCTCTTATATACCGCGCTATTCTGCATCAGTGCGGTTGACATTGAACAAACTGAAATTACATTGAACAGGGCATTATAACTTGGATATGGGATGTTGAAGGGGGGGGGGGTGTAAGGTGGGACTAGAAGTGCTCATAAGGATCCAACTGTGGATTTACAAAAAATAAAAAAACAGATAATAGTGGAAGAAGCATTTTTTTCACAAATGAATTTCAACAAAAGAAAGCCTTTTTTTAAAATAAGTACAGTATCCAATGGCACCTACATTTTATGTAATGCCAAAAAATATGTCTTTGCTACAGCCACCAGATTGCCCATAGTAGCAGGTATCTGCTCCACATTAGAACCTCCATCCATATTAGTTCCAGCGTAACTGCACCACTCCAGCGTAACTGCTAACTATGCATGTGTAAAAAGGCACTTTAGTGGGCGCTAACGGCACCAGCAGTATAAAGTGCCCTGTGGGTGGAGAGAAGGCGTGCACGGTGCGGAGAGTAAGGGGTTCAATGGGTGGGGGGGGTGGGGAGTGGGGAGTGGGCAGGAATAAGGCATGCTCCCTTAAAGTAGGCACCTTAACGACAGGACCCCTAACGCAATTTAAAACCTGGCGGAAAGGGTGTTTTTTGAGGAGAGAAAGCACCTATTTTACATCTGCAATGTGATGCACAGACAGGAGAGCCCAAAAGAGTGATAGTAGTACTCCATTAGCAGCAACAGCATAGTGCCCAAGTATGAAAGGGCACTATGTTGATGGTGCAAATGGGGGCAAAGGAGATGGCACATGGGTCATGCAGTTGGGGGGGGGGGGGCTGCTGGTACACAGGGAGGACCAGACAACTGCCTAGATGGCACATAGGAACATAAGACTACAAAATATGCCAAACTGTGTCAAACCAAGGTCCATCATACCCAGTATCCTGTGTCCAACACTGCACAATCTAGGTCACAAGTACCTAGCAGTTTCCCCAGAAGACACACAGCATCCCCAGTAACTGTAATGGGGCAAGCAGTGCATAGCTCGGATCCTGTTTAGCAATGGTTTATGGACCGTTACCCACGATCCCGTCCAAACTTTTTTAAAGCCAGATACACTGACAGCTTTTACCACTTCCTCCAGTAAAGGATTGCAGGATTTGATTATGCATTGACTGAAAAAATATTTTCACCTAGAAGACCCAAATGGGTTACACTGTAGCCGCATTGCAGGTCCCCTAGTCTGTCCACAGTCTGATGGCATAAAAAAGCGACCTACGTTTAACCTGTTCTTCTCTGGTCAATAATCTATAGACCTCTATCATATCTTCCCTCAGCCATCTCTTCCCCAGTTTGATGAGCCCCAACCTTTTTAGCCTCTCCACAAAGGGGTATTCTGCCATCTGCAGAACCATCTGTGATGTCTGTCATGATCCCACAGCGACAGTGGCAGCACACAGTCCTGCGACTGCTGCGGAAAGGCAATGTGCCGCATGGGGTGGCACCCCAGGCAGAGATCCAGGTTGCCTCCCCCTCCTGCTGCCGCAGAATCCAGCTGTGGGGAAAGAGGCCGATATTGACAGATGTTGTAAGCCCTCCAGGTAGCTGGAAAATGCAGGCACCCAGGGAAATACTACAGCAGTGGCTGCCATCCTCCCCCAAGATGTATCGGTGGCAGGCTGGTGTGCCCCTGCCCCCCCTATCCGGCCCTTGTGCCCAAGCGCCCTCCAAACCCTTATGTTTAACAGGCTGGGACTGCGACCACCACCACTGACAGTGCATGGGCATGTTTGCATGGTGAGGTGTTGGTGGTGGCCTGGGAAGTGGCACCAGCCTGCAGCAGACAGCAGCTTTGTACTGGACATGTGCACCATGTGCATTGCAGAATGTGCCAAAGGTCAGCTGAAGGGAAGCAAGTCAGCAACAGGAGTTGTTATCCCCATAAGGCAACACTGTGGTGCAACACACACGGTGTGTATATTTGCAGAGGGTCAAAGGTTCAGGTCCAATGCAGTGGCTGTCCATAGCAGCAGTATATTAACACTACCCACTAGCCTACACTGTTATCAGAGGATCAGTGTCCCACATGGGCAGAATACAGGACCAAGCTGCTGCTGTCACCATCGCCTACAGCATGCAGGAACTAAGGAGAAAAGCATAACACACTGCAGACAATATCTGTCACACACTAGCAGTGATGTAGACCAGCAGCAGAGACCATCTCTAACAGTGTAGGTTCAGTGGACCAGGTGCTGGGCACCTCTCCTCACCCTCAGGGTGACAGCTGAAACCACTCTGCAGCATGGCTTGCTGTTATGTGCATGTAGCACACGCAGCCAGTACGTCTTAGTGATCCGATGTGCTGGATCAGTGCCTTCTCCATTAATTTTTCAGCAGCAGACCGCTGTTTTGCATGTGCAGTGCCTCATGGGTAGTGGAGGGCCCTGCATAGACAGCAAAGTTTGATCAGAGATCTGCAGGCTGTGTATCTTTATCTTTATTTGAGGCTTAATATACCGCTCAATGCAGTCGCGTCAGAGCGGTGCACAATGTACAAAAAGCAAGGAAGCTAACAAAAGTTACAGCGCAGTAATAATAATGGGTGATGTCAATTACCCCGGTATCGACTGGGTCAGTGTCACGTCAGGACATGCTAGGGAGATAAAGTTCCTAGATGAAATAAATGACTGCTTCTTGGAGCAGCTGGTTCATGAACCGACCAGAGGGGAAGCCATATTAGACCTAGTCCTTAGTGGAATACCAGATCTAGTGCAAGAGATAAGGGTGTTGGGGCCACTTGGCAATAGTGATCATAGCATGATCGCCTTTGATTTAATTAGTGGAGGAGGGATAGTAAGGAAATCCACAGTACTACCTTTTAACTTTCGAAAGGGAGACTATGATAAAATGAGGAAAACAGTTAAGAAAAAACTAAAAGGAGCAGTTGCAAAGGTTAAAGACGTACATCAAGCTTGGGTGTTGTTGAAAAAGACTATCTTGGAAGCCCAGACCAGCTGTATTCCACGCTTTAAGAAAAGTGGAAGGAAGTCCAAAAAACTGCCAGCATGGTTTAAAGGTGAGGTCAGAGAGGCTGTTGTTGCCAAAAAAGCATCTTTCAGGAAATGGAAAAAAGAGCCAAACGACGAAACCTGGAAACAGCACAAGCACTGGCAAGTCAAATGCAAGGCATTGATAAGGCAGGCAAAGAGAGAATTTGAGAAGAAGCTTGCTGCGGAAGCAAAAACGCAAAATAAAGTCCTTTTCAAGTACATTCGTAGCAAAAAAACCTGTGAGAGAGTCAGTTGGTCCATTAGATGATAAAGGGGTTAAAGGAGCACTAAGAGGGGACAAGGCGATAGCGGAGAGACTGAATGAATTCTTTGCTTCGGTCTTTACTGAGGAAGATGTAGGGATGTTACCCATGACTGAAGTGGTATTTAAAGGTGCGGAAGAATTGAAGGAAATATCGATACATCGGGAAGATGTCTTACAACTATTAGATAAACTGAAGAGTAGCAAATCACCTGGGCCAGATGGTATACATCCAAGGGTGTTGAAAGAACTGAAATATGAGATTGCAGACCTGCTATCAGTAATCTGTGAACTATCATTAAAATCATCTCTCAGCGAGCTACTTTGTTAGTTTCCTTTATTTCAATTCAAGATAAGAATATGTTTCTAAGTTTATATTTTAAAAAGAAGAATCAGGTGTTTTGTGGAGCCCCCATACAAATTTTTCCTGACGTGTGTAGGAGCACTCAGGCTCGCCGGAAGGCATTTTTGGGTTTAAAAGCACGGACCCTTGCCATTGGTCCGTCTTTTCTTTCTGAAATACCCTTGTAAATGTATTGTTGTTTTAGAAGGGGTTAAATTTGTTTTTCTTGATGTCGGCCAATTTGAGGCATTTCTGATTAGCAAAGAATCCTCATATTTTGTTCTTCTCTTCCATGTAAATTGGGCTTTGAAATATTGGGAACCCGTTGTTTGTTTTTGTTTTTTCCGTTTTTGTTTTTTCTTGGGCAGGTTGATGTCTCCTAGACGTGGACTTGATTGTATTCCTGCTTTATTTTTCAATAAAGAATTGTTTAAAACTTAAAAAAAAAAAAAATCATCTCTAATACCTGAAGATTGGAGGATCGCCAATGTAACACCAATTTTTAAAAAGGGTTCCAGGGGTGATCCGAGAAACTACAGACCAGGGAGCCTGACGTCAGTACCAGGAAAAATGGTAGAAACCATCATAAAGAATAAAATTACTCAGCATGTAGATAGTCACAACCTAATGGGAGACAGCCAACATGGCTTTAGACAAGGAAGATCTTGTCTTACTAATCTGTTATGTTTTTTTGAAGGAGTGAATAAACAGGTGGACAAAGGTGAGTCGGTTGATATTGTGTATCTGGACTTTCAGAAAGCCTTTGACAAGGTCCCTCATCAGAGACATTTGGCAAAACTAAAGAGTCATGGGATAGGAGGCAGTGTACTATTGTGGATCAGGAACTGGTTAAAAGATAGAAAGCAGAGGGTAGGGCTAAATGGCCAATTTTCCCAATGGAGAAAGGTGAATAGTGGTGTACCCCAGGGATCTGTGCTGGGTCCGCTGCTTTTTGACATATTCATAAATGACCTGGAAAGTGGAATAACGAGTGAGGTTATCAAATTTGCAGATGACACAAAACTATTTAAAGTTGTTAAAACCCAAGAGGATTGTGAAAAATTGCAAGAGGATCTTGATAAATTGGAAGACTGGGCATCAAAATGGCAGATGAAATTTAATGTGGACAAGTGCAAGGTTATGCACCTAGGGAAGAACAACCCAAACTATGGTTACACGATGCAAGGTTCCACATTAGGAACCACCACCCAGGAAAAAGATTTAGGTGTCATTGTGGATACCATGTTAAAACCCTCGGCCCAGTGTGCAGCGGCGGCCAAGAGAGCAAATAGAATGCTAGGTATGATAAGAAAAGGAATGGAAAATAAAACAAAAGATATTATAATGCCTCTATATCGTTCCATGGTGAGACCGCACCTTGAATATTGTGTGCAATTCTGGTCGCCGTATCTTAAAAAGGATATAGCGATTTTAGAAAAGGTTCAGAGAAGAGCCACCAAAATGGTAAAGGGGATGGAAGGATACTCCTATGAAGAAAGGCTAAAAAGGTTAGGTCTCTTTAACCTGGAAAAGAGACGGCTGAGGGGAGATATGATAGAAGTCTATAAATTAATGAACGGAGTGGAACGGGTAAATGTAGATCGACTGTTTACGTTATCAGAATATAGAAAGACTGACTTCCGGTGACGTCACCCAACCGAATGGCGGCGTAGCAAGGGAGCTCCGCCACCAGAAAGATTATTAATGCTGCAATAGCCCCTACGGGCAAAGAAAGGGGCGGATAGGAGCACGAGAGAGGCCAGGGGGGAGCAGACTTACCCCTCCGGTGGTTCGAGAGTGCGGTGTGAAGGAGTGGGGAGGCGTGTAAGGGCCTGGAGCGACCGCCGAGCCACCCGTGGGTCGATCAGGGCGCCAAGAAGCCAGAGGAGGCGGTGAGAAGGCAGCGGGAGAGCGGAGACCGCTGGGCGGAAGGCTGGCTGAGAGAGTGCTGAAGGGGAGCGCCCACAGACTGCAGTAGCCAGCCCAGCAACAGTAAATCAACAGCGCTGTTGAACGTAGAGGTGCGGGCCAAGATTGGGCTGCCACGTGGTCTGCGCAGCTTGGAGCAAGTCCTGCAGGCTGGCCGCTCGTGGAACAGAGAGCGGGAATAGCGGGAGTGCTGGCAGCAGCGGTGTGGAGGGAAAGCAGTGAGCCGCGGTGAGACTCAAAAGCCCCATTACTGACAAGGGCTGGGATAGGAGGCTGAGCTAGCCTGGGTGCAGGGCCCAGCCGCTGAAGAGGTGGAGGAGAGGAGTAAGGGCGGTGAGCCCGGAGCGCAGGCCGAGAAGACGGCTGAGGGAAGCGTGAGCTGGCATACAATGGAGAAGGCTAAAAAAGAGGGCCTGATGAAAAAGAAACTGGCCGAGTTCCGCTCCCCGTATGCAACGTCCAAAGGTGGGAAAGATGGGGAGAAACCAGGCAAAACGTTGACGGAGTCCCCGCATAGCCCAGGGGGGGGAGCGAAGGTGGAGAAGATTGCCTGATTGCAGCGGAACAGATTAAACAGTGGCTCCTCGAGTATCCCTCCCTGATACCGCCCCTGGTTATTGTCCTGTCCTAGCTTAGTTGGTCTTTCCCCCCCTCTGTTTATCTTTGTTAGTTGTGCTGTCTGCATTCTTTGTTTTTATTTTGGTGTTAATTATTGGTTAGTGTTTGAATATTGTCAATTGGTGGCTGTCTCTATTGCCTATTATTGTTTGAATTTTATTGTTTTTAACTTGTGTTATTTGAATATTGCTTATTGTTTTAACTCGTGCCCATGTTTAATTGTTATTTATTATTGTTTGTACAGTTTTGTGCTATTCTTTTCTCTCTTTCCTATTATTTTTGGCGTTCTTTTTCCGTAGTTTGCAGTGCTGCCTTTTATTTTATTTGTACACCGCTTTAATGTTTTTTAACGTAAGCGGTCTATCAAGTGTGGAATAAAGTTAAAGTTAAAGTTAAAGGAGGAACTGAAGGTGGAGATGTGTGGGGTGAAAAATGAGATCAAGGAGGCCGTGCAGACTATGCACCAAGACATCCTGGATCTGGGAGAATGAGTTGAAGAGGCTGAGGCCAAGCTGAAAAGTCAAGGGGGGACACTGACGCAGATCCAGAAAAGCTGGGAAGAGCTGCAGTCGGCGCAGGAGGTACTCAAAGCCAAAACAGAAGATCTGGAAGACCGCTCACAAAGATGCAATCTCCGGGTGCGAGGAGTGCCGGAAGAGCCTAAGTATAAGAACTGTGAGGAGGTAGTCCAGAAGGTATTCAAGGACCTCCTAGCAGCAGCAGGACAAGGGGAGGATGTGGACGACAATCGCCCGAAAATAGAAAGAGCGCACAGAGGTTTAGGGCCCATTCGAGAAAACATAGTAGACATAGTAGTATGCCTGAGCTCTTATAAGAACAAGGAACTGCTGCTGGGAGCCAACCGCAAATTAAAAAGCTTCTACTGGGAGGGCCATAAAGTGGAGTTGTACCAAGACCTGTCCCAGGGAACGCTGCAGCGAAGGAGAGAGATCAGAGAAGTAACAGCATATCTGAGGAGAGCAGATCTGAGATACAAGTGGCTTTTTCCATTTGGATTACTGCTCACGGTGAAAGGGCGATCGCGGACAGTGAGATCCAGTGCGGAGGCTTGGAAGGCCTTGAGGGAACTTGGAGCAGAGCATCTACCGGAGACGGTTGAGAGCACATCTACTCTACAGAGACTGGAATCCAGGACAGGGAGAACGGAGAGTGCGCAGTGGCAGAGGGCGAGCGGTCGGAGATTGGCCAGGACGGCTAAGGGAGGTCACCAGAGTCCGGAGCTGGAGCAAGAGACCGGATGAGCGGTGGCAAATCATTAAAAGACTGGTATCTCTAAATAAGCTCTGTTGGCAGGCTTGGGGGGGGGGGCTGCGTAGAAGGCTAGAGAGGGGCAGTTGGGGGGAGGCTGGAGTAGAGAAGGGGGGGAGGAGGTATTAAGTGGGGAGGGGAGATGAGGGGGTAAGAGTGGTGGGGGTAGTGGGGGGTGTTGGGTTGGGTGGAGGAGGGGGTAAGGGGCTGCTGGGGAAGAACAGGTGGGGAGGTGGAATGGGTCACTGAAATGGAAGTCGAGTCTCCGCAGAGGAGAGCTATGATAGGGGGAGGGGGGGGAGGAAGGGGGAGGAGGGTGGTAGGGGGGGCAGGGGGGAAAGGGGAGAGCGGAATGGCATGCGGGTGGGGGGGGGGAACGGGTGAAGGAGGGGTGTTAAAAATTGTAACGTTGAATGTTAAAGGATTAAACTCCCCATGGAAAAGACAGAAATTGTACAAAGAATTAACAAGGCATAAGGCGGATATAGTAATGTTGCAGGAGACACATTTACAGAAAAAGCATGAGGTACTGGTGCAGCCCAAGGGGTATAAGCATCGCATATTTGCTTCCAATCTCAGAGAGAAAAAGAAAGGAGGGTGGCGGTACTCTTCAATGGGGAAGCCCAAACAGAGGTCCGGAAGGTATCTCTTGATGAGGGTAAGGCTGAGGGAGGAGTGGTTTTGTGTGGTAAATGTGTATGCTCCTACGAGTGCCCAAAATGAGTTCTGGAAGGAGCTGGGCGAGCAGGTGGCGGCAACGGGGGATGGAGTGCTGATTTGTGGTGGGGATTTCAATTTGGCCTGGGAGGTTGGGAGAGACACGACAGGGCAGAGGGAAGGGAGAGGAAAGGATAGGAAGTGTTATCATAGGTTTGTGAAGGAGAATGGCCTGATTGACGAGTGGCGGATGTTAAATCCGGGACGGAGGCAATTCTCCTTCTACTCGGCGGCACATGGAACCTATTCTAGGTTGGATGCCATATGGGTGGGGAAAGAACTAGCAGGGAGGATTAAGGGGGGAGACATAGAACCTATCACATGGTCCGATCATGCTCCAGTGGTGGTTCAAGTGCGGGTGGCAGGGGAGGATAAGGGACGACAATTTTGGAAATTGAATGAAGGTCTGTTGGAGGATGGCAGGTGGTGAAAGAGATTGAAAGCTTAATTCCGGAGTATTTTGGGCAGAATGGTGGCGGAGAAGTAAAAGAGGGAGTGGTTTGGGATGCCTTTAAGGCTGTTGTAAGGGGGGTGTTCATTAAGTGGGGAGCGCGCATAAAGCGGGAGAGGGCAGAGCGTGAAGAGCAGCTGCGGCGGCAATTGCGAGAGATGGAGGAGAGGGATGTGCAGGGGGGGGGGGTGGGCAGTTTCGAGGCGCAGTCTTGGAACTAAGGGCCAAAGTGAATGCAATAGAGGCTGAGAAGATACAGTTCCGTCTGCAGCTGCTGAAACAGAGGTTCTTCGAAGGGGGTAACAAAGCCGGGAAATTTCTCGCAAGACAGTTGAAAAGGCGGAAGGAGTGGAATAGGATCTCGCAGATTAAGAGTAGGGGGGCGGTGGTGCGGGAGGATCAGCGAATTAGAGAAGAATTCGTGTCTTTCTATAGTACTTTGTATGCGGCACGGGAGGAGAGGTCTGAGGAGGATATTCAAGAGTACGTGAGGGAAGCAGGGCTCCCGAGCTTGACGGAGGAAGAGCAGAAAGGGCTGGATAGGGAAATCCATACCGAGGAGGTATTGCAAGCCATTAAGGCTTTGAAGACCGGTAAAGCCCCAGGGCTAGACGGCCTGACGGCACGGTTTTACAAACAATTTAGGAGTCTCTTGGTGCAACCGTTGACCAGGGTTTTTAATGGGCTGCGAAAGGGGGAGAACTTGGCGGACACAATGGGATGGGCAGATATTACCCTTATTCATAAGGAAGGGAAGGACCCGCAGGATTGTGCGTCATATCGGCCAATCTCGTTGCTGAATGTCGATGCGAAATTACTGGCCAAAGTGCTAGCGTCTAGACTTAATAAGCTCTTAGGGAAATTGGTGCATAAGGACCAAGCTGGGTTTGTGCCGGGCCGGCAAGTAGCAGATAACATACGGAAAGTGTTGAATGTGATTTGGTCGGCACAAAAGAAGGGGAAGGAGACACTGTTGGTCTCATTAGATGCCGAGAAGGCCTTCGATCAAGTGTCCTGGAAATTTCTGTACTCGGTATTGGATCTCCTGGGGTTTGGGCCAGGCTTCGTGCAGTGGATAAGGGCTCTGTATACTAGGCCAAAAGCATGTGTACGAGTAAATGGGGGCTATTCTGCGTTCTTTCCGCTGGAACGAGGGACTCGACAAGGGTGTCCGCTATCCCCTTTATTGTTCGCGCTTTCCCTCGAGCCTTTAGCGGCGAGGTTGAGGGCTAGCCCCGAGGTCGCGGGGGTTAGGGTGGGGCGCCAGGAATACAAAGTGTCCCTATTTGCGGATGACATACTCTTGATAATCACGAAACCTAGAGAAACACTGAAGGCAGTGATGAGTGAGATTCAAGAATATGGACAGAGGGCGGGCTTTCGGATTAATTGGGGGAAATCAGAGATCTTAAGTATAGTGGGGGAGGAGGGGGGGCAGCGGGAGTGGCAACAGAGTTTCCCATTTAAATGGGCAAAGAAGTTGATACGCTATTTAGGGGTGCAGCTGGGGAGGACCTTGGAGGACCTGTACGCGTTAAATTATAAGAATATAGAAAGACTAGGGGACATGCAATGAAGCTACAGGGTAAACTATTTAAGACTAATAAAAGAAAATATTTTTTCACTCAACGTGTAATCAAACTCTGGAATTTGTTAACGGAGGATGTAGTAAAGGCTGTTAGTGTAGCTGGGTTTAAAAAAGGTTTGGACAAGTTCCTGGAGGAAAGGTCCATAAACCGTTATTAAGAAGTGACCGAAGATATCAATGCTTGACCCAGTACAAGCATTGTGGAACTTGTGTCTCTTGGGGAAACTGCTAGGTACATATGACCTAGATTGGCCACTGTTGGAAACAGAATACTGGGCTTGATGGACCTTGGTCTGACCCAGTATGGCATATCTTATGTAAAAAGGCTGCATGGAAAAAGGAAAGGAACGCCAAATGTATGATAGGATAGTTAAGAGAGAAGGAAAGAGCTAAAGAGAAAGGTCAGGTAACAAATAGGGGCTGTAAGAAATAAGTGATGGGGAGGCGAGAGAGGGGAGGGAGGTGGGGGAAGATCAAACGCAAGGCAGAAGAGGTAAGTCTTCAGGCGGGTCTTGAAGGTTTTCAGGGAGGGTTCCAGGCGAAGGTCCGGGGGAAGCGAATTCCAGAGACGGGGCCCAAGGAAGTAAAAGGCAGAGGAATGGGTGGATTCGAGGTGAGCCTGTGAAGGGGAGGGTAGGGTCAGACGGTTGGCATGGATAGAACGGAGAGAACGGTAGGGAGTGTGAAGGTGAATCTGGTCAGCGAGATAGAGAGGAGTACCTGTGTGGATGGATTTGTGAGCCAAAGTGAGGACCTTGTATTGTATACGGAAGGGAATAGGAAGCCAGTGCAGTCGTATGAGAAGTGGAGTGATGTGATCGAAATGAGAGGAGCAAGTTAGAATGCAAGCTGCAGTGTAGAAGTGTAGCCTACTGGTTGGTGCAATGTCTCCATGGTCAAAGGTCCAGGGTTTGATTCCCACTTGTTCATTTTGTGCCTGGTGTACTTGCCCACCTCGTATAGTCCTGGCTCTGCTGTGACCTGCAAACAATCATTCTTCTACATTTATATGCATTATGGTGACACGTTGGGTAGCCCGACATAGCATTTCCCATCATGGACATCTGTGAGCATGGCTTTAGTGGCTCTGCCACGGCACATTGCAGTGGGTCAGTGATGTATGCGCAGCAGATGTCTGGTCAACTGGTATGGATGCGTTTCTGTTTTGCCATCATTGTGACCTCCCAGCTTTACGTAAAGAGGATATATCTCACATTCAGGCACCTAACACTTGCTGCATAGCCATCCCCTGCACTGTTCTGCCATCATTACTTGTCCCACATGGGGAAAATGGGTTCAACTTGTCCCTTTCTATCATGCCACTCTGTCGAGTGTACTGTCTTGCAGTTGCACAGGCTGAGGCACCAGTCCCACCCGCCCAAATGGTGTTTCATGTACCCCATGGCACTGCTACTTTTGGTTCACACACACCAAATGCTTTTAGCCTTTATGATCTCATGCATCTACTCACCACATAAATTGAAAACTCTCTGTTTGGACGATCCATGGCACAGACCTGCACCTACTACCTGATCATCAGGAAGATTCATGGTGGGGCAGCTTACTGGCAGTAAGCTGCCCCACCATGGCCATCAGGGGTCATTTGCAGCAGTTAGCCATATCATGCACACCTCTCCTATGACTGCTCCACATGAGCACTCATGGACAATCCTCCCTTTGCTGCACACATCAGGAACATGCTGCCTCCACCCAGACACGGTCCTGGCCTATGGCATGCCAAGGGAGCAATATAGTATAGGGGGTGAAGTACTTTTGTCCATTAAAGAAGAGCGGGACCTAGGCGTGATTGTGTCTGATGATCTTAAAGTAGTTAAACAGGTACAAAAGGCACCGGCAAAAGCTAGAAAAATGCTTGGGTGCATACGGAGAGGAATGGTTAGAAGAAAAAAGGAGGTGATAATGCCTCTGTATAAGTCTTTGGTGCGACCTCATTTGGAGTATAGTGTACAATTCTGAAGACTGCACCTTCAAAAGGATATAAACAGAATGGAGTCAGTACAGAGGGTGGCTACTAAAATGGTTAGTGGTCTTCATTATAAAGCATATGAGGACAGACTTAAGGATCTTAATATATACACCTTAGAGGAAAGGCGGGATAGAGGTGATATGATTGAGATGTTTAAATACCTCTGTGGCATAAATGCACAGGGGGAGAGCATCTTTCAATTGAAAGCAAATTGACAAGGTCCCTCATCAGAGACTTTTGGCAAAACTAAAGAGTCATGGGATAGGAGGCAGTGTATTATTGTGGATCAGGAACTGGTTAAAAGATAGAAAGCAGAGAGTAGGGCTAAATGGCCAATTTTCCCAATGGTGTACCCCAGGGATCTGTGCTGGGTCTGCTGCTTTTTGACATATTCATAAATGACCTGGAAAAGGGAATAACGAGTGAGGTTATCAAATCTGCAGATGACACAAAGCTATTTAAAGTTGTTAAAACCCATGAGGATTGTGGAAAATTGCAAGAGGATCTTGATAAATTGGAAGACTGGGCATCAAAATGGCAGATGAAATTTAATGTGGACAAGTGCAAAGTTATGCACCTAGGGAAGAACAACCCAAACTATGGTTACGCAATGCAAGGTTCTATATTAGGAACCACCACCCAGGAAAAAGATTTAGGCGTCATTGTGGATAACATGCTAAAACCCTCCGCCCAGTGTGCAGCAGCGGCCAAGAAAGCAAATAGAATGCTAGGTATCATAAGGAAAGGAATGGAAAATAAAACAAAGGATATTATAATGCCTCTATGGTTCCACTGTGCGACTGCACCTTGAATATTGTGTGCAGTTCTGGTCGCCGTATCTTAAAAAGGATGTAGCGTTATTAGAAAAGGTTCAGAGAAGAGATACCAAAATGGTAAAGGGGATGGAAGGATACCTCTATGAAGAAAGGCTAAAACGGTTAGGGCTCTTTAACCTGGAAAAGAGATAGCTGAGGGGAGATATGATAGAAGTCTATAAATTAATGAATGGAGTGGAAGAGGTAAACTTAGATCGATTGTTTACGTTATCAGACTATAGAAAGACTAGGGGACATGCAATGAAGCTACAGGGTAAACTATTTAAGACAAATAAGAGAAAATATTTTTTCACTCAACGTGTAATCAAACTCTGGAATTTGTTACCGGAGGATGTAGTAAAGGCTGTTAGTGTAGCTGGGTTTAAAAAAAGGTTTGGACAAGTTCCTGGAGGAAAAGTCCATAAACCATTATTAAAAAGGGACCCAGGATATCAATGCTTGACCCAATACAAGCATTGTAGAACCTGCCTCTTTTGGGGAAACTGCTAGGTACGCATGACCTAGATTGGCCACTGTTGGAAACAGGATACTGGGCTTGATGGACCTTGGTCTGACCCAGTATGGCATATCTTATGTTCTTAAGTTCTGCTATGAGGGGACATGGGATGAGGGTGAAGGGGGATAGATTCAGGAGTGATATGCGGAAATATTTCTTTACGGAAAGAGTGGTGGATCAGTGGAATAGTCTCCCAGTAGAGATGGTAGAGATGAGGACAGTATCTGATTTCAAAAAAGCATGGGACAAACACAGAGGATCTCTAAAGGAAAAAAGGGTACTGTTATAGTTGTTGATATGGAAGGACAGACTACATAGGCCATGTGGTCTCTTTCTGTCGTCATTTTTCTATGTTTCTATGCCACACACTGACAGTACATCTGGATACATGTCCACACCTCACAGACACTATAATATAAACTTATGGCACAGGTGCATCTAGGACTGCATGTCTGTCACAGCGCCCCCTCCCCCCCCGTTGCATCTCCTCCGCTGACTCTGCTGCCACAACCACCCACTCATGACACTGCCAACACCCACTACTAGCATCACTAGGCAGCTGCCTATCTCGCCTAGTCAAAAGCACAGTCCTGCTGTATGGTCAAACATGCTCTTCACACATACTTCCACATAGCCAGGCATCTAGTGAATCAACTCCATCAGCTACCAATTGTGCTTGCATCCATACCTTCTCCAGTGGCTTCCCTGCCCCACTTTCAACGTTTTAGAGGCTTTCCTGCATTAGGGTGCATGCAAGACACCTTTACACAGCATGCCCTTTTACCGCCCGCTAAGTGTCCGCTACCACCCCTTAATGTCTTGTTACCATCCGCTAAGTGTCCACTAGCACCTCTTAATGCCGGAACGCCTCTGACATGCCCAGCACACTTAGCACACAGTAACCCTTTATTGCTGCTGTTACCGCACGGAAAAGATTGCTTCTTTACTGCCATTTAGTAAACATACCCCCTGGTGTAAGGAGGGTGAGCGACCAGAGCTTGGAGCTCTGACATCACAACCACTAGAAAGAGAACCTTCCAGGTCAGGAATTTCAGAAAGCATGAGTCCAGCAGCTCGAATGGGGTCCACATCAACTGGGCGAGTACCACGTTGAGATTCCAAGCCACCATCGGGGCTTGAGAAGGGGCTTCGAGAGGAGTAGACCCTTCATAAATCAAACAAGAGGCAGAGCCCAGATGGGCTTTCCCCTTAGCAGCGATGTTGAGCCCTATCATGCTGAAGTTAATGTGCACTGAATTGGACTTCAGATCAGAGTTGGAGAGGTGCAGAAGTTACTCCTACATCTGGTGCACAGCATAGCAGAAAGGGTCCAGTGGCCTGCCTGCGCACCAGTCTGGCAAACCTCCACCAATTTAGCATGTAGGCGTTACGCATCACGTCCTTGCAGAATGCCAGGAGAATGTTGGTGACACCCTCTGGAAGACTGAACTCGGAGAGGATGACCCATTCAGCATCCATGCTCCCTCTGTGAAATCTGCAGCAGTAGCGAGAACAATGACTGCCAATCCCTTGTCATGCGGGTTTTTGTCCTGAGTGGTATCAGGGTTATGCATACAGCAAGCCCTCCATCCAATGGAGGAGGAAGGCATCCGAGGCCACCAGCAGAACAGAACCACATGGGCATTGTGCGCTGTGGCAAAGAGGTCCACCACCAAAATACCCCACTCTCAAAAGATCTGGTTCACCACCAACTTCTTGAGGGCCCATTCATGCAGTTGGAGCCCCCGGTTGAGTTGATCCACTAGGCCATTGAGCTCACTGGGTAGATAAGTCACCCCAAGTCACATACCATGGAGCAGAGAGAACTTCCACAGGTGAACAGCCTCCCAGTACAGCAGGTACGAGCCCATGTCCCCCTGGTTGTTCAAATAGAACATCGCTACCTGGCTGTCCATTTGAATCAGGAACACCTGATTGGCCAAGTGTGCCCAAAAGGCACTGAGTGCATTCGATATGGCCTGGAGCTCAAGGAAGTTGATTTGATGCACTCTCCTGCTCGGACCACAGGCCCTGGATGCACAGGCCATCCAGGTGCGCCCCCTAGCCAAGCTTGGACACAACCATCATGTCTTGCGGGGAGCTGCCAACTGGAACGGGAGGACTTGCAGCAGATTACTGGGCTCAGGCTATCAGGTGAGGGACTGCACCAGTGGTGCACTGACCATGACCTAGTCCTGAATGCAACCCGATGCCTGTTTCCATTGTGTTGCTGCCTCTGTGGCTTGGAAGAGGGCGGGCACCAGTGTCCCCCATGTTGTCTGGTGTGCCAATGGTGATGTCCCTGGGCCTCAGACTCTGACACATTGGAAAGGGAAATTGTTCCAGGGACCGGAGTCGATTCTGATCTCCCATCCGTTGTCCCTACCTCAGCGGGCAGGGCATGGGTCTCCAGAATAGGCTGAATGGAGTGCAGTGATGATGCTCTCCATGCTGCAAAGCCTGCATTCTGCAAGGCTACAACATTGCCAAGTGAGTTTTGAGGATCTGACGGTGTTCCTCCAAAACCACCACCTATGAGGTGGCCGATACCACTGCTGTGGACACCGGCATCAACACCTCGGGCGGAAACTCCATGATAGATGCACCAGGAGACATTCTGCTGCCCTCCTGGGCAATGTGAGTCGACTGTAATCTGAGTCAAATCCTCCTGCCAGGGAAGCTTGGCTGATTGCTTCCGGCCATCGCTCTTCGCATCGCGTCAAGAAGGGCTGTGATGATGCTGCACCTGGAATTTCTCCTGATGCTCACCCTTTGACATTGATGAGGTCTCAGAGAGTCTTCTCTTGCTGCTCAGGTCCTTCTGCTCCAACTGGGCATGCAGCTCCTTTCCCTTGGATGCCTCAGAACTTTCAGCAGGCGTCAATGAGGGAGTTGGGGCTGAGGTTGCTGAAGCTGAAGAGGGACTCCTATTTTTCCCAACTCTTCAACACATGGCGTGTCATCTGCAAGCAAAAATCACAGGACGCCAGCTGGTGATCGGGTCCAAGGCATTGCAAGCTCCAGCAATGGTGGTCAGTGGCAGAAATGGTCTTGCCACACTTCGTGCATTTCTTAAAGTCACTAGCATGCCGAAAAATGCTGCCTTGGAAAAATCAAACGAGAGCCACTGTGGGTGGGAAAAAACCCCAGAAGGGATAAAATACGCTAAAAATGAGCAAAAGAGAGAGAATGCCCCCCCTAGATCGGTGAAACCGATTAACTGATGACAAGTAAAAAAGAAAACAGAAAAAAACGGTCTACGAGGGCCAGAAGAAAAAACTTTTTTTCCAGACTGCAGGAACACATCCTAGGGGTTCCGTGGAAAAAGGAGGCTAGGGAAGATGGTGCTGCGGCAGGTGGAAAGGCAGGCATGCATGTATGCATAGTGTACCTCCCAAAGACTTCTTTTGGAAGCTGAGGAGTGTTCCATGCGGGACTTCGTCGGTGACGTCACCCATACATGAGGACTTACTTCCTGCTTGTTCACAGAAAACTCTTTGTTTGCATATCTTGAAGATCATAAGTGCCAGTCCAAGAGCCTTCAATTCTATAATATAGTTGAAGACCCTCATGGTTCCGTTTTCCTTGCTCAGAATTCTATCTTTGTATCAGATATAATGTGAGCCCTCTCTTGATAAACTAGCAGCACTCCTTTTTGTTTGTTTTTTCTGCCTAGCAACCATTTCAATACTCTTTTCAGGCTCATGTGCATATAAATGTATACTCATCTTGGCAACACTGCAAAGTATAGAGAGAGATCACAGGAAAATGTTCATATGAGTAAAGCCAGCAATGATCAAATTCACTGACAGCCTTAGAATGTTGACCTTATGAGTTTCCCCAAGTACTGTATTTTCTTGGGAATGAAATACTTTCTTTGCTGCTGTATTCATGAGCACAGTCAGGTGTAAAATTTCCTGACCAGAGATCAGAGAACTCTTTTAGTAATAGAGCAGTATTACCAGCTGCTAAGAGTTCCAGAATTTTGTTCAAAAGCTTGGTACTATAATAACCCTTTTATCTTGATAAAGGAGGCGATATGGTCACTCCTCTCTCACTATTGCTGCCATTAGCCTGCACTATGGAACTCACTTCCGGAGTTGAGAATCACAAGTGATGCCAAAGACTTTTGGAGGATGCTCAAAACTCTACTCTTCTCTGAGCACTATGGATCCTCCCAGAATCTGTAACCAACCACAGTTAACCAATGCCAGCCTTTATTTGCTATCTGTACATATTTGTACCCCTACCCCCTACTTAGAATATACCTAATATTCCCTGTAAACCACTCTGATTGAAGGAAAAGGTGGTATATAAAACTCGATAGATAAATAAATAGTCACCATAGTCCTGCTGAAAGTTCTGGGAACAGGGGAAAGGGTGAACAGGAGTGATAAACTGGAGGGCTTTTTGGCTATTTGGAAAAATAACGTAGACCAGCACTTTTCAGCTCAAGCAAGGAAGTTTAAATAAATTTAGCATGGACTAAAAAATTGCCCATTAAAACAAAAGTCAAACAAAAAAAAAAAAACCTGAACAATTGGGAAACATTTGAGATAAAAATGAACACAGTCTGATTTCAAAGATTTTACCTGGCAATTTTGGGTACCAAAGGGCTAAGCTTTCATGACTGTGCATATAAGTTAAAGAGGTGCGCATACTTGATTGTGCCATATTTTCAAAGTAAAAGTGCACTATATTTCTGCTTTGAAAATTATCTGGGAAAATAAGGGCTTACATTTACAACTGCTCTTTAGGAGTGCACAATTTTTTGCGGTAAATCTGCTCACTCAATTATAAAGTCTGTGCATGTTGATGCAAATCCCTCCCCAGCCTTGCCCTCAGGAAACACTCTTCAAATAGAAGGTATACTTATGCACATACAGGCTGTACTGCACCTAGGTTTAGCAGCATATCAAGTGGATAATTTGTAACAGTTTATTTCTGTGTGTAAGGCACTGCTCTACCCACAGAAATCCTTAGAAAATTATCTTCTAAAGGAGTGGAGAAGTAGCTTAGTGGTTAAAGCACTGGTTTGGTAACCAGGGTTTAATTCCCACTAGCACTCCTTGTGGCCTTGGGCGTCACTTAACCCTTCATTGCCTCAGATGAAAGGCCTGGCAATCTATTTCCAGTCACACTGCCAAGAAAACCCTGGAGGCTGCTGGGTCGCCAAGAGTTAGCACTGACTCGAAGGCACACATTACATTACATTACATTAAAAGCTTATGAACTATATCCTGGAAATTTTGGGTTTGGGCTTCTAATACCAAAGCAGCAACTGTTATTTCCAGTAAATAATAATCTGTCATAGACTTGCTTTGAGGAGCATAAGAACTGCCATACTGGATCAGACCAAAGGTGCATCAAGCCCCGTATCCTGTTTCTAATAGTGGCCAATCTGGGTCACAGGTACCTGTCAGGATCCTAAAAAGTAGCTAAATTCCATGATGCTCATTTCCAGGGATTAGCAGTGACTTTCTGCTATCTACCTTTATGGACACTTCCTCCAGGAACTTGTCTAACCATTTTATTTATATAAACGATGGCACATCATCCTAATACAATCTCAGATATAAAACCCAGAGTAATAACCTTTGGTAAATATTAATGAAACATCCACTGATCAAACAAACATGCCTTTAAGCACTTTTCTGAACTCTGTTTTAAATATACCATGAGATTACTAAGTAGAACATCTGTTCAGCAGCGCGTCAGTCCGGCGTGAGAGCAGGAGCTCCCCCTTCCTCCCCGAGCAGCCAATCATCCGCCCAGCTCAACGGCTGAAGAACTGCCGTTGCCGGGGCCGCAGCTCAGCAGCGCGTCAGTCCGGGGTGAGAGCAGGAGCTCACCCTTCCTCCCCGAGTAGCCAATCATCCGCCCAGCTCAACGGCTGAAGAACTGCCGTTGCCGGGGCGCGCCCGCACCTTGCGGGCTCACGTCTGAGGGCCTCGCCAGAGGGCCCTTTGGCGTGGCCCTTAGGTGTTGGTTCGTGGCGTCGGTCTCTGGAGGCTATATTGAAGTCCTGCTTATTTATCTGGGTAATGTGCTGTTCCGTGTCTTTCTCCTCTTATCTGTTTGACTGTGTCTGTACTCTACTCTGTCCTATTTTATAATTGGCGTTCCTTTCTTTTTCCCTAAATGATGTAGTATTGTAAACCGCTCTAATACCTTTTTGGTCTGAGCGGTATGTCAAATTCAAATAAACAAACATAAACATAGTCTTTGCATGTTTTAAAAAAGTAATTAACTAATTCACATTTACTCTTCTCACTTCACTCATGGTTTTATAGAGCTCTCATACTTACCCCTCAGGGGTCTCTTCTCCAGCTGAAGAGCCTAAGCTCTTTAGCCTAGCCTATCATTTTGGTCGCCCTTCTTTGTACCCTTTCTAATCTGCCTAAATCTTTTCTGAGATGCGGTGACCAGAATTGCACACAGTACCCAAGGTGTGGTTGCAACATGGAGTGATATATAGACATTATATTTTGTTCTCCATTTCTTTCCTAAATATTCTGTTTGCTTTTTTGGCCGCTTCCACATGTTTCAATGTAGTGTCCACAATGATGCTTAGATCCTTTTCCTGGGTGGTGACTCTTAATATGTAACCTAGCATCATGTAACTATAGTTTGGATTATTCGTTCTTAATTTCATCACTATGTGCTTGTCCAGGAAATGCTTATTATCAAAATAAGATTTCTCAAGCTATAAATTTTCTCTGATAATTATTCTCTGTTCAATTTCTTGATTATTTCCATATTAAAGATTTTATTATTTTCTTTAGAAAGAAAGTGGATGATTTTTAGAAAGTGAATGGATGATTTTTTGAAATGTTTCCCTCTGAAAGTACCTTACTTACCTGTGACTCGAGTAGAAATTGAGACTTCATGGCATCAATTTGAGATGATTACACATACTGAAACTATTAGTGTGTTAAAATCTTTTACTACTTCTAAGTCACCTTCAGACCTGTGCTCTCCAGGAACTTACTACTACTGCTGAGCATTTGTATAGGCTGCACAGACTTGTAAGAGACAGTCCCTGCTCATCAGAACTTACAATCTAGTCAAGACAGACAACACAGTAGGTGTAGACAGGAATACATCTAAGGGGAATGGAAAGAAAACACAAGGAGATCAGGTGAGTCGAGATTCGAAAGCAGCAGTGCAAGAGATGAGTTTTCAGTCTGGATTTGAAAAGGGTCAGAAAGGCGCCTGATGTACAGACTTAAGTAATTTGTTCAAGGCATAAAGGTGCAGCAAGGTAAAAGAAGTGAAGTCTGGAGTTAACATTAGAAGAGAAGGGTACAGATAGAAACAATTTGCCAGAAGAGCGGAGCTCCCGAGGAGGGGTGTGGGGAGAGATAAGAGAGGAAAGATAGTAAGGAGCTGCAGAGTGAATACACTTATAGGTCAGCAGGAGAAGTTTGAACTGGATGCGGAAATGGATAGGGAGCCAATGAAGTGACTTGAGAAGAGGGGTAATATGAGCATGACAAGGCTGGCGGAAGATTAGCCGCGCAGCAGAGTGCTGAACAGATTGAAGGGGATACAGATGATTCAGCAGAAGACCAGCAAGCAGTAGGTTACAATAGTCAAGAGGGGATGTGATTAAGGAGTGGATAAGTGTCTTAGTAGCGTATTCAGAAAGGAATGGGCGGATTTTGTTGATGTTATAGAGAAAGAAACAGCAGGTCGTAGCTATCAGATGGATGTGTGTGGAAAAGGAGAGAGAGGAGACAAAGACGACCCCAAGGTTGCGAGCAGAGGAAACAGGGAGGAGCAGAGAATTATCCACAGAGACCGAGAAAGGAGGAAGAGGAAAGGTGGTTTTAGGGGGAAAATAAGAAGCTCAGTTTTGGCCATGTGCAATTTCAAGTGGCGGTAAGACATCCAAGTAGCAATGTCAGAAAGGCAGGCAGAGATCCGAGTCTGGATTGTCAGAGATATTTCAGGTGTGGAGAGGTAGATCTGGGAGTCATCAGCATAAGGATGGTACTGAAAGCCATGGGAAGAGACGAGTGCACGAAGGGACTAGGTATATAGAGAGAAAAGGAGCGGATCCTTGGGGTACACCAACTGAGAGCAGGATAGCAGTAGAGGAGGATCCACCAGAACAAACACTGAAGAAGCGATGTGAGAAATAAGAGAAGAACCAGGATAGTACAGAGCCCTAAAAACAAAGTGAGGACAGGGTATCAAGGAGAAGGTTGTGGTCAACAGTGTCAAAAGCAGCAGAGAGGTCAAGAAGGATGAGGACTGAGTAAAGGCCCTTGGATTTTGCCAGGAACAAGTCACTAGAGACTTTGGCAAGAGCCGTTTCAGTAGAATGTAAAGGACGAAAGACAGATTGAAAAATATCCAGGAGGGTTGAGAGGAGAGAAAAATCAAGGCAATGGCTGTGAACCGTACGTTCAAGTAGTTTAGAAACGAAGGGGAGGAGGGAGATGGGTCGACAGAAGGACAAGTAGGATCAAGTGAGGGTTTCTTGAGAAGAGGTGTAACTACAGCATGCCTGAAGGCTGCAGGGACAGTTGCAGTGGAGAGCGATAGATTCAGAATATGAGAGATAGGAGGGACAGCAGTGGAGGAGATAGGGCTTAGGAGGTGGGTAGGAATAGGATCAGAGGAGCAGGTAGTGAGTTTGGAGGAGGAAAGGTGGTGTGAAGTTTCCTCCTCAGACATCATAGAAAAGGAAGAAAGGGTAGCAGAGGTAGAGGAGGAAAGTTAGGAGTGAAGAGAGGGAGGAGGGGAAGAAGGGGAGGTAGCCGACTTTGTGGGGAACTGGAAGGTGATCTTGTGGAAATAGTCAGCCAGGACTGGGGTAGAAAGGGAGGGAGAGGTCAGAGGAGGAGGCACCTTGAGGAGAGAGTTGAGAGTAGTAAAGAGATGGTAAGGGTCAGAGGCAAGAGAGTTAGTCAGATGGACGTAACAGTCTTGTTTGGCGAGTGCTATGGCTGACTGGAAAGAAACAAGCATAAATTTTAAGTGTAGAAAGTCTGCAAGGAACTTGAGCAAAACACGCTCAGCTGAACGGTTACAGGAATGCTGATAGCGGGTAGAGCATAGTTACTCACCTGTAACAGGTGATCTCTGGGAACAGCAGGAATTTAGTCTTCACATATGGGTATCGTCGGTACCGACGGAGCCTGTGCGGGAACGCTCCCCAGCGTCCAATTAGAAAGCTTTTGGGAGCATCCCACAGTGCCTGCGTGCAGCCTTCCCGCCTTTCCCAACTGCCTCTCTCCAGTTGAGTTTAAAGCTGAGACAAAGAGAGAGAGAGAGAGGGAAAGAGAAAGAGACAGAGAGATACAACTCCTAGGGGAAGTGGGTGGGTTGTGAAGACTAAGTTCCTGCTGTTCCCGGAGATCACCTGTTACAGGTCAGTAACTATGCTATCTCCAGGAACAAGCAGGAATGTAGTCTTCACATATGGGGACTCCCTAGCTTTAGATGCCAGGGAGAGACCCCAGAAGTTGTGTGTCCCTGTGAAAGGGCTCCACTTCCCCCCATGGATCTCTGGCATCCAACCAGGGATGGTGGGTAGGAGTTGATTAGGTATGGAACAGGTGTTGGAGAACAGCCTGACCAAACAAGGCATCCCGGCGGGAGTCCTTGTCCAAGCAGTAATGGGCTGTGAAGGTATGAACTGAGGCCCAAGTGGCTGCTCGACAGATGTCGTCGATAGAGACAGAGTGCAGATGAGCCATTGAAGTTGCCATGGCTCTCACATTGTGAGCTGTGACATGGCCCTCCAGAGGAAGATTCTTACTCTGATAGGCAAAGGAAATATATTGTGCAATCCAGTTGGACAGTGTTCTCTTGGAGACTGGAAGTCCCAAATGAGAAGGATCAAAAGCAACAAAGAGTTGAGAGGACTTTCTATGTTGCTGTGTTCTTTGTAAGTAAAAGGCTAAAGCTCTTTTACAGTCCAAAGTATGAAGATTCCTTTCTGCATTTGATGCATGAGGCCTTGGAAAAAACACAGGCAGGTAGACCGCTTGGTTAAGATGAAAAGGCGAGACCACTTTTGGCATAAAGTGTGAATGAGTCCTAAGGACTACCTTGTCATGATGGAACCTTGTATAAGGTGGATCAGCCGCTAGTACCTGCAACTCACTGATGCGACGTGCTGATGTGACTGCAATGAGAAGAATAACTTTCCAAGAAAGGAATTTCAACAAGGTAGTAGCTAAGGGTTCGAGAGGTGGCTTCATGAGCTGACCAAGAACCAGATTCAAGTCCCATGCCACTGGTGGTGGCTTAATGGGAGGCTTAGCTAGAAGAAGGCCTCTCATAAATCTTGCTATAAGAGGATGGGAGGAAATAGGTTGTCCATTTAAAGGCTTGAAAGAAGCCGCAATAGCACTTAAATGGACTCTTACTGAGTTAGTTTTAAGTCCTGCATTGGATAAATGAAGGAGATACTCCAGTAATGATTCCAGAGGTATCGCAAGGGGGTTAAGACCCTTCTGCGAGCACCATATGGTAAACCTTTTCCACTTGAAAGCATAAGAGCGTCTTGTGGAAGGTTTTCTAGAAGCATAAAGGATATTCTTTACTTGCTGAGAAAGGTTAAGATCATGAAGATCTAGGCTTTCAGCAACCAAGCCCTGAGATGCAGAGTGGGATGCCATAACATTCCGTCCTCCTGAGACAGGAGATCTGGAGCGGACCCTAACTCCAGAGAGGGAGCTTGAGAGAGATGTAGAAGCAGAGGGTACCACACTTGCCGTGGCCAATGTGGAGCTATGAGAATCATATGGCCTCTGTCTCTCTGAAGCTTGAACAGGGTTTTGGGAATTAGGGGAATGGGTGGAAAGGCATAAAGGAAATCTTGACCCCAATGAAGGAGGAAAGCATCCTTGGCCTGAGAGCCCTGAGCCAGAATTCTGGAACAGAACCGGGGAAGTATGGCATTCAACGGATTTGCAAAGAGGTCTATGTCCGGGGTTCCCCAAGTTTGAAAAGTCTTGGCCACCTAGTCTGCATGTGGAGACCATTCGTGTGGAAGCAGAACTTGACTGAGTCTGTCTACCCAAGAGTTTTGAATACCTGGAAGATACACTGCCAGGAATGAATCTGATGCTCTCTGGCGAGGGCCCAAAGTCGCAGAGCTTCGTTGCAAAGCGACAGAGAGACTATTCCTCCCTGCTTGTTCACGTAAAACATGGCTACTTGGTTGTCCGTATGAATGAGGACTGTCTTGTAGCTGAGCAGGGTGTGGAACACTCGCAGAGCAAGGAAGATTTCTCCGAGCTCCAAGAGATTGATGTGTAGATGAGTCTCCTGTGGAGTCCAAGTGCCTTGGGTGGAGAGGTCTTGCAGATGAGCTCCCCAACCCATTGGTGAAGCATCTGTTGTGAGAGTTGCCTGGGGTAAAAGTTGTTGAAACGGGGACCATTGGAGGGACAAAATAAGGCGATTTGTGTTTGCTATTTTGTCTGACAGGCACCCTGATGCCTGGGTCCATTGAGTGGATAAAGTCCACTGGGCTGCTCTCATATGGAAGCGAGCATAAGGAACCACATGCACGGTAGATGCCATGTGGCCTAGTAGTTGTAACATTCCTCGAGCAGTGAGATGAGGCTTTAGCACTGCTTGAGAAGCTAACTGCACCATGCGAAGGCAACAGATCTGGGGAAGATAGGCCCTTGCTTTCGTGGTATCCAACAAAGCTCCTATGAACTCTAGAGACTGAGTGGGATTTAGGTTGGATTTTGGGATGTTTATGACCAGACCCAAATACTGAAGGATACACATTGTGCAAGATAGAGAAATCCTGGCCTCTGACTGTGATGGGGCTCGAATGAGCCAGTTGTCTAAGTAGGGGAAGACGAATATTCCCAGAGTGTGAAGAAATGCTGCTACCACAGCCATGCATTTCGTAAACACCCTTGGTGCTGAGGCCAGGCCAAAAGGAAGCACCCTGTATTGGTAGTGCTTTCCTTGAAAAAGGAACCGAAGGAACTTTCTGTGGGTTGGATGGATGAGAACATGAGTGTACGCGTCCTTGAGATCTAGAGAACAAAGCCAATCCTGACTCTGAAGGTACGGCAGCAGGGTTCCCAGAGAAATCATCTTGAATTTCTCTTTGAACGGGAATTTGTTCAATTCTCTGAGATCTAAAATAGGTCTGTGTCCCTCTGTTTTCTTTGGGATAAGGAAATAGGGGAAGTAAAACCCTGTACCCTGTTGAGGAATGGGTACCTCTTCTATTGCCCTTTGGGCAAGAAGCATAGTGACCTCTTGATTTAACAGGTTGTTGAGAGAGGTCTGAGAATTGAACTGTCTTACCATTGTGGGAGGGGGCATGCAGATAAAGTGAAGCTTGTACCCCTCTTTTATAATGGAGAGAGTCCAATGTTCTGCTGTTATTTGCCCCCATCTGGGGGCAAAATGACATAACCTTCCTGGAATGGTGGAAGGTTCTGGTCCGTTGAGGGCCAGGAAGGCTAGGTTCTCTAGATGGAAGTCAAAGGCCTTGCAGAGGCTGAGATTGCTGAGACAATTGAGGCTTAGCGGTCTTTGCTTTCCTTTGTTTAGGTGGTTGCTGAGTCTTCTGGACAGGCTGACCTGCAGAACGTCCCTGCTGATAAGAGGGATAAAACCTCTTCTTTTTGAAGAGGAATGGTTTTTTGAAAGATTTCTTCCTTGCAGGATCAGCTGTGGCTTTGGACAATCTATCCAAAGTGGAGTTATCAGCATCCAACTCATTGACCTTTTCTTGTCAATTTTTGCCGAATAGATTCTCACCTGTAAAAGGAATATTGCCCAGTTTGTCCTGCACCCAGAGCTCCAAATCGGATGCCTGGAGTCAGGCAATTCCACGTGCACCTATGGCAATGGCAGAGGTTCTGCTTATGCACTCAAAAGAAAGGCTGCACGATTGACAAATTTAGAAACATCCTGGGTACGTTTAACCAGTGTGAGAAAATCCTGCCTCTTATCTTCAGGAAGAAGAGGGCTCAAAACCTCTAAATCTTCTGTGACTTCTTTGAGGAACATTCCCATATATAAAATATAGGAACTGATCCTGGCAGAAAGCATGGAAGCCTGGAAGATACGATGTCCAAAGGCATCCAAAGTTCTACACTCACTTCGTGGAGGATTAGAGGCATGCCTCTTTGCACTCTTGATCCTTCTCATAGCTGACTCCACTACAATAGAGTGGTGAGGCAGCTGAGTCTTCTGGAAACCAGGACACGGAGGAACCCGATACATGGTATCCAGTCGACGAGAATGAGGAGAGGTGGTAAGGGGGGTTTCCCACATTCTTAACATGAGATCATGTAAGATCTCATGGATAGGGAAAGTAGCTGCCTCCTTAGGAGCCTTTGGATATTGTAGAATCTCCAACTGCTTTGCCCTGGGCTCTGTTTCAGGAGCCACAGTAATGGAAAAACCTCGAGCCACCTCCCTGATAAAATTCTGAAAGGAGATATCTTCTGGAGGAGACATCCTACGTTTGGGAGAGGAAGGCTCCTCGGGGAGAGGTACCAACAGAACTGTCAGAATCCTCAGACTCTTCCGAGGATTCAAAGTACCTTCTGTCCGGATGCTCTTGTAGAGCACGATACCCGTACCGATCAAAGTCTGTGCCTGGGGGGAATCGGTACTGGTGTATCGGTACCGGAAGGCATGGCTTGACTGGGTGCCGGGAATGCGGACATCGATGTCGATGCTATCGGTACCGGTGCCGATACCGGTGCCGGTATTGGTTGTACCATCTGACGTGGTTCCGAGGGTATCGATGCCGCAAGGAGAGCCGCCAGACTGCGTTCAATAGCCAGGAACCTCTGGTCTATCGACGCTGCTGATGCCTGGGTATCGGTACCGGAGAAAGCAGCCGGTACCCCAGAGCACGGCACCAGTAGTTCTGCCGAGGTTGAGGCCTCGAGAACATTCTGGAGCCCCGATAATGCTTTGGAAGCCGAAGTCTCCCGCTGGGGTAATTTTCCCGGTACAGAACCCTCAAGGGCAACGCCAGAGGCATCTCGATGCTTGGAAGATCTACCCTTTGAGGACTGGCCAGACTTATGTTTAGTTACCGGAGATCCATGGGAGGAAGACGAAGCCCTGGAAGATGTTGATGCCACAGAGGCTGCATCAGAGGGAAAAAGGGTGCTGAGCTTAGCAGCCCAGTTTTGTTGACCCCTCTTGGACATCATGGCACAGGCCATACACTCTGAAATGGAGTGGTCAGGACCTAAACATTTAAGACACCACTCATGGGTGTCGTGATGGAGATGGTACTGCCACACTTGGTTCCCCTTTTTGAAACCCGAAGTGGGTTTTTCCATAATGGAGGAAATTTTGGTCCTAAGGCGCATGCACCTGAGGACGAAAAAATTTTGAAAAAAGAACTAAATTTTTTTTTTTTTTTTTTTTTTAAAGAAAGAAAGAAGAACCGGCGGTACCGGTGTAGCGTTGAGGAAGGCAGACACGACCACAAAAAAGATGAATAAGGAAAAAAAATTTCTGCGGTGACAGGAACGATGACCTGCTGGCTCCACGGAAAACAAAGAACTGGAGAGAGGCAGTTGGGAAAGGCAGCATGCAGGCACTGTGGGATGCTCCCAAAAGCTTTCTAATTGGACGCTGGGAAGCGTTCCCGCGCAGGCTCCATTGGTACCGACGATACCCATATGTGAAGACTACATTCCTGCTTGATCCTGGAGATTGGATGAAAGCCAAGGTTGGGGTATAGCATGCCTCACAGGACATGGTATAGGCAGAATGAGAGCATTCAGAGCAGAGAAGTGTGCAGAGTTATAGGAAGCTACTGCCACATCAACAGACTCATTAACTTACCAAGTTAATGCTTCTCTATCATTAGGGAATAAGCTGGTACAACTGAAGCATGCCTGTATTCGTCCTATTTTAAAGGAAGAATCTTTGGATCCTACTATATTGACCAAATATTGCCCAATCCTCTTTACCTTTTTTGGCAAAAGATTTTGAGAAGGGTTTATTATTACAATTTACTCCATATTTGGATGACCACTGTGTGCTGGATCCCTTCCAGCATGGTTTTCGGACAGCTCACAGCATCAAGACTCTATTACTCTCTAAAGTAGATGTGATTTGGCAAGGTATGGATCATAGTCCTAATTGGTCACATTAGATATCCCTTCAGCCTTTGATACTATTAATCACACCATTATGCTTCAGAGGTTGCAAGCCATTGGTTTATCAAGACATGTACTAGAATTGTTCAAAACATATTTGTCCAAAGGTAAACAGCAAGTGTACATAGGGCAGGGCAGTTCTTCTCTATCCCTTATTGCTGGCATGCCTATGGGGTCCATTTTGTCAGCCAAATAGCTTAATATTTATTTATCTCCCATCTGTAGGGAGCTCACTGATTTGGGTGTACACTATCATTTATATGCCGATGACATTTAATTCTTCTTTCCTATAAATCACTCCCTGGATGATGCTATTGAGAATGTCAAATAGTCTCCCAGGATTGTGGGAGACTGAACAACATCTAATAGGATGGCCCTTCATCTTTCCTAAACAGGTATTTTTCTCAAGTAGGATGAGTTCCATAAACTGCCCTGCCTAGTTTTAAGTTAGGAGATATGCTTATATGCAGGGCTTTTTCTTGAGGGGGTACTCAATGGTATTGAGTACTGGCACCCTTTTCATTACTTGCAAAAATGTATTTATTTAACCAATTTTATATACTGCTCTATTTTGTGATGAGGAAGCCTCTAGTGGGCATATGGAAGTAGAAGAAAAGAATGATTTTACCTTTAAGAAAAGTGACATCCCTGCAGTACACACGTTTCAGCGTTTGCCAAAATAAAGCAAGCATAGAGAAACTGAAGCTAGGCTGCCACACCCAAACTCTGCTGACGTAGTAGCAAGCTTGGAACCTAATTACAGACACCTGTCCAGAGAGGCAGAGACACGGCTCAGAGAGCAGGAATATAAACCCTGGCTAGAGAGAGAGTCAGGAGGAGGAGGACGACGACGACGAGAACAAGGAAGAGACAGGAGAACAACGACGACAGCACTCGAGAGGGAACACAGGAGGAGACACAGCTGGAGAAGTGGAGGTGAAGCAATCAGAGCAGAAGGGGAGAAGAGAAACCTTCAAACCCCAGTGCCGGATAGAAAGGTTCAGAGAGTTCAGAGGTGGGAGCCCAGGACTCAGTCCATGAGTCTACAAAGCCTAGCCTGGAACAGGGAACCGGGGCAGAGCTCCAGGGAGGAACTCCAACAAGGGAACCAGAGACTGCTTCCCCATAGTTGGAGAGAGATTGCTGAACAGAGCCAGAGAGGAGTCTCCACAACCTCAGGTACCTGTAATCCCTATCACATAGAGCTGTGCTCAAAGGAGACACAGAACCCCTTAGGGAGGAGTTACCCTAAGACGTATGATGGTAGCTTGAAGCAAAACACTGCAGTTCAGGAGTTGGAGGAAATGCAAGTGGACTGTAATGAGAATGATTCATTATCATCTGAAGTACCTATGGACTGTACGTTGTGTTTAGCTGATGACATTGAATCCCTGTGCTAGTGTATATTGGAGAGCTGAGGGAAGACAAAGGAAAAGAGAATATTTTTCTTTGTTGAAGGAAGCTGCTATATTTTTCTTTATCTGTTAAGCGGTTACACTTTTGAGTAAAGAATGGGAGGTTCAGCCAGTATACTTGGTAAATAACCTTGAGCGAACAACTGAAAAATTATCCTGATGCAACCTGCATAGAACCTTTTGTTTGGGGAATAAATTTTGTCATCTTTGCCTTTACCACTGGTTTCACGACTATTTCTTCTTAGAAGGCAAAAGAACTACCACTCCCAGCAGTCTTAGCTGGAGCAAAAATAGTTTATCCCACCTTCTATAAGGAGAACATAATGGCAACCCTAACCCTCTTAGCCTGAGGCGGAGGGATAGGGCATGACAAGTGGCATAGTTGTTGGATCATTTTTGGTACATCAGGATTTACAAACACTCCAGGATATACGCCAAAGGTTTCTTCAAGCACTAAAACTGCTGAGCTGTGCTGTGAATGGCAGTGTGGAAAATCGCTGGTAGTGTCGGCCAGAGTGACTGAGGACCAGTGAAACACTTCTTTTCAAGGCATGAGTCTACGCCTCTGCTCAGGTAAACAGTATTTGGGCGTGGGTAATTAGGATTCAAGTGAAAAGGATAGAGGTTTCCAGGCATTCACGTTAGAAGGGACTAACAAAATTTTGTAGTACCGCACTTGGTGGGCTTTGTTTGTCTTTTGTTCTTCCTGCAGAGAAAACTGTGGAAATGGATCCCAAAGAAGTTCTACAATGGATGGCATCTTAGTTCAAGAAGCAACAAGAGATGGCTCATCGTGCACAAGAACAGGCTGCGGCAGCTTTGCAGGCCCAACAAAAGCCGGTAGTGGCTTAATGGAGGTGTTGCTCGCCAGCTAGAAAGCGACAGTGGGAGCAATACCAACTCCATCGACTTTGGATGCGACAACACATACCTGTGTGGTAGGACTATAGACTTGTGGGACTTTTTCATTTGGACAGCTTGCAATAGGTGATGATGTTGATGATTTCATAGAAGCGTTTGAGAGAGTTGCCCATACTGTGGGGTGGCCAATGGAACAATGGGCAGTACGGCTAGCCACATCCCTCACGGGAGAGGCACTAGCAGCCTACAGGGCCATGCCAGCGGCACTTGCTACAGATTATGAAGAGCTCAAAAAGGCTATCCGAGACCGCTTGGGTTTAACTCCAATGGTATACCATCGCATGCTGAGAGCTACAAAGTTAAGAGCTGGTGAGACACCTAAGGCTCTGTGGCAAAGGGTCAGAAGCTTAACTTTAAAATGGTTAGCTCCAGAAGGAAAAACCATCGAGTCAGTAATAGATACAATTGTGTTAGAGCAGTTCATGGCTGCGGTCCCTAAGGAAATTCAATCTTTTCTGATATTACAAAACTGCCGGACCACAGCAGAGGCAGCCCTGCTGACCGAGCGGTATTTAGAGGCAGAATTGGCTGGTCAGGCAAAAGGGGGCGCTCTGAGAATATCAGCGGAGGCTAGTTTTGGAAAATCAGAAAAGGGACCAATGCAAAATGTGGAATGTATAAAAAGTTATTTGCCTAAACAAGAGAGTAGGTGGTCAAAGAAGAGATGTTTCAAATGTGGAAAACTAGGTCACATACAAAAGGAATGTAAAGCACGTACAGCATTGATAAGTGCTAATATGAAATAGGTACGAGAAGGTTTCCTTTTGAATGTTGAGATCCAAGGCATTTCTACTAACGCTTGACTCAGGTGCTGACCAGAGTATGATCTCTAGAAGACTCTGGCAGGCAATTGAAGCCCGGAGTGAGTCAGTCCCGAGCCGACCAGAGGGCAGGGTCAGAATCAGATGTATCCACGGTGCATCCTCCTTCTATCCCATACACAAGCTATCAATAAAGGGGTTAAGAATACAGAGGGAAGTCCTGGTAGCGATAATCCCAAAATTGCCCCATGACCTAGTGCTGGGTAGGGATTGGCCCCAGTTCAGAAGAGGGTTGGAGAAGGGCCTACATCCAAAAGTGGGTCTGGTGTCTACTCGATCCCAGTCAGCGACCCCAGAGATAAAGGATGAACCCCCAGAGGAGTCACTAGGTGAACTACCAATACACGATGACCTAATAGCTTCCCCTTCTGATAGGCCTAAAAAGGGAAAGGCTGAGAAACGCAGGGAAAGACAGCGTAGGGCTCAGGGGAGAACTGAGATGGAGGCCGGACAAGGATTACCTTGGGTTCTAGCCGAATTGGTTAAAAAGTTCCCGTCCTTCCCCAAGGAGCAGCAAGCGGATCCCGCGCTAAAACGGGCATTTGAATATGCCCAGGTTGAGAGGAATATCCTCCCAAGATTCCTTTTGGATAAGGGAGTACTATATAGGGAGAGTCTTGATCCACAGGCAGGGACGGTCAGGAAGCAGCTGGTGGTACCCACCACTTTTAGGACAGTGGTTTTGAGGCTGGCCCATGACCACCCTGTAGGCGGTCACAAAGGAGTACAGGGGACTTTAGATCAGATTCTTGCCCGTTTTTACTGGCCGGGTGTTTTCAAGTAAACCACCCGCTTCTGTGAGTCGTGCCCTTCGTGTCAGCGAGTTACCTCTGTTAAACCACCAGGGGTGCCCATGATTCCGACTCCCATGATATTAGAGCCCATCTGACGAATCGCAATGGATATAGTGGGACCTTTGCTGAAGACACCCCGAGGGTTTCAATATATATTAGTTATAGTGGATCAGACCACCAGGTTTCCGTGGGCCATTCCCTTACGGAACATCTCCGTGAAAACAATAGCCTTAGAGATAATTAAGCTATTTTGTGAGGTAGGTTTTCCCCAGGAGGTGCTGACAGATCGGGGCAATTTCATGTAAAAGTATTTGGCCCAAGTATGGGACGTTTTCGGGGTACAACATGTAAAGATAGCCGCCTATCACCCCCAGTCCAATGGACTAAGTAGAGAGATTAAACCAGACACTGAAGCAAATGCTAAGGTGAGGCTTGGATGGTAATATGTCCGAGTGGGATGTTATGCTCCCCTTTGTGCTATACGCCTGTCGCGAGCGGACACAGGCATCTTTAGGGGCATCCCCCTATGAGTTAATGTACGGACGTGCCCCACGAGGAATTTTAGACATATTACGAGAACAATGGGTTGAGCCTGAGGTAGAAGTAATGGGGGTACCCCATTTTCTGCGAGATTTGAGGGGGCAGTTGCAAAGGATCTCCCAGGTGACAGAAGAAAACCTACAGGCCAGCCAGAATCGCCAGAAGAAGTATTATGATCGAGGTACAAAACCCCGCCAAATAGCCCTAGGAGAGAAGGTTATAGTAATGGTGGCGGACGCCGGGCCAAAATTTGAGGTCCAATGGAAAGGACCCTATAAAGTGGTCAAACAGGTGGGTCCGGTATCTTACGCAGTAGAGAACAATAGGGGCCGCCAGCAGGTTTACCACGTAAACGTCCTTAGGCCCTGGCGTGAAAGAACAGCGGTAGCCAGTCTATCCAGAGTAGAATACAAGGCAGGAAGGTTACAGCCAGATATCGAGGCCCTATTGCGGATTACGAGCTGTGCGGGTGAAATGTCGCCAGCCCGTAATATCTTAAGAGGGGGGGGGGGATATGTGATGAGGAAGCCTCTAGTGAGCATATGGAAGTAGAAGAAAAGAATGATTTTACCTTTAAGAAAAGTGACATCCCTGCAGTACACACGTTTCAGCGTTTGCCAAAAGAAAGCAAGCACAGAGAAACTGAAGCTAGGCTGCCACACCCAAGCTCTGCTGACGTAGTAGCAAGCTTGGAACCTAATTACAGACACCTGTCCAGAGAGGCAGAGACATGGCTCAGAGAGCAGGAATATAAACCCTGGCTAGAGAGAGAGTCAGGAGGAGGAGGAGGACGACGAGAACAAGGAAGAGACAGGAGAACAACGACGACAGCACTCGAGAGGGAACACAGGAGGAGACACAGCTGGAGAAGTGGAGGTGAAGCAATCAGAGCAGAAGGGGAGAAGAGAAACCTTCAGACCCCAGTGCCGGATAGAAAGGTTCAGGGAGTTCAGAGGTGGGAGCCCAGGACTCAGTCCAAGAGTCTACAAAGCCTAGCCTGGAACAGGGAAACGGGGCAGAGCTCCAGGGAGGAACTCCAACAAGGGAACCAGAGACTGCTTCCCCATAGCTGGAGAGAGATTGCTGAACAGAGCCAGAGAGGAGTCTCCACAACCTCAGGTACCTGTAATCCCTATCACACAGAGCTGTGCTCAAAGGAGACACAGAACCCCTTAGGGAGGAGTTACCCTAAGACGTATGATGGTAGCTTGAAGCAAAACACTGCAGTTCAGGAGTTGGAGGAAATACAAGTGGACTGTAATGAGAATGATTCATTATCATCTGAAGTACCTATGGACTGTACATTGTGTTTAGCTGATGACATTGAATCCCTGTGCTAGTGTATATTGGAGAGCTGAGGGAAGACAAAGGAAAAGAGAATATTTTTCTTTGTTGAAGGAAGCTGCTATATTTTTCTTTATCTGTTAAGCGGTTACACTTTTGAGTAAAGAATGGGACGTTCAGCCAGCATACTTGGTAAATAACCTTGAGCGAACAACTGAAGAATTATCCTGATACAACCTGCATAGAACCTTTTGTTTGGGGAATAGATTTTGTCATCTTTGCCTTTACCACTGGTTTCACGACTATTTCTTCTTAGAAGGCAAAAGAACTACCACTCCCAGCAGTCTTAGCTGGTACAAAAATAGTTTATCCCACCTTCTATAAAGGAGAACATAATGGCAACCCTAACCCTCTTAGCCTGAGACGGAGGGCTAGGGCATGACAATTTGCAGTCAGAGTAGTTTACATATAACATAACAGTGAACTAAGATTTACATAGAACAGGATTTAAAACTTGGAGATCTTAACAAGGTAAACTATGTACAGACAAGTGAATTCTTAGGCATGAGTGGTGGGGGTGATTGTGTTGAGAGTTCAGTAAAAGGTAGGCTCATACAGTACTTTATGGAATATTGTCATAAAATAACTGGAATAAGTGTGTCTTTAAGGATCTATGGAAACATAGAGGTCAACTGGGTTGGAGTGAGTCAGGTAGCATGTTCCAGAGGGTGGGAGTATATAGTGAGAATGCTCTGTTGCAGGTTGACTGGTTGCTTTTTGTAGTTACTGCAGGTGCTGAGAGGTGTTTTACATTCCACTTGGTCTTAGTCTGTTATCAGGAGTCCAGCAAATAATGGTTGTGAGGGAGTTGGCGGATAATTTATGTAAGATTCTGAATATTATGAACAGGGCTTTGTTATTGTATTCGATGCACTATTGGTAGTTAATGTAGGTGTTTTAGAATCGGTGTAACATGCTCAGCTCTGCTTGATCCTTGTAGAGAATGTGCTGCAGATATTTAAGGCCATCTGGAGTGGGTGCAGGGTGTATTTAAGTAGGCCTTGATAGATAATATTACAATAATCAAAGTGTGGGAAGATGAGGGCTTGGAAGATTGTTTGTAAGTCGGCTGAATCAAGCAATGGGTGATGGTGACATAGAGTTTGTACCTCGTGGTAAATGACTTTAGTGATCTTACTAATGTGGGATTGCATACTTAGTTGCTGGTCGATGGTAACTTCCAGGTATCTGATCTCCTGTTTCACCTCAAAATCTGCATGGATGACTTTCACAGTATGTGGTGGGATGAAGGACTGGTCTCTGGTTATGAATAATATGTCAGTCTTTTTACAGTTGACCATGAGGTTGTGCTTTGAGAGCCACTGGGAGACTGTTTTGAAGCAGTTTAGTATTTTGGTGAAGTTGGGTTTGTTCATGGACAAGGAGGCATATAGCATGATGTCATCTGCATATATATGATAATGTATGGCAAAGGACTGTATAAAGGAGCAAATGGGTTGGATGTGTAGACTGAATAATAGGGATGAGAGAGCTGAATCTTGTGGGACTCCTTGTGTCTGGGTGTATATGTCAGAGGAGTGGGCCCCCAATTTTACTTGTTGTTGACGCCCAGTTAGATAGGATTTGAACCAGTCAAGTGCTTTGTGTTCCAATCCTAATTGTGTAGTTGACCTATCAGGATATTATGGCTGATAGAATCAAATGCGGAGGCAATATCCATAAATAGTGGTATGAAGCCTTGTTTCTATTATCAGTACCTCTGATGAGCATGTCCACGAGGGAGGTTAATAGGGTTTCTACTCCATGATGTTTGAACCCATGTAGATGTGGGTCCAGAGGGGCATGGAAATCTATATGATCCTGGAGTTGCTGCTGGACTACCTTTTCTGTTACTTTTGCCAGGAGCGGCAGACTCACCATAGGTCTGTAGGAGGTTACACATTGCTAGGGTCCAGTTTGTTGTTTTTCAGTATGAGTTTTACAGTTGCTGTTTTGAGGGATACTGGCATTATGCCTTGGTTTAAGGAAAGGTGGATGAAGTGGCAATAAAGGTGCTGAGTTCTGATTGTGCAAGTTTGACCCAACTGGTTGGACAGCGGTCAATGGCTGAGATAGTAGTGTTTAGGTTGTGGATTATGTTTTCTATGTGCTCTTCTGTGACAGGATTGAAGTGATAGAGTTTATGTATTGATGTGTTCTTGTTTTGCGGAACCTTTATGGTATGGGGGTTTCCAGGGTATTTGGTTTTGTAGATATGTTACAAAGTCTTGATGGTGTGGTGTACTGACAACTTGATGCTCTGTAGGGTCTTTTAGTATAGTTTTGACTATGTCTAAGAGCTCCCTCTATCGATTTAATGATGAAAGTAAGAGTTTTTTTATGGTATTCCTTCCGTTTCTTGTTGATCATATTACAATATTCTTGGAGGCTAGACATGTAGGCATTTTGATCGGCTGGTAGCTTGGTGTGTTGCCATTTGCATGCCAACTTCCTAAATTCTAGTTTGGATTCTTGTAGCTGTGATGTGTACCATATGGCTACGTGGTGCCTGTTGGGACATTTTGTGGAGTTGGGAAAGCTGGAAGCCCCAGCTAAGGTGTTATTCCATGTATCAATGAGCATGTCTAGATCAGTAGAGTTGGGATTGGTTTTGAATTTGGGGAGGACTTCCTCTAAGAAAGCTTCCTTGTTGAAGCGGCAGAAGTGACGAGTGAAGGTGTGGCTTTGAGTGTTATTCTCTTGGTTTATGATGTGGGGTATGTGGAATATTATGGCATGATGATCAGACCATGGTATCGGGAGGATGGTAGGTGAAGATAGATTATTCTGTTTGAGGATGGTCTGTGGTGCAGAGATGAAATCAAAGATGTTCCCTGTGTTGTGAACAGGTAGGTTTATTATTTATTGGTAGTCAAGTGCATGCATCGCTTCAATGAAATCTTCAGTATGTTTTAGTGTAAGGGAAGGGAGGCTAAAGTCTCCTAGGATCCAGAGTTCTTTTCCATGAGATGAGTGGCTATTCACTTGCTCTAGTATTGTGGGGATGTTGTTAGTAGATGCTGTCGGCGATCTTTATATCAGGCATATTGTTAAATGCTTGCTTGTGATCACGATAGTGTCCAGAGTGTTCGAGCTGTTGCAGTAGGTTCTATTAAATTTTAGGTCATTTTTAGTTAGGATGAAGATTCCTCCTCCCCTTGGGCAGCAAAAGAGATGGTTTAATTGGTTTGTTAGGATTATATCTATGATGGTGACCCAAGAATCCGTGATGCATAGTATATCTAAGTTTTGGTGCTCGACATAATCCACTGACCCAAGGTTCTCATTTATTAATGAAAGAGCCCTGCATATGAGTGTCAACATTTTTTTCTCTAGGAAAAATGGACTGCCTATACCCATTTCACATGTCCGTTGCCTGGGAGTCATACTAGATTCACATCTTTCAACGAAACTGCAAATTAAAGAGTTAACTAGATCAATATTTTTTAGGTTAAATTTTGTGCATAGACTGAAGTCCATGTTTAATTGATGATTTTGGAACAGTGATGCAGTTGTTAGTTTTAGTTCAGTGGGATTACTGCAATTCTTTACATCTAAGCCTTCCTGCAGCCACCACCAAAGTTCTTCAGGTTGTTCAAAATGCAGCTGTCCATGTTCTGACAGGAGTTTCATAATACAAGCATATTTCTCCTGGTCTAAAAGCTTACATTAGTTGCCAATTGCTTGCAAGGTCATATATTAACTGATTCAAAATGCACTTCGTGGTGAGAACAATTATTTCATAACTGTGTTAAAAATTTATAAGCTCCCTTGGGCTTCAGATCAGAAGGTACTCAGCTCTTAAATATTCAAGCGATTACATGAATTTATTTTGCTGAAACATGGACGTGCTATTTTTCTAAAGCTGGCCCTGTTAAGTGAAATAGGCTTCCATCTGAATTAAGAGGGATGAGTGATGTGAAATCATTTTGAAAATAGCTAAAAGCATTGATGTTTTGGCAGACTTTTATTTGGTGTATTAATTAACAATATCTCTGCAGGGCAGTGTATATAAGTGGTATATTAATGCTTTAAAATAAATAAATTAAATAAATAAATGGTTTATACAGATAACTATTTCATGGTTAGATTATTTGGGCCTTTGACATTTAAAGAGATTATTTTCCAGGTGGCTGACATGCCATGACAACAAAATAATTCAACACCACTCTAGCATGAAATAAAAGCACATTTATAACAATACTTCTAAGTCACAGCGTACTTGAACCGCTCGGTGAAACTAAACTACAACAGCAAACACACACTGAACAAGCCAATGAACTTTATGGCAAGAGCCCACATCGACAGAGGATTCAATTACTCTAACTCAGGGACTCACAACCCAGTTGTTGGGACAACCTAGAGATTTGCACATAATGGTAGCAGAGCATGGAGAACCCCCTCATGCATATTCATTGTGGTTATCCTGAAAACCTGACTAGCTGGGTGTATCCTGACGACTGGGTTGAGAACTATTGCTCTAATATTCTTGATAACCTCTGCTTACCATAAGAATTACCCTCTTATGTAGTTAATCAATATCTCTTCATTATTCCATTTTCCTCCCCTTCCACATTTGTTCCCATTCCTTTCCTCATCTCAATGAGCTGTGTTCCACACACCCTACTGAGGCTCTATTCAATTCCTACACTCTAACCTTATTTTCAAACCTGTCATAGTGTCACATTTACTCATTCATGCCAAGATACAACTTAGAGAAGGAACACAATCATACCAAGGATAATTCACCCCACCTCCCCCCCATACTACACACACACACCCTAATAACAATTGAAGACCTCTATGGCACCACATCCACCCTTCGATGGGGCATTGGTTCAAAGTTCAGTAACCCCTCTAGCATTATAGGGAATCATATTGGATTATTCAATATTAGGATCCAGTCATTATTTAATCCCTTCCCCTTCCTACTCTATTACTACATTCATTCATCCAGCTTTCATATGCACTGGAAAGACAGACCTATCTGCACTGCTGCACCAGTTCTAACACCTTGCCACCTTATGGAGGCACCACCACAAAGCAAACAAAAAATCGCTCATGTATCAGTATGGGTAATTTCAACACTTTGTCATTTTTGAAATCATACAAAACTTGTATTTAACAAATTGAGGTCTCAGACTCTTTGGCTCTGCCACCAGGACCTTCGTCCATTACAAGGCAGGTTGCCCATTTGCATCAATGACCTCAAAGAACTTAGCAGGTGATTATATTCAGACACGTATTAACGTTTAACGTTTCACTAAATGTTCAATCTTGCACTTATCTGAATCGCCCAAATACACCCGCTCAGTTAGGACATTTTAAGGATCCCGACGCCCTCCACAGGTACCGCTCTCGCGTTTCATAACTATACTTTCATCAGGGGATCACTCAAAGACAAACGTCCATAGTTCTTATTACTATCTATAAAACACATAAAACAAACATGCTAATAATCCCATAATACCCATCCACACACATATAACCCATTTGTCGTATAGTATCTCAACTACCCAAGGACAAAAAATACTTTAATATCAAATACCTAAAACAGAATCTGCTGCCCGCATTTCACCAGTCTTTACCGCTTCCTTTCCTGGCTCAAAAGAAATGCCGCGCATGCGAACTAAACCCTCCCTTCCATCTTTAAAGGGACGCACGAAATTCAATACTCCAATCACTATGCCTATATTCCCCCTTTTTTTTTAAAACAGCAATTAGGCCCACCATCTCTACATCAGGGGCTAGCCCATATAAAGTACCAATAGTCTATAGTTACAGCTACATTCGCTGAGTGTGTTAAAGCTATCACTAACTAAAACAATATCACAAGCAACTCGCCCAATCTATAGAGGCATTTAAGCCATTCGGGGCCACTGTATTAAATGTAAATATCCACCATTGCTCACGTCTAATTAACAGCCGATCTGCAGCCATACCACTCTTGGTCTTAGTCATTTGGTCAAGACAACAGACCCTAAGTTGATCATACTGATGATGTTTCTGCATACAATGTTCTACTATAGGGGCCTCACGGATACCGCATTTAATGCGACTCTTATGCTCTCTAATGCGAACCCTGAACATTCGTGTGGTTTTCCCTATGTAGACCAAACCACATGGGCAAAATATAGCATAAACTACACTGGTGGAACCACAGGTAGTTGATGATCTTAATTCTCTTCGATGACCATTATATTCAAAACAAGAAACTTCTAATGTAAGCGAACAAATGTCACAGCTGCCACAACAGCGATGCCCTTTCGGCATAGTCTGCCTGGAGATGTCTTCCAGCGGTCGCAACACTGCGGGACTCAAAAGCTCTTTAAGATTTCTATCTCTAGTCCAAACACATCTAATAGATTTCTTTTGAAGACCCGGAACTGCCGTAAGGATATTAGAATGCTTCTGAATGATACGCTGCAGCACCAAACTCAATGGAGAATATCTGGTGATGAAATTTACATGTGTAGAATCCAGCTCCCTCGAGGTAATCGGACGGGATTCCAACAACAAAGCTCGATGATTAAAAAGTGCTCGAGTGTATGCTCTCTTTATTATCTGATGGGGATATCCACGAGACAAAAAATCAGCAAATAATGCTTTAGATCGGCGTTTATACTCTCGTACATCCGAACAATTTCTACGAAACCGCAGGAAGGGAGAATATGGAAGACTTTCCTTAAGACGACGAGGGTGCAAACTACGAAAATGCAAAAATGTATTCTTATCAACTGCCTTCTTGAAAACTGACGTTAACCACCCAACGGGACCTCTCATAATCTGCAGATCCAAAAATGTGAGGATGTCTCTATGAAAAGAATATGTAAAAGTTATGTTGGGATCCTGATGATTTATCCAGTCAAAAAACTGATACAAAGATTCCTCTGTGCCTCGCCACATCATGAAGATGTCGTCAATATATCTCCTCCACAGCAATATCTGAGGAGTGTATTGCGATGGAATAACCCACTGCTTTTTTGGTGTAACCTTATGGAGGCAGGCAAATACTGACTTCTCTCAGTACTGCACAGTGGATATAGCAAGTGATATCATTGAAAGCTGCTCAAGTCTGTCTCCACCCACTGCAAGAGATCATAACCCATTTGACTGGTCTAGCAGGATAAGGAAGCAGTCGTTTAATTAATCTCTAATCTTTATTTCCTTAGCATGTCCTGATGTGAGGAAGGAAAGCACAGTTACTTACCTGTAACAGGTGATCTCTGGGAACAGCAGGAATTAGTCATCACATATGGGTACGTCGGTACCGACGGAGCCTGCGCGGGAAAGCTCCCCAGCTTTTCAAATGAAAAGCTTTTGGGGCCTCCCACTGCACATGCGCGCTGCCTTCCCGCCTTCCTGACCAGCTCTCCTCAGTTCGAGTTTAAAGCTGAGACAATAGAGAGAGAGGACAGGAAGATAGAGGAATAGAGAGACAACTCCTAGGGGAGGTGGGTGGGTTGTGATGACTAATTCCTGCTGTTCCCAGAGATCACCTGTTACAGGTAAGTAACTGTGCTATCTCTAGGAACAAGCAGGAATAAGTCATCACATATGGGGACTCCCTAGCTGAGATGCCTGGGAGATCCCCCTCCAAGGGTAACCATCTTCGGATGGATCTCAGGCATCCATTCTGGGAAGGTGGGCAGGAGTTGTTTAAGTATGGAACAGGTGTTTGAGGACAGCCTGACCAAACAAGGCATCCCGGCGGGAGTCCTTGTCCAAGCAGTAATGGGCTGTGAAGGTATGCACCGAGGCCCAAGTGGCTGCTCGACAGATCTGGTCTATGGATACAGAGTGGAGATGAGCCATAGAAGTGGCCATGGCTCTCACATTGTGAGCCGTGACATGGCCTTCCAGAGAAATGTTCTTACTCTGGTAAGCAAAGGAAATACACTGAGCAATCCAGTTGGAAAGTGTGCGTTTGGTGACTGGAAGTCCCAAATGAGAAGGATCAAAAGCCACGAAAAGCTGAGAAGACTTTCGATGTGGCTGAGTTCTATTGAGGTAAAAGGCGAGAGCTCTTTTACAGTCAAGAGTATGAAGGTTCCTCTCTGCACTGGATGCATGAGGAGCCGGAAAAAAGACAGGTAGATATACCTCTTGATTAAGATGAAAAGGCGAGACCACTTTAGGCATAAAGTGGGGATTCGTCCTAAGGACCACCTTATCATGATGAAATCTGGTATAAGGTGGATTCGCCACCAAAGCTTGCAGTTCACTGATGCGGCGAGCCGAAGTGACTGCAATAAGGAAAAGGACCTTCCAAGAAAGAAATTTCAGGGAGGTAGATACCAATGGTTCAAAGGGTGGCTTCATAAGTTGACCCAGAACTAAATTCAAGTCCCATGCTACCGGAGGAGGCCGGATGGGAGGCTTAGTGAGGGTTAGGCCTCTCATGAATCTTGCAATAAGAGGATGAGAGGAAACAGATTGTCCATTTATAGGTTTTAAGGATGCTGTAATAGCACTTAAATGGACTCGTACTGAATTCGTCTTGAGGCCTGCATTGGAAAGATGCAGGAGATAGTCTAGTAGAGAATTCAAAGGAAGTGCCAGAGGGTCAAGACCCTGTTGAGCACACCAAATGGAAAAACGTTTCCATTTGAAAGCATAGGAACGCCTGGTAGAGGGTTTCCTAGAGGCATAAAGGATATCTTTCACTGGTTGAGAAAGATTAAACTCTTGAAGGCTTAAGCCTTCAGTAACCAAGCTCGGAGATGTAGGGACTTGGGGTTTGGATGCCACAAAGTCCCCTGCTCCTGAGACAGAAGGTCTGGTGCAGCTCCCAGGTCCAGGGAGGAGCCCTGGGAGAGCTGTAGAAGGAGAGGGAACCACACTTGGCGTGGCCAGCGTGGAGCAATGAGGATCATGGATCCGTGATCCCTCTGAAGTTTGAACAGAGTCTTGGAAATCAAAGGAATGGGTGGAAAAGCGTACAGGAATTCCTGACCCCAATGCAGGAGAAAGGCATCGTTGGCCTGAGCTCCCTGACACGGAGTCCTGGAACAGAACCGGGGAAGTTTGGCATTCCACGGACTTGCAAAGAGGTCTATGTCCGGGGTCCCCCATTCCTGAAAGATTCTGCGTATTTGGTCCATATGTAGGGACCATTCGTGTGGGAGCAGAACTCGACTGAGTCTGTCTGCTCGAGAGTTTTGAACTCCTGGAAGATATACTGCCAGAAGATGAATTTGGTGCTCTCTGGCGAAGGCCCATAATCTGAGAGCTTCGTTGCAAAGCGACAGAGAGCCCGTCCCTCCTTGTTTGTTGATATAAAACATGGCCACCTGATTGTCTGTCTGAACTAGGACAGTCAGGTTGGCAAGGAGGGTATGGAAGACTGTGAGGGCAAGGAAGATTGCTCGCAGTTCCAGAAGATTGATATGAAGGGTGGTCTCTTGGGGAGACCAGGTTCCCTGAGTGGAGAGATGTTGAAGATGAGCTCCCCACCCTGTTTGGGAGGCATCTGTTGTGAGGGTTGCTTGGGGCAACGAAGGTTGGAAGGGGGTCCCCAACAACAGATTTTTGGAGGATGTCCACCACTGGAGAGACCAAAACAGACGTTTTGAGGTGAGTACCTGGTCTGACAGCAGTCCCGATGCTTGAGACCACTGGGTGGCCAATGTCCATTGAGCTGCTCTCATATGGAGACGAGCATAAGGTACCACATGAACCGTGGAGGCCATGTGGCCGAGAAGTTGCAGCATTTCTTTGGCTGACAAGTGATTTCTGGACTGAGCCTGGGAGGCCAAGCTTATTAGCCTTTGGCCTCGGACCAGAGGGAGGTAGGCCCTTGCAGTGGTGGAGTCCAATTGGGCCCCTATGAATTCCAGGGACTGAGTAGGGATGAGTTGGGACTTGGGAATGTTTACCACAAGTCCCAGATATTGAAGAATACGCCTTGTGCGGTCCAGAGAAATCTGGGCTTCTGACTGAGATGGAGCTCGGATGAGCCAGTCATCCAGATATGGGAAGACAAAGATTCCCATGCCTCTGAGAAATGCGGCTACGACTGCCATGCATTTTGTGAAGACTCTTGGAGCAGAGGCCAGACCGAAGGGTAGTACTCTGTACTGGAAATGTTTTCCCTGGAACAGAAATCTTAGATACTTTCTGTGGGATGGATGGATGAGTATATGAGTGTACGCATCCTTGAGATCTAGAGAACAAAGCCAATCTTGACTCTGAAGGTATGGAAGGAGAAGGCCCAGAGAGAGCATTTTGAATTTCTCCTTGAATAGAAACCTGTTCAATTCTCTCAGATCTAGGATAGGTCTGAAGCCCCCTGTCTTCTTTGTTATGAGAAAGTAAGGGGAGTAGAAACCTAACCCCTGTTGTGGAGGAGGAACCTCCTCTATTGCCCCTTGGGCAAGAAGAGAAGAGACTTCCTGACCCAACAGGGTCAGAAGAGATGGGGGAGAACTGAATTGCCTCACCATGGTATGGGAGGAAGGCTGGAGAAATGAAGTTTGTAGCCTTCTCGGATAATAGAGAGGGTCCATTGCTCTGATGTTATTTGCTCCCATCTGGGAGCAAAGTGAGCTAGCCTTCCAGGAATGGTGAGGGGCTCTGGCTGTGCTAGAGCCAGAAACGGCAAGTTCTCTAGAGGGAAGTCAAAACCCCTGAGGGGGTTGAGCCTGCTGGGATGTAGCAGACACTGCAGGCTTTGACTTTACCTGCTTAGATTGTTGACGCTTAGCCGCAAGGCGAGGCTGAGCAGATTGCTGGCCAGTATTTGTGGGAAATCTGGTCTTTTTATAGTAAGGCCTCTTAAAAGGCTTCTTTTTGGTAGGGGTAGAAGTAGACTTGGAAAGTCTATCTAGAGTGGCATTTTCTGCATCCATTTGAGCAGCTTTAATCTGCCAGTCTTCCCCAAATAAGTTCTCACCGGTACAGGGCAGATTCCTGAGGCCTTCTACAACCCAGGGTTCTAGGTTAGAAGCCTGGAGCCAAGCGAGATGTCGGGCTGCAATAGCAATTCCCGAAGCTCTGCCTGCAACCTCGAAGGAATCAAAGGCTGCCCTGTTGGAGAACTTGGAGACCTCTGAAAGTTGTGTCACCATAGAAAAGAAGTCCGCCCTTTGATCATCAGGGATAAAGGGGGCAAAATTCTGTATTTTTAGGGCAAGTTGCCCAAGATACATGCCCATATAAAGGCTATAAGAGTTGATCCTGGCTATAAGCATACTAGCCTGGAACATCTTTCTTCCAAAAGAGTCTAGGTTCTTACATTCTCGCCCTGGAGGGGTAGAAGAATGCCTCTTAGGACTCTTTATTTTCTTCATAGCAGACTTCACCACAATGGAGTGGTGAGGCAGCTGAGTTTTTTGGAACCCAGGCGAAGGAGGGACCCGATACATGGTGTCCAACCTGCGGGAATGGGGAGACAGTGTTAAAGGAGTCTCCCACAAATCCATCAAGTGTTCTTGAAGGATTTCATGGACAGGCAGAGTGACTGCCTCTTTAGGAGCTTTTGAGTATCCTAAAATGTCCAATTTTTGATCTGGGTTCTTTTTCAGAAGATGTAGTAATAGAAAGAGCTTTAGCTACATCAACAATGAAATCCTGAAAGGATAAATCCTCTGGAGGAGACATCCTCCTCTTGGGAGAAGAGGGCTCCTCAGGAAGAGTAAGCTCAACAGAGTCATCAGAGGAATTAAATTCATCAGAAGAATCTGAGTACTCTTTCTGTGCTTCCAATGTACGATACGCATACCGATCGGTATCGACATCGGGCGTATCGGGCATGGGATCGGTACCGGGCGAAAGCCGGAATCCGGTATGCGAAACCGATCGACGTTTAGAAGTCGATGGTCTCGGTTCCGGTGTAGATACCGGAACTGGGGTCGGTACCGATGAAATCGGTACCGAGGGCGTCGCAGCCTTAATGAAGGCCAGTACGGCCTGCTGCATGGTCTGGACAGTACTGCCCATAGACGCCACTACTGCCTGGATGTCGGTACCGGTATGGGCCGGTACCCCAGAGCAGTCCAAAAGGTGATCTGTCGAGGCCGTGCCATCGATGTCAACCTGTGACCCCATGATTGCTTTGGAGGCCGGAACCTCCCGCCGGGGTTTTTTGGCCTGGGCAGAATCCTCGAACTCAGAACTGAGAGCCTCTCGATCTTTAGAAAGAGATTTGCTTTTAGAGGATTTGCCCACAGAAGTTTTGGTTACCTGAGATCCATCCGGAGAGGAAGACCTGGATGACTGTGATGCTTCTGAAGGAAACAGCACATGGAGCTTGTTAGCCCGGTTCTGCAAACCGCGTTTAGACATCTGGGTGCAGGATGGGCAGTCCGGTATGGAGTGCTCAGGTCCCAAACATTTGAGACACCATTCATGGGTGTCTGTGACAGAAATGACAGCACTGCATTTGGTACATTTTTTGAAACCAGGGACTGGCTTCTCCATGAGGAGAAATTGTGTAGGCCTTAAGGCCTAACACCGCGTACCAAGCTGTGCTGAAGAAAAATAAAAAAGTCTTTTTTTTTTTTTTTTGATATAGAAAGAAAGAAAGACCGGCGATACCGGTATCGGTATGGGGAAGGCAGGTACGCGGTCTAAAGAAACAAACAAAAGTAACAAATTCTTCAGCGGTGACAGGAACACGACCTGCTGGCACCGCGGACAAAGAAGAACTGAGGAGAGCTGGTCAGGAAGGCGGGAAGGCAGCGCGCATGTGCAGTGGGAGGCCCCAAAAGCTTTTCATTTGAAAAGCTGGGGAGCTTTCCCGCGCAGGCTCCGTCGGTACCGACGTACCCATATGTGATGACTTATTCCTGCTTGTTCCTAGAGATAGGCCATTAATAGTCATACAAGCTTGCATCTTCAAAACATGCATTAGTTTTTACACTAATATTTCTTGTTAGTTGCTTATTTGCATTACGGTGGGCAAACACAGTACCTATCCCCTTTCTAATTGTTTGGTATACCTTGTCCTGCCTGCCTCAGTCCTCAAATGTTGGCATGGCAAAGAGAGAATTTTAACTCTCATTGCATCATACCTGAGAAACTGATGCTTACCCAAAGCTGAATATGTTGAGTTCTGCCGAGCGCACATAAAACATGCCAAAGGATTATGCAAGATCAAAAATGATAAATTAATACAATATGTACAATGTAACTTACAAATAAGTAAACACGACTTCCTGAAAGTATATTTACATGGCATGTAATACATTTCTGGTTCTTTATTTTGGTTAGACGTAGCCCATGACCTTTACAAACATATAATTTGGTTACCACTAGATGGTGCTCCAAGACTACCAGTGTGTGTCCTGAGACAAAAGGAATTCATTCTCAGTTTCATCTGGTGAAATTAGTGTCCATTTAAACATTATAGCCAAATTATATGAAATTAACTTAAAATGTATACTGCACTTTCCTCTCAGCTAGCATGAAGCAGACTACCGTTTGTGACAATGCTGGGAGATAGCCTTGTATCTACTGTACATATGAAGAATAGGTTTAATTGGCAATGGAAAGGCTCTTGCTTTTAGAAAAATATTTTGTTCTATTGAAGGTCAGTGTTAAAAAAAAAATTCCTAGGAGAGGTCGTCCCAAAATGTGTGTCTCTGGATAAACAAGTAAAGCAGAAAAAAATGCAAACAAAACACCTCAACCCATTACATAACAGCATTTTCGCGAGAGAAAAGAGCATGCAGTTGCTGGTAAGGGAAGAATCATACTTAATACAATGATTATCTCTTCAGACACATTTATCTAGCACTATTCCACTATTTCTTTTACTAAGAACTGTAATTCCAGCGTAACATTAATGTGTTCAGACTCTCTAAAACTTTCTAATTTATTACTCGATGGTAAACCATTCCCCGTCCAGACAGTTCTCCCAGATCACACTGTGATGCTGTAAAAAGGAAACTTGACTGTGCTGACTGAAAAGCTGTTTCAACAGCAGTGAGAACACGTGTCCCTTCAGGACTCTGTTGCACTGCATTGTAAAATGTTATCTAACAAGAACTATGTGGGTGGGTTTTTTTTTTCAATTTAAAATTTATAATTTTTATTATTATTTTTCAAACATTTACACATGTTACAGGCCATTGCTTTTCTTTTAACAAATATAAATATCCATTTCCACCTCTACTCCACTATTATAATAAATATCAACCTAAACCTTGACTCCTACTTTACTTTATAATTACAATTAGTTAACCCTCCCATCTCCCCCTCCCCCCTCCCTCACCCCTCTTCAGCTCCCTACCCCTTTAACTCATCTACTTCTCCACATATTTGTTCCACTCTCTTCCTTCTCCACTTTTCATACCACTGCCACACTTTTTTATATTTACTAATTCTATGCCTTTGATGTTCTTCAATCACACAAAAACCCACAGCTGTTCCAACTTACATACCACTTCCTTTAGTGCAGGTAAATCAACATTTTTCCACCTTCGTAAGAGACTCATACGTGCTGCCAGAATAACATACCCAATAAACCTCCCTTGATCTCCTTCCCCTTCTACCTCCCCTTCATTGAGCAATACCATTGCTGGCGTTAATTCTATTAATATTCCTGTAATTTCTTCACATAAATATCCTATCTTCCCCTAATAATCCTTCACTTTTGGACATTGCCACATCATATGCATCAGATCCCCTCTCCCACCACACTTCTTCCAGCATTCGCTTGGACTTTCAGGAAATATTGCCTGTATTTTCATTGGTGTCCAATACATCCTAAACCTCACCTTTAAACTATTTTCAAGCATAGGGGTACCTCTGGCCAACTGGTGTGTACGTACATATATGTGCACCCAACGCTCATCATTCCAAATTCCCGAACTATGTGGGTGGTTTTAAGGAGTAAACCTCTGACTGAAATGATAAAATAAATTAAAACCAAAAATTCACCATTCAAATTTTATTCACATACATCAAACATTTATTCATCTTCATTTACCATTACAGATTCAAGTCAAATAAACAAAATTACACAACCATGCTCCTGGTAATGACAGCCAATCAGGGGGAGGGGGCGGGGCGGGGGGAGGGGCCAGGGGATATCCTCGCGGATCCCCCCCTACTTTAAAAGGTAATGTTCCACAGATTCAGGAAGCCCCAAGTCATTCCTGAAATCTGAGGAATCCATCAGTGGTCCACACAGAGCTTCACCAATGGTGGGACTACCCCAGAAGGGAGGGGGAATGCTATGAGGAAGAGACTTAAACCTTAAATGAGCTGAATTTGGATTCAGCATTTTCATTACTACTATTAAATGATCAAACCTGATGATCTCATGCAAAATCACAGACACAGCCAAGAGAAATCTCTTGGAAAGAGTAAAAAAAAGAATATAAAAACTAGACAGTCCTATATCAACACAGGGAACGGAAAATGACACCAGACTCTGACGCCCTGAAAAGCACGTGGCTCTGATAAAAACACAAACAAAATGAACTACTCAAACACAGCAATGTAGAAATCCATGACGCGCTAGCAAAACTATTTAACCTGATTCTACACCCTGGCTGTTTCCCCCAGAAATGACCAGAGGGGCTAACTACAGCAATAAAAATGGTGAAATCACTAAGTCAGACAATTCTAGAAGGATCTGTGTCAACAGTAACAGTAGCAAACTGCTCTGTCTTCGACAAATATTAAAATTCCTAATAAATGGCAAACCTCTGCACCAAAGTCAGATTGTATTCCTCTCAAAGCACCAACCCACTGACACTATCTTTGCCCTACAGACATTAACATATAAACAGGTTAAAAAAAAGAACAGCCTTCCCTCAGGAAAAGAATCTTTGCATATTTTATTGACTTTACAAAAGCTATAGAATCTATATGGCACACTGGTCTCAACCTTGAGCTACTGCAAAACCTATGATGTAATTAAATCAATATACTGTATTTATCCATCAACTGTAAGATAAAAACAAAACAATATATGGAGAGCTTTAGACAAGAGAAAAGGAATGAGACAGGGGAGCCTCCTTTTTCAGTATCTACATCACTAATCTTCCCACAGTACTGGAGGCAGAGCAAAGAGAAATCTGCTGGAAAGAGCAATCAAGGAATATCAACACACCCCAAAGGGTAGTACAGCATAAAATTCACTAGCTGTGGTTGGTGAAATGCTGTGCATCTTTTAAGGGGAAAGAATATAGTTCCCTCCCAAAGTCTTGCTGGGTACCATCACATGGTGACCCCGTTGTACAAAATCTATACTAAATCCCAGCCAGGTGACACCAAAATTGAAGTAGGGTTGGAAAGAAAAAGAAAGACATACTGACCGCATGTTGCTCAGGATAAAAAGATGCCCACCCATAGCCTCCCTGCACTAGGGCTAATGATGGTGGCAGCAATAGTGCAGACACTGCAGATGCAGATAATATCCCTGCCATGGATAAAGGCCACGGTGAGCATGTTCATGGACCCACTGTGGCAGGAGATAAACCACAGAAATTAATGAAGTTAAGAGGATTAATTACAGTTAAATTGACTTGTGCAAATAAAAAGGAGATAATGTATTGTTGCATCAAAAACTGTAAGAAAAAGGAAAAATTGCCACAAGAAAAACTGCAAAAAGCAAAGGATGCAAATTTAAGATTTTTAATTTCACAGATCAAAGTAAGAAGTATGAGATTTATAACATCTTGAATCAACTAAGGGTTTCAGTGGAAAAAGAAATAGAGAGGAGGAGGAGGAGGAGGAGACCTAGGTGAGAGCACCAGAAGAAAGGAACACAGAAATAGAAAGAGCAGTTGTGGGGAAGATGGAGCTTAGAGATTTGGAACTGCAGAAGAGTGAGATGAATAAAGAGGACAGGTCAACAAATAAACTGAAGAGGAGGAAGAAAGAGAAGAGAAACACCCAGAGGTAGAGAAATTCAAGATCAAACTCCTAGATCACATGGAAAAAGATGAATATGCCAGCAAGGGGAAGATTACCCAAGTTAAATTTAGCACCTAAGGTTAAAAGTATGATGATTAAGATGAACAAGGCCATATCCTGTATAAAGGAATCATTTATTGACATCACCAAAATAAATAGAATACAATATTGTGCAGCTAAAATTCTTATTGCAAAAACACTACTAAATAAAGTGCAGGGCCAGAAGAAAAAGAGAACAGTTGCTCCTTGGAAAAAGCACGTTGAAGGAAAATGCATTGTTTGCGGAGGTATCCCTGATAGACGCATATCTAAAAGGATTAAGATCCAAGACATCAAGCTGAAGCATGCTGCATTAACAGAAAACCTGAAATTAATATGTTTCAACAATAAATTGAAAGTAGCAGCAGAAGTGCAGAACTGCGAAGTTATGAACAGAACAGAAAGATATCAAAATAAACTATTTAGAAAGAACCCAAAACAGTTCTACAGGGAATTGGGAAAGAGCATTAATATGGTAAAAACGCCATCAATCAAAGCTGAAACAGAACCTTCTGGAGAAGCCTATATGAGGACCCTATAGAGCACAGTCAGGAAGCAGAATGGTTACCCTACGTACAGGAACATTTAGAAAAATCCAACATCAAATCTATGAAATGGCCTGTAACAAAAAAAAAAGCAAACTGGAAAGCAGGTTAAAACGAGCCCTAAACTGGAAGCGCCCTGGCCTAGATGCAGTGACCAACTTTTGGCTCAAACAGTTAACATCACTCCACCAAGACATGGCAAACTGCAAAAACCAATTGATCAAGCAGGTGAACTTAACACTGCAGTGGCTTATAACAGGACGAACATATGTCCTTTCAAAGGAGGACCAAAGTAACATTCCCAAAAGTTACAGACTAATAACTTGTCTACCTACAATCAATAAGCTCTTCACTGCAATAGATGCAGACAGAATATATGATCATATTGAGTCCAATAACATCATGACAATAGAGCAAAAGGCAATGAGAGGGGAGCATACGGAATCAAAGACCAGTTAATATTAAATAAGGCCATCATGGTCAGCACTAAGAAATACAGAAATCTCAGTATAGAATGGACTGATTGTAAGAAAGTAGCATCCTACACTCTTGGATAATAAATTGCCTTGAGATGTATAAGAAAAATCCTGGTTAGATAGAGTACATTAAGTTCACCATGACAACGTGGCAAACCACCCTATTTTGAACTATAAAGATAAATAGTTCAGGGCGATTCCCTGCCACCACTTCTATTTTATATGGCGCTTAATCCAATGAGCACTCTCAACAACTCTGTAGGATACGGATTTAGCCTGAATCCTAAAGAAAATAACAACCCAGAGATGACATCCCATTTACTATTTGTAAATGACCTGAAGCTCTACAGTTTCAGTGAACAACAATTAGCAGAGAAACTCCATGTAGTGAAAAGCTTTTCTGATGACATCAGGATAATTTCTGACCTAGACAAATGTGCTAAGGCAACTTTTTTTTTAAGAGGAAAACTGGCAAAACAGAAAACATATTCCTGTTTTCAAAGGAAGATGTTGCCGTCATTGAGAGTTCCCAGCCTTCATTTTGGAGGGTATTATATAATGCCCCAGAGGGCAAAAAAAAGGGAAAGATCTGCCAGGGCAGGGAGAGTGTTGAAGGAGCCGTGGAGGGCTCAAGTGTTAAAGGGAAACAGCTAAGGCAGTTGCCTCTGTAGATGGGCTAGCTAGGCCAGTAAAGGAGACACAATTCCCTTAAGCCAGATAGGCCTAACTGGGAGAAGGAATTGGAGGGTTGAAGGAACAGCCTGTAGAAATGTTATCTGAAGCAGTGGAGGGGTCTTAAGGGATTTGAACAAGTATTCCTGAAGGATTCCTTCTGCTCTTGTATCCCCAGGAAGCCAGTGAAATCAACATGGTGTATCTTCTGTTAGTTCTGTTGTATATGTCTGCTGGTGTCTCTGCTCTCTATTGTTTACCTGCTGTCTTCTGTCTCCTCAGCCATTGCCCTATCAGTTTGGGCTGTCAGTCTCCTGCTCTCCTGAGGGGTCCTCCCCTTCCGGTCTCACCACGGTCGCGTGAACGCGGCCGCGTCCAGCAAGCCATTGCCCTATCAGTTTGGGCCGTCAGTCTCCTGCTCTCCTGAGGGGTCCTCCACTTCCGGTCTCACCGCGGTCGCGTGAACGCAGCCGTGTCCAGCAAGCCATTGCCCTATCAGTTTGGGCCGTCAGTCTCCTGCTCTCCTGAGGGGTCCTCCCCTTCCGGTCTCACCGCGGTCGCATGAACGTGGCCGCGTCCAGCAAGCCATTGCCCTATCAGTTTGGGCCGTCAGTCTCCTGCTCTCCTGAGGGGTCCTCCCCTTCCGGTCTCACCGCGGTCGCGTGAACGCGGCCGCGTCCAGCAAGGTACACTGTCTTGCACTATAAATCTGCAGCGCCTGCGGCATCAGCTGTTAGTTCTGTTGTATATGTCTGCTGGTGTCTCTGCTCTCTATTGTTTACCTGCTGTCTTCTGTCTCCTCAGCCATTGCCCTATCAGTTTGGGCCGTCAGTCTCCTGCTCTCCTGAGGGGTCCTCCCCTTCCGGTCTCACCGCGGTCGCGTGAACGCGGCCGCGTCCAGCAAGGTACACTGCCTTGCACTATAAATCTGCAGCGCCTGCGGCGCTCGTCGCCGCGGCGCGTGACAGGGGCGCGCACCGAAGGAACGCACCTAAGGAGCACGTCGTGCTCCTTAGTTGCGCTCCTTGGGGTCGCTCCGGCAGTGAAGGCCCCCTCCGTACTTTTCAGTTGGATTGGTTTATTCCTTGTTCTTCTCAACATCCCCTTACTTGGTGAGCTACATACACTATCTTCCTGTCCCTTTTCAACACTCGGGTCTATTTCTGAGCTAATCTCTCCAGCAGTACCCTTCTTTTACAGTTCCCCGTCTTGTCTTTCGTTTGGTCCTATGGCCCCTATCCCTGTATTCTGGGGCAGGCGGCCTGTCAAACGTCTCACTCACCGCTTCCATTGCACTGTTAATCTACGTCCATGCCCCCTTTCTTCACCTTCCTCTTCTCCCCTCTCTGTCCCCCCTGGTTCTTCCCAGACGTCCTTTTCTATCGGCCTCCTTAATTGTAGGTCCCTTCGGAACAAATCCCTTCTTCTTCAAGATCTTGTCCTTTGTTCCTCTCCTGGAATCACTCTCCTCACAGAAACTTGGCTCCGTGATGGCGAGGACGCTCTCCTCGCACGCTGTCTCCCCCCTGGCTTCTCTGCAGCCTTCGTCCCTCGCTTGGGGCGATCTGGTGGTGGTGTAGCTGCCATTCTTCATCCTTCCTTATCTTACACTTCTATCTCCCCCCTTCTTTGCACTATGCTGAAGCGCTTCTTCTTCGCCTTCATACTTCACCTCCTATCCATCTTCTTCTTATCTACGCCCCTCCTGCTCTTCGCCTTCCATTATGGGACACTCTCCTGCTGACTATCACTGATGTTTCTTTAGCTTACCCCCACTTAATCATAGCTGGTGACTTTAATCTTCACATGGACTCCCTCACTTCATCACGAGAGCTTTCTTTTCTCTCATTTCTCCAGGATCTCTCCCTAATTCAGCATGTCACTATTCCCACCCATCAAGCTGGTCACACCCTTGATCTGTTCCTGTCTCCCGCTTCTTCCTCTCTAACTTTATCATCTCTAACTGCCACGTCTCTTCCATGGACGGATCATTTCTATCTCACCCTGTCTTGCTCCTTCTTAGGAGTCTCACCCTCTTCGGCTCTAGCTTCTTCTACTTCATCTTCCCCAAAGCGTCTTTCCCGAGCCCTCACCCCTCTCACATTACAAAGGTTTCCTTCTGCCTCTGAGCTTCTGCCGAGTGATTTCTCACTCCTCTCACCTAACTCTCAAGCTGCCCTCTGGTTTTCTTCCCTCTCTGCCACTCTTGATCTTCTAGCCCCTTTACGTCCCTGCCACTCCCGTCAGCGTCCCTCCCATCCCTGGTTCCATAGCGGTCTGCGGCTCTTACGTAGACACCTTCGGAGGGCTGAGCGACTTTGGCGCAAGGATCCTTCCCCCACTAATCTATCCATTTTTAAAACCCATCACTCCTTCTACCGCACTCAACTCCACACTGCCAAACGTGATTTCTTTTCTAATGCCATTTCGCAGGCTCCCAACCAAACCCGTCATTTATATTCCACTTTTCGCTCCCTTATCTCTCTACACACTCCCCCATCGATTCCCTCCACCCAGTCTTCTCCTTCACCCACCCAACTGGCTTCTTTTTTCATCTCAAAGGTTGCTGCCTTGAGAGACTCTTTACCTTTATGCCCTTCTCCTATTACCTCTCCCCCCTCCTCTTCCTTCGCCTCCGCCGGTCTCTCAGCTTTCTCACTTTTGGGCTACTTTCTCACCCATTACTGCACCCGAACTTCATCATCTTATCTCCTCCTCTTGAAAGACCTCCTGCTCGCTTGATCCTATTCCTTCTTCTTGGCTTCTCACTCCCTCCCTGGGTGTCCTTCCTTATATCCTCACCATGTTTAATTCCAGTCTTTCCACTGGGACTTTCCCTAAATCATGGAAGCACGCATTGGTCCGTCCCCTCTTGAAGAATCCCTCCCTTGACCCCTCTCGTCCATCTAACTATCGTCCTGTCTCTAACCTCCCCTTCCTATCTAAGCTCTTGGAGAAGTTAGTTTTTGCACAACTTTCTCACCACCTTGATTCTGTTAATTTCCTTCACCCCCGTCAATCAGGCTTTCGCTCCGGACACAGCGTTGACACTGTTCTCTTGGCTTTCACTAATGCACTGCACGTAGCTCACGACCGAGGTGATATTTCGGTGGCGGTTGCTTTGGATCTTTCAGCAGCTTTTGATTTAGTCGATCACTCTCTCCTTCTTCACCGGCTCCGGGAAGCTGGCCTTTGTAGCACTGTTCATCATTGGTTCCACTCTTTTCTTTCTTCTCGTTCCTGCACAGTCCTTTCTTCTTCTTCCTCGTCTACTTTTTCCCCCTCCGATCCCCAGCACCTTCCTTGTGGGGTTCCACAGGGTTCCGTTCTTGCCCCCCTTCTTTTCAATCTCTTTCTTGCCCCTCTTGCCCTTTTTATCCAACAGTCTGGTCTTTCAGCTTTTTTCTACGCCGATGATATTCTCTTACTCCATCATACCTCCCCTTCCTGTCCTGACCTCACTCCTTTGAATTCCTGTCTTTCCTCTGTTGCAAGTTGGCTTACTACTAACTGTCTCCATCTTAATCTTACTAAGACTCTTGCCATCTGGTTCAATTATGGTGCTCCCCCCCCCCTTTGGCCCCCTCTTTCTCCAACTCTCCAGTCCCATTGGTCTCTACATTTCGGTATCTAGGTGTTCACTTCGATTCTGATCTTTCCTTTCGTTCCCATATCTCCCATATCACCAAAAACTCTATATTCTTTCTGCGGCAAATTCGTTCAATTCGTCCTTTTCTTTCTCCTTCTGCTCTGTCTACACTGGTGTTATCCTTAGTTATGTCACGGGTGGACTTTTCCAATGCACTGTTTCTCGGTCTTCCTAAGAATCAGGTAGTAAGGCTTCAAAGGATACAGAACACTGCGGCACGTCTTGTCACTTACTCTGCTCTTCGAGATCACGTTACCCCCTTGCTTTTCGATCTTCACTGGTTGCCTGTTTCTTTTCGTTCACAGTTTAAGCTATTGACCCTTCTTCACAAGGTTTATCACACTGGTACTCCATCCTACTTGTCTGCCCTTCTATCTTTCCATTCTCCCCGATACACACCCCGTTCTTTCCACCTCAACCGTCTTGCCCTTCCTTCCCCCTCTCATGCCCACCTCCAATTCACACGCCTCTCTGCATTCTACTTTGCTGGCCCCGCTCACTGGAATTCCCTCCTTCTCTCCGTCTGGAATCACAGTTCACTGTCTTCAAACAAAATCTCAAAACCCACCTGTTCTCCATAGCCTTTAATGTTCCCTCCCCATTTGTATGAGTCCTTTTCTATTGTATCTATTTGCATTTTGTATCTTGTCCTGTGTTCCCTGCACTTATCCTTCTGTCCTTTTTAAAATATGTACATTTCTTTTTCTTTTCTGGCCTTGGCCACAGTTTTTATGTATTGTTTTAGATTTATGTATTTTATGACTTTTTATGTATTTTCTTACTGTACACCGCCTTGACTGTTTTTGAAAGGCGGTTTTTATCAAATTATTAAACCTTAAACCTTCCCATACCTACTGGCAGGGCCGGATTTACCTATACGCCATGTACGCCATGGCGTAGGGCCCACAGCTGGCAAGGGCCCACAAAAATGGAAGTTAGCTTTTTTTTTTTTTTAATAAAATTTAAAAAAAAACCTGCTGGCTGCCGCCGCGGGGCCCCCTCTGCTGCCGCGGCAGCATGGACTGACCCGAGGGGGCCCCCTCTGCAAGGTCGATCTGTCCCTCCCTCCCTCCGTGTAGGCTGTGAGAGGCGCGAAGGGAGCGTGTCTCCCTCGCGTCTCTGTTAAGCCCGCAGGGGCTGCATGTGTAACTGAGCTGAGGTGTTCTGTTTATATAATTCCTATTTGACATTGCCACTTGTTCTCTTTCCCCAGTAGATCATGTATTGTTGTTCTCTGAAATGTATTGGTTTAATATTTGCAGTGTTGCCTTTTGATTGGTAGAGTATGGTGCTTTGTGAGTCCTGGTAGTGCTGTTAGGATACGGCGGGTTTGCTATGGGTTCTAAATGGGCAGTGTTTGTAGTAGTTCCTAATGTGTCTGGCAGTTGGCACTGGATTATAGTAATGTAGAAATCTTTTAGTCTTTCTTTATCCATACACTCATTAAGAGGCACGTTTACTTAAAGTTAGTATATGGTAATATTATGCAAATATTTATGCAAATGAGGCCCCTTATGCAAATGATGCCCCGCACCCCCCTTGGGCTGCCCCTGCTGGGGGGCCACAATTTTTGTTGGCGTAGGGCCTCACTCAAGGTAAATCCGGCCCTGCCTACTGGGGAGTACAGTCTGTGGTGTAAGGGATTAAACCTCCATACATATTAAACACACAGAGGAATTTTTGAATATTTTGGCAATGTTTTGCCAGTGAGGATATTTTAAATATTTTTCCAGAGGAAAAGCAAGTAAGGAATTTTGAGGATTTCTGGATTATGTTAAGAGGTCCAGTGGTACAGGCACTAAGGACACTTAGCAAACATACTGGGAAAGACTTTCTGATTTTTTAAGACTTGTATCTTATACAGTAACAGTGCTTACAATAAAATAGGGATTTTAAAGAAAGCGTAGCTACTCACCTGTAACAGGTGATCTCTGGGAACAGCAGGAATTTAGTCTTCACATATGGGTATCATTGGTACCGACGGAGCCTGCGCGGGAACGCTCCCCAGCGTCCAATAGGAACGCTTTTAGGAGCATCCCTCAGCACATGCGCGCTGCCTTCCCGCCTTTCCAACTGTCCCTCTTCAGTTAAGTTTGTAGCTGAGTGAAAGGATAGAGGGAGAGAGGAAAGCGACAAAAAGATAGAGAGACAACTCCTAGGGGAGGTGGGTGGGTTGTGAAGACTAAATTCCTGCTGTTCCCGGAGATCACCTGTTACAGGTGAGTAACTACGCTATCTCCAGGAAAAAGCAGGAATGAAGTCTTCCTATATGGGGACTCCGTAGCTGAAGATGCCAGGGAGACAGCCCCAGGAAGGTGCCACCCTAGAAAGGTAGGCATCCTTCCTCCCATGGATCTCTGGCATTCTACCAGGGTTGGTGGGTAGGAGTTGAATTAGGTATGAAAGAGATTCTGAAGAACAGCTTGGCCAAAGAAGGCATCCCGACGGGAGGCTTTATCCAGGCAGTAGTGGGCTGTGAAGGTGTGTACCGAAGCCCAGGTGGCTGCTCGACAAATGTCATCGACAGACATGGAATGGAGATTAGCCATGGAAGCTGCCATGCCTCTCACGTTATGAGCTGTGACATGGCTTTGAAGAGGAAGACCCTTACTCTCATAAGCAAAGGATATGCATTGGGCAATCCATTTAGATAAAGTTCTTTTGGAGACTGGAAGTCCCAAATGACTAGCATCAAAAGCAATAAAAAGTTGTGAGGACTTTCTAAGTTGCTGTGTTCTCTGTAGGTAAAAGGCTAAGGCTCTTTTACAATCCAAAGTATGAAGGTTTCTTTCTGCATTAGAGGCGTGAGGCCTCAGAAAAAATACTGGAAGATAAATTGATTGATTCAAATGAAAAGGCGAAACCACCTTTGGCATAAAGTGTGGATGAGTTCTAACAACCACCTTATCATACCCAGGGGTGATCTAGGAAACTACAGACCGGTGAGCCTCACGTCAGTACCAGGAAAAATGGTAGAAACCATCATAAAGAATAAAATTACTCAGCATGTAGATAGTCATGGTCTAATGGGAGACAGCCAACATGGCTTTAGACAAGGAAGATCTTGTCTTACTAATCTGTTATGATGTTTTGAAAGTGTGAATAAACAGGTGGACAAAGGTGATATAGTGTATGTGGACTTTCAGAAAGCCTTTGACAAGGTCCCTCATCAGAGACTTTTGGCAAAACTAAAGAGTCATGGGATAGGAGGCAGTGTACTACTGTGGATAAGGAACTGGTTAAAAGACAGAAAGCAGAGGGTTGGGCTAAATGGCCAATTTTCCCAAAGGAGAAAGGTGAATAGTGGTGTACCCCAGGGATCTGCTCTGGGTCCGCTGCTTTTTGACATATTCATAAATGACCTGGAAAGTGGAATAAAGAGTGAGGTTATCAAATTTGCAGAAGACACAAAACTATTTAAAGTTGTTAAAACCCATGAGGATTGTGGAAAATTGCAAGAGGATCTTGATAAATTAGAAGACTGGGCATCAAAATGGCAGATGAAATTTAATGTGGACAAGTGCAAAGTTATGCACCTAGGGAAGAACAACCCAAACTATGGTTACACAATGCAAGGTTCCACATTAGGAACCACCACCCAGGAAAAAGATTTAGGCGTCATTGTGGATAACATGTTAAAACCCTCGGCCCAGTGTGCAGTGGCAGCTAAGAGAGCAAATAGAATGCTAGGTATCATAAGGAAAGGAATGGAAAATAAAACAAAAGATATTATAATGCCTCTATACCGTTCCATGGTGAGACCGCACCTTGAATATTGTGTGCAATTCTGGTCGCCGTATCTTAAAAAGGATATAGCGTTATTAGAAAAGGTTCAGAGAAGAGCCACCAAAATGGTAAAGGGGATGGAAGGATACTCCTATGAAGAAAGGCTAAAAAGGTTAGGGCTCTTTAACCTGGAAAAGAGACGGCTGAGGGGAGATATGATAGAAGTCTATAAATTAATGAACGGAGTGGAACGGGTAAACGTAGATCGATTGTTTACGTTATCAGAATATAGAAAGACTAGGGGACATGCAATGAAGCTACAGGGTAAACTAATTAAGACTAATAAAAAGAAAATATTTTTTCACTCAACGTGTAATCAAACTCTGGAATTTGTTACCAGAGGATGTAGTAAAGGCTGTTAGTGTAGCTGGGTTTAAAAAAGGTTTGGACAAGTTCCTGGAGGACAGGTCCATAAACCATTATTAAGAAGGGACCCAGGATATCAATGCTTGACCCAGTACAAGCATTGCGGAACCTGTGTCTTTTGGGGAAACTGCTAGGTACGTACGACCTAGATTGGCCACTGTTGGAAAAAGGATACTGGGCTTGATGGACCTTGGTTTGACCCAGTATGGCATATCTTATGTTCTTATGTTCTTATGATGAAACCTAGTATAAGGAGGATCAGCCACTAACGCTTGCAGTTCACTAATGCGACGTGCAGAGGTGATTGCAATTAGGAAGATGACCTTCCAGGTCAAAAACCTAAGGTTTCTAGTGGCCAAAGGCTCAAAAGGCGGCTTCATGAGCTGCCCGAGAACTAGATTTAGAGCCCATGCCACCGGTAGTGGCTTAATGGGAGGTTTGGTTAACAGAAGATCTCTCATAAATCTGGATATGAGTGGATGAGAGGAAATTGGTTGTCCATTCAGAGGCTTATAAGAAGCTGCAATTGCACTAAGATGGACTCTTACCGTATTGGTCTTTAGACCAGAATTCGATAAGTGAAGAAGATACTCTAGTATCAATTCTAAAGGTATGACAAGGTGGTTTAATCCCTTCTTGGAGTACCATATAGTAAAACGTTTCCACTTGAAGGCATAAGATCTTCTTGTGGAAAGTTTTCTAGAAGCCTGAAGGATATCCTTTACCTGTTGGGACAGGCTGAAATCCTGGAGGTCTAAGTCTTCAGCAACCAGGCTGTGAGATGCAGGGACTGGGGACTCGGGTGCCATAGCGTCCTGTCCTCTTGGGAAAGGAGATCTGGAGCATGCCCTAACTCCAGAGGTGCAACTTGAGAGAGATGTAGAAGCAGGGGATACCACTCTCTGAAGCTTGAAGAGTGTTTTGGGGATGAGGGGAATGGGTGGGAAGGCATAAAGGAAGTCCTTACCCCAGTGAAGGAGGAAGGCATCCCTTGCCTGACAATCGTGAGCCGGAATTCTGGAACAGAACCGGGGAAGTTTGGCATTCAGTGGACTTGCAAAGAGGTCTATGTCTGGAGTGCCCCAGAGATGAAATATCTTTGCCACCTGGTCTAGGTGGAGAGACCACTCATTAGGCAGAAGTACTCGACTGAGTTTGTCTGCCCAAAGGTTTTGAATACCTGGAAGATATACCACTAGAAGGTGAATTTGATACTCTCTGGCAAGGGCCCACAGTCGTAAAGCTTCATTGCATAATGACAGAGAGCCTGTCCCGCCCTGCTTGTTCACATAGAACATGGCTACTTGATTGTCCATCTGGACTAGGACTGTCTTGTAGCTGAGCTGGGCGTGGAATACTTGAAGAGCTAAATAGATTGCTCTTAATTCCAGGTGGTTTATGTGTAGACCGGCCTCCTGTGGCCGTTGAGAGTTCACTATTTTGTCTGATAAATGTCCTGTGGCCTGTGTCCACTGTGTGGATAGGGTCCACTGAGCTGCTCGCATGTGGAGGCGAGCATATGGGACTACATGAACTGTGGATGCCATATGTCCCAACAACTGTAGTAGCTCCCGAGCAGTTAGAGAGGAATTCCCTGCTGCTTGAGAAGCTAGTTGCATTATGCGAAGACACCGGGCCTGTGGAAGGAAAGCCTTTGCCTGTCTGGTATCTAGACAGGCCCCTATGAATTCCAGGCATTGGGAAGGAACAAGTTGGGATTTTGGGAAGTTTATTACCAACCCCAAGTATTGGAGGATTCGCATGGTGCGAGACAGTGCAGTGCTGGCCTCTGCAACTGTAGGGGCTCGAATGAGCCAGTCGTCTAAGTAAGGGAAGACGAATATCCCCAGGGTTCACAGAAATGCAGCTACTACTGCCATGCATTTCGTGAATACTCTTGGTGCTGAAGCCAGACCAAAGGGAAGAACCCTGTACTGGAAATGTTTTCCCTTGAAAAGGAATCATAAGAATTTCCTGTGATCTGGATGGATCAGAATGTGAGTGTATGCATCCTTTAAGTCTAGAAAGCAAAGCCAATCCTGGCTTTGAAGGTATGGCAGAAGAGTTCCAAGAGAAATCATTTTGAACTTCTCTCGGAACAGGTAATTTGTTCAATTCTCTGATGTCTAGAATGGGTCTGTGTCCTCCTGTTTTCTTTGGAATAAGAAAATAGGGGGAGTAGAACCCTGCACCCCGTTGAAAAATGGGTACCTCTTCTATTGCCCCTTGGGCAAGAAGTGTTGAGACCTTGTGATCTAGCAGATTGTCTGCGAAGGTTTGAGAATTGAATTGCCTTAGAATTGTAGGAGGGGGCATGCTGTGAAAATGGAGCTTGTACCCCTCTCCTACAATGGACAGAGTCCAATCTTCTGCTGTTATCTGATGCCATCTGTTGGCAAAGTGGCATAACCTGCCTGGGATATTGGGGGGTTGGGGACCCCTCAGAGGCAGGAAGGCTAAGCTCTATAGGAAGGAGTCAAAGTCCTTGAGGGGGCTGAACCTGCCGAGTTGGTTGGGCTCTCGGGCCTTTTGGCTTCTTTTGCTGTCTAGTTTGCCCCTTTTCGGCAACTTGACCCTGAGTTTGACTCTGCAGGGTATAGGAAGAATAAAATGTCCTCTTTTTGCTGAAAGAGGGTTTTTTATAAGGCTTCTTTTTGGCTGGAGTGGCTGTAGATTTTGACAATCTATCTAGAGTGGTATTGTCAGCATCTAACTCGTTAGCCTTTTCCTGCCAGTTCTTGCCAAAGAGATTCTCTCCCGTGCAAGGAATGTTGCCTAACTTATCCTGTACCCAAGTCTCCAAGTCTGATGCCTGAAGCCAGGCAATCCGTCATGCCCCAATGGCAATAGTAGAGGTTCTGCTAATGCATTCAAAGCAGTCAAAGGCTGCACGATTCACAAACTTGGAGACATCTTGAGCATGCTTAACTAGACAAGGAAGTCTTGTCTCTTGTCATCTGGGAGAAGTGGACTCATAAGCTCTAAGTCTCCTGTAACGTCTTTGAGGAACATGCCCATATATAGTATATATGAACTGATCCTAGCTGAAAGCATGGAAGCCTGAAAGGTTTGGTGCCCAAAAGGTTCCAGAGTCCTGCATTCACGACCTGGAAGATTGGATGCATGCCTCTTTGCACTTTTCATCCTACGCATGGCTGACTCCACCACCATTGAATGATGTGGCAGCTGAGTCTTTTGAAATCCAGGACATGGCGGAACTCGATACATAGTATCAAGCCTCCTAGAATGAGGAGATGTAGTCAGAGGTGTTTCCCACATTCTGAGCATCCAGAAACGACCACGTGACTCCCATTCTCAAACAGCTGCACTGGCTACCAATTCACGGGAGAATCACCTTCAAATCCCTTGTATTAGCATTTAAGGCAATCAAAGGCACCTCATCCCTCTCACTCATGAATCTAATCCACATGGTCCCCCCCCAATAGAGCAAGAAGAACATCAGCTGTAAACTTGCTAGCAATACCAAAGGCTTCAACAAAGTCCAACACGAACACCACAAACAGGGCATTCAGTTTTTATGTACCAAAATGCTGGAACACCCTACCCCCCGACATTAGAGCCATTACCAATCTATATCAGTTCAGAAAGGCTCTCAAAACATACCTTTTCCGCCAATATTTCCCAGACAGCAACTGAACCAGATATCCCCTCCAAGAAATGACCCAATCTAGAAATGCCCTCACACTGCAGTGTAGATAGATTATGTATATAGTTAACCCAGTTATCCAAGTTTGTACTCCTGTTCAATGTAAAACCTGACAGTTTGTCGTAATGGTCGTTTTGTTATGATGTAAACCGCGCTGATTCTAAATAGCGCGGTATATAAGAAACTGTAATAAATAAATAATAAATAAATCAAGTTATGCAGAATTTCATGGATGGGCAGAGTGGCTGCCTCCTTTGGAGCTTTAGTATTTTGGAGAATTTACAATTCCTTTGCTCTGGGTTCCTGTTCAGGAGCTACCGTGATTGAAAGGCCCTTGGCCACATCACGAATAAAATCCTGAAAAGACATGTCCTCTGGAGGTGACATTCTGCGTTGGGGAGAAGAGGGATCTTCCGGGAGAAACCCTCTGGTACCAGCAGAATTGTCAGAGTCTTCGGAATCGGAGGATTCGAATTATTCCTGACCACGATGTTGGTGCAAAGCACGGTCCCGGTATCGATCGAAGTTGGTACCGAGTTGATCCGGTACCGATCTGTCGATTCCAGCCAAAGATGGCGTGGGAAGAATTCCCACCGGGGCCGGTACCATCAGTACCGGTATCGTCGGTACCGGTGTCTGTACCTGTGTAGGTACCGGCATCGGTATCGATGTCGATACCGGTGCCCGTTGAACCATAGGTGTCAACGGTACCGCAGCTGTGAGAAGAGCTGCAATGCTGCGTTCGATAGCGAGGAACCTCTGGTCTATCGACGTTGCCGATGACTGGGTGTCGGTACCGGTGAAAACAGCCGGGACCCCTGAGCATGGCACCAGTAGTTCTTGCGAGGTCGAGGCCTCGAGAACATCCTGGAGCCCTCTTGATGCTTTGGAAGCTGAAGCCTCCCGCCGGGGCTGTTTTGCCGGTGTGGTTCCCTCAAGGGCAATGCCAATGGCCTCTCGATGCTTAGCAGGAGAGCTACCCTTTGAGGACCAGCTTTTTTGTTTAGTTACCTGAGATCCATGGGAGGAAGAGGAGGCTCTTGAAGATGTTGATGCAATGGATCTGGCATCCGAAGAAAAGAGAGTACCGAGCTTTGCAGCCCGGTTCTGTCTTCCTCTCTTAGTCATCCCTATACAGGAGAGACATTCAGATGGAGAATGTTCAGGCCCTAAACAATTAAGACACCAATCATGGGTGTCAGTGACGGAAATGGTACCACCACACTTAGTATATTTTTTAAAACCACTAGTTGGTTTTTCCATGTTTCAGGAATATGAGGCCTAATGCCCAAAATGGCGCCTAGCACTGAAAAAGAAAAGTTTCTGAAGAGAAACAGTTCAAAGTATAAAACCTTTTGAGAAAAGAAAAGAAAAGAACCGACGGTACCGGTAGGCATCGTGCGGAGGCAAACGCAACCACAAGAAAACAATTTTAAAGACGGAATTTTCTGCGGTGACAGGGTATGGGTCCTGTCGGCTCCACAGAAAATGAAGAACTAAAGAGAGACAGATGGAAAGGTGGGAAGGCAGCGCGCATGTGCTGAGGGATGCTCCCAAAAGCATCCCTACTGGACGCTGGGGAGCGTTCCTGCGCAGGCTCCATCGGTACCGACGATACCCATATGTGAAGACTACATTCCTGCTTGTTCCTGGAGATTTTGGGGTACCCATGAAGAAAGAGGAGATGGCATTCACCCAAGGACCCCAGAAGTGAGATCTGACAAGAAGACCAGGAGAATGGACCTGTAGGTGCCAACACCAAAAGAAAAAAAGCCTGGTATTCTGGTAAGTTCTGCTCTTGAACTCTATTTGATTTCTGCTACTTTGGCGTTTAATTTTGTAAATAGCTTATTTTAGAGAATATGCATAATAAAGGTATTTTTACAAAAAGCATCCCCCTGCAGTAGATGAGGCAAAGCATCAAAGAAGTGCAAATGACACACAAGACATGAAACAAGCAAAATATTTAACAAAACAAGCAAATAACTCGGCCATCAGCTTTCAGATATCAGGGCAAGACAACATAATATCAGATTTAAATCAGGGAAATTCCACCTCTATTCTGAAGTCCCGTGGAAATGAACTCCCTAAGACTAGGGCCTAGTCAAAAGAATGTATCCTAGTAGTCCACTAAGAGTTATCACCTTCTAGTTTTTGTTGCTTTTGTTTCTTAAACCTGTATTTCTGTGTATTCAAGTGGACTAACATGAACACACTCATGAACACACCATGCCGTTCTTGATATTATTAAGACTCTATTCTTTTCTATGTAATTATCTCATGTATATAGTTTACCCCGGTTCTCCAAGTTTGTACTCCTGTTCGATGTAAACCAAACAGCTTGTTGTTATGGTCTTTATGTTATAATGTAAACCGCGCTGATGCCGAATAGTGCGGTATATAAGAACTTGTAATAATAATAAAAATAACATGGCAACCACACTATTTTGAGCACAGACTAAAGACAGAAATACATGCAAACAAAAAATGAACTGAAAACCCCAAGTGAAACTTGGCATGCAATTCAATACTGGAGAAACAGAAATAGACATGCATAGCTATCAGAGTTGTAGATTTCCCCAAAAAACTAACACAAAAAAATCCAGGACTTCTCACAAAAGAATAAGCAGGTAAAGTTCTGTTTAATCCTGGGGGGGGGGGGGGGGAGGGCAAAAAGGAGAAAGAGTAGTTACTCACCTGTAACAGGTGTTCTCCAGGAGCAGCAGGAATCAGTCCTCACTTATGGGTGACGTCGGCGCCGACGGAGCCCTCGCGGAGCAATTTTCCCCAGCTTTCGAAGAAAGCCTTTGGGAATTGCAGCGCGCATGCGCGGTCCCCTTCCCGCCCAAGGGTGCCATCTTGCTCAGTCTGATGACATAGCGAAAAGATAGCAAAAAAGTTAGCAAAAACAGATAATAAGAATGACTGCAACTCCAAGGGGAGGAGGGAGGGTAGTGAGGACTGATTCCTGCTGCTCCTGGAGAACACCTGTTACAGGTGAGTAACTACTCTTTCTCCAGGACCAAGCAGGAAGTCAGTCCTCACTTATGGGACTCCCGAGCTTAAGGCTACCGGAGACCTCAAGCCGAAAAATGAGCTCCCTCAAGCTCAACAGTACAGAAGGAAGGAATCTTCTCTGAATACGAATCCGGCCGGTAGCCCAACACCAGGGCCGGAGGGTAGGAGTTGCCTAGACCTCAAAGAGATTGTGGAGGACTGCCTGTCTGAAAGCACTGTCCCTGCGGGACTCCCTCTCCAGGCAGTAATGAGCCGCAAACGTCTGGCTTGAAGACCAAGTAGCAGCCCGGCAGATGTCTGCCAACGGAACAGAGCGGAGATAAGCCACTGACGCAGCCTTCGCCCTGACACAGTGAGCCGTGACTCGACTCTCTAAGGAGAGGCCGGCTGCCCCATAAGCCCAGGCGATACAGTCAGCTACCCAGATGGACAATGTACGCTTAGAGACGGGTACCCCCAACCGATTGGGGTCAAAAGATACGAAAAGCTGGACAGCTTTTCTATGCTCTCGTGTACGGTCAAGGTAGAAGGATAAGGCTCTTCTACAGTCCAGGGTATGCAGAACAGTTTCAGCTCGGCTGGTATGCGGCCTGGGAAAGAAGGTCGGAAGAACCACCTCTTGATTGATGTGAAAAGGGGAGACCACCTTTGGAAGAAACTTAGGGTGAGTCCGTAAGACTACCTTATTCTTGTAGAGCCTAGTGTATGGGGGCTCCGACACTAGGGCCTGTAGTTCACTAACGTGCCTAGCGGAGGTAAGGGCTACCAAGAAGAGAGTGTTCCAGGAGAGGAAACAAAGAGGGCAGGTAGCCATGGGTTCAAAAGGCGGACAGGTAAGCCTTTGCAAGACCACATTGAGATCCCAGTCAGGAGCTGGAGGGTGCAACAGGGGCTTAAGCAGAAGAAGGCCCTTGAGAAAACGCGCCACCAAGGGGTGCGAGGAAAGAGGCTGGCCCTCCACCGGCGAATGATGTGCAGAGAGAGCACTGAGGTGGACCCTGACAGAGTTGGATTTGAGGCCTAGATTGGAGAGGTGAAGCAAATATTGCAGTACCACCGATACTAAGCAGGCGAAGGGGTCCTCAGAGCGCTGAGAACACCAGACCGAGAAGTGACGCCCTTTAAGGGCATAAGATTTCCGGGTGGAAGGTCGCAGAGACGCCAGGACGACAGCTTCCACCTCCGGAGGAAGTAAGAGCGGAGCTAGGACTACCCTTTCAGCAGCCAGGCCATCAGATGAAGGGCCTGGAGGTTGGGGTGCAGGAGAGTACCCTGATCCTGGGTCAGGAGATCGGGCTGAAACCCCAGAGGAAGAGGGGTGTCCACCGCTAGGTGTAGGAGTAGAGGGAACCAGGGTTGTCTCGGCCACCTGGGCGCTACCAGGATCACAGAGGCCCCGTCCCGGACAACTTTGAACAGCGTCCGGGACACAAGTGGCGTGGGAGGAAAGGCATACAGTAGGCCCGTGGACCACGAGATGAGGAAAGCATCCGGCGCTACTCTGAGAGGATGCGGGTGCCGGGAGCAGAACCTGGGAAGTTGCCGGTTTAGAGGACTGGCAAAGAGATCCACGGTGGGGAGGCCCCACTGGCGGAAGATCCGCTGGACAACTACGGGGTTCAACCTCCATTCGTGTGGCTGCAGAATCCGGCTCAGTTTGTCGGCTAGGCAATTTTCCTGCCCGGGCAGGTAAACAGCCTTGAGGAGGATGTCGTGGTCGACTGCCCAAGAGCACAGTCTCCGAGCCTCCTGACATAGAAGGAGGGAGCCCGTGCCCCCCTGTTTGTTCACGTAGAACATGGCAACCTGATTGTCCGTCTGTACCAGTACAGACCGACGAGAAGTGAGGTGAGAGAAGGTCCGCAGAGCTAGGCGGATCGCCCGCAGCTCTAGGAAGTTTATCTGCTGAGCAGCCTCCCAAGGTGTCCAAAGGCCTTGAGTGCATGTTCCCTGGCAATGCGCTCCCCATCCCAGGAGAGAGGCATCTGTCGTTAGCACTTGGGAAGGTGGAGGAGACTGAAAGGTCATGCCGAGTACCAGATTGGGCAGGTGAAGCCACCATTGCAGAGAGGAGACCAGGCGGTCGGAGATCTGTATTAAGTCCGTCAGTCTCCCTGTGGCCTGATGCCATTGAGTGCGAAGGCTCCACTGAGCAGGTCTCATATGTAGACGGGCATTCGGAGTGACATGGACCGTGGAGGCCAAGTGACCGAGCAGTTGCAGGAATTGTCTGGCAGAGGCCGGTGACGCGCTGTGGAACCTGCCGGCCAGAGCTATGAGCCTGTTGGCCCGTTCCAGAGGCAAGAAGGCACGAGCCTGCAGAGTGTCCAGCCGCCCTCCTATGAATTCGAGATCCTGAGAGGGGAGCAAAGTGGACTTTTCGAAGTTTATGACGAAGCCCAAGTGCTGAAGCAGAGCCACTGTGTGTTAAGTGGCCTGAGTGACCTCTAGGGAAGACTGTGCCCGGATGAGCCAGTCGTCCAGGTAGGGGAAGACGAAGAGGCCTTGATGCCTCAGGAAGGCTGCCACCACTGCCAGGCATTTCATGAACACCCTGGGAGCGGAGGAGAGGCCAAAGGGCAGTACGCGGTACTGATAATGATTCCCTGCCACCACAAATCTTAGATATTGCCGGTGGTCCGGATGAATAAGGATGTGAGTATAAGCGTCCTTTAGATCCAAGGAGCATAGCCAATCTCCCTGCTGGAGGTAGGGCAGTAGGATTCCAAGGGTAAGCATCTTGAACTTTTCCCGCTGCAGGAACTTGTTGAGGTTGCGCAAGTCCAGGATGGGTCTGAGGCCTCCTGTTCTTTTTGGTACCAGGAAGTACCTCGAATAAAACCCGTGACCCCACAGGTGTTGGGGCACTGGCTCCACAGCCTGTTCCTGGAGCAGACTTTGCAGCTCCTGAAGGAGTAAGTCCCTGTGCAGAGGGGGTCTTGGAGGCTCCCCCGGAAAGTAGGGAGGAGGCAACTGGTGAAAATGTAAGAGGTAGCCCTTTTGAACCACCTGCAGCACCCAGGAATCGGATGTTATGGCTGACCACCTGTTGGCAAAGTGGGACAGCCGGCCCCCCATGCTGAGCGAAAGCCGCGGAGGGGGAGAGGCTATGCCGGCATAGTCAAAAATCCCCACCCTGCTGAGCAGGGGCCTGTGTAGTGGGCTTGGGGGCCTTCTGCCTACGGGACCCATTACCCTGTCCCTTAGCCTGCTGGCCCTGATGGGGAGCTGCTGAAGCTTGATATTGTGGGTGGTGTTGTTTATAGGCAGACACCTTCCTCGGGTAAAAGGGCTTTTTCCCCGAGCCCTTCCTCTTCTGTGAAAGGGCAGAGGTCTTTCTGGATAGGCGAGTTCTGGTGAGAGTCTCGGACTCGAGTTCTGCCGCCTTTTCAGCCATGGGCATGCCAAAGAGGTTTTCACCTCTGCAGGGGACATCAACCAACTTGTCCTGCACCCATGGCTCGAGGTCGGATGACTGAAGCCAAGCCTGACGGCGAGCACCGATGCTGGCTCCGGCTACTCGAGCCAACGCTTCGAAGCCATCGTAGGCTGCTCAAGAAATAAACTTCGAGCACTCTCGAATGCCAGTGGACAAGGCCTGGAACCTCTGCAAAGGTTCCTCGGAGAGACCAGCAGAGAACCCGGCAATTTCCTTTGCCAGGTCTCGAAGATACATGCCCATATATAGCTGGTATGTCTGGACTCGGCAAGCAAGCATAGAGCCCTGGAAACACTTCCTACCGAGGGCGTCCAGGTTCCGGGCCTCCTTACCCGGAGGCACCGAGGAGTGCATCTTCTGACTCTTAAGTCGATGCATGGCCGATTCCACCACCATGGAATGGTGCGGTAGTTGTGCCTTCTGGAACCCGGGGCTCTTGCGGACTCGATACATGGAATCGACCCGCTTGCTTAGCACCGGCGTCGAGGCTGGGCTCTCCCACATGCGGAAGAGCAGCCGCTCCAGCATCGGAGGAACTGGTACAGTAAAGGCCTCCTTCGGGGGAGAGTCATACTGGAGGGCCTCGAGCTCTTCGGCTCGAGGCTCCTCCTCCGGATCCGCGGGGAAGGCCAAAGCCTTGGCCATGTCCCTCACGAAATCGGAGAACCAGGTATCCTCCGGGGGGGATCGTCTCCGAGGCTCTGACTCGGGCGAGTCGGAGGGGACGCACCGAGTCTGAAAAGAACCGGGTGACTCGTCCTCCTCCGTGTCCCAGCCCGACTCCTCCGTGGAGGAATCGAGTGGCTCCGTGCGGGCGAGTGCCGAGGATCTCCGCCCCGACGCCAAGGCCGGCGTCGACGATCTCGGTCCCGAACGGGAGGCCGAGGGAGACCTTGGCCGAGGATCGACTCGAGCTCGTATGGACTCGAGGATCGGCTCGGCCTCCGGGGTCAACTTGGACGTCGACGTCCCGGTGGTCGGGGCAGATGCACTGGCGAGGCCGGTCATCAATGCCCGCTGCTGGTCCATGAAGGCAGCGATACTGCTCTCCAAGGCCGTCAATCTGAGACCAAACTCAGAAGACCCAGCAGCCCCCGACTCGGGCCCCGACGGCGTCGGGCCCGACGTCGGTTCCCTCGGAGGTGAGTCCACGAGGACTACAGTACTCATGTGTCCAGGAGACTCCACTTCGAGACGAGGATGCTTCAACAACCTCTCCGCCTCCGAGGACCCAGGGCGGCTGACGGGGCTATGCGACCTGGCCCTCGAGGGACCAGGAGCGTCCTCCAACGCCGCCCTCGCGGGTTTCCTCTTCCGACGATGTTCCCGGCCGGGAGACCCCCACTCAGAGGAACTCCGACGATGCTCGGGGCCGGAGTCACGAGACGTCGAAGCCTCTGACGAGGTCCGGGCCCGACCGGACGCGGAGTCAGAGAAGATTCGTTCCTTTTGTGACTGCCGACTCCTCAATGCCTTCGAGGACATTTTGTTGCACGGACCACAACTCATCGAGTCATGATTGTGTCCGAGGCAACGGAGGCAGCAGTCATGTGTGTCGGTAAGAGACATAAGTCTGGTACAGCGATCACACTTTTTAAAACCGCTGGCAGCCATCGGGGGAAAAAGGGCCCCTGCGAGGTCGAAAGACCGTGCTGCCAGGGAAAAAGAAAAAAGTGGCGGGAACGCCCGTTACAAAGGACAAAAACCGAAAAAATGTGAACGGACTCGATATTGGAGTATCGAGGCCGGATGGGAAAGGGACACGGCGTCGAACCGAGAAAAAACAAACGAAAAAAATCAACTTTTTCAGCGGCGATCACAAACTACGTCTGTAGGGCTCCGCGGAAAAAAGAAGACTGAGCAAGATGGCACCCTTGGGCGGGAAGGGGACCGCGCATGCGCGCTGCAATTCCCAAAGGCTTTCTTCGAAAGCTGGGGAAAATTGCTCCACGAGGGCTCCGTCGGTGCCGACGTCACCCATAAGTGAGGACTGACTTCCTGCTTGGTCCTGGAGAAACAGCAGCTATAGGAGCAAAATATGTTGCAGCCTGTCACCAGGAGAGAAATGTAAGCAGATCAGGGACAATATGGACAAGCACCAAAGCCTTGACATTATCCTGATTACTGTTCTCTCTGTATTCTGTAATTTTATTTTATCGTTATTATTTTGTAATTTTTTTCTTTTATTTTTCACTTAGCCACTTTTACCAAGACACATAAAACTGTCATGGCAATAAAGTTATCTGAATCTGCTATGAAACAAAAGCAACAGAAATAAAACAATGGGCTTTACTTCCAGTACCGGGAAGAACAAGACCGTGCTAATTGGCACACATGGGAAGTCATGCATACAATCACTGAACCAAACTTTGTGCCATTAAGTTAGGCCTCTTAGTTACAGCTGACATCACGCCAGTGCAAAGTGACTCTGACAATAAGAAGTAAAAATTTATAACTGCATGCAAAGAGAAAGAAGCATGCATCTCGTTTTCTGTGCACACGTTTGGATTTTCAGTGTGAAAGCACTCATGTTTCAGTGCTTTGAAAATTACCCCAGCAAAACTATGCACTTATATTTACATCTGCTCTTTGGCACAAGCAGATTTTAAGGGAAATGTTTACTAGGCTGTGCTACCTGTTAACGCAGCTGACAGCACACATTATCAGCCCGTTTTAATAGATGGTGCAGGGAAGATGCAGATAACACAGAGGTGTTCTGCGCTCTCTGCAGAAACCGCAGTACCTGCAAGAGCGGGTGGGATAGGGGGCATGGAGCGGGTGGGATAGGGGGCATGGAGCGGGTGGGATAGGGGGCATACAGTGGGCGGGAGCAGGGGCACAGAATGTGTGTGTCTGCAACACATGGTTACTGTGGGCTCAAACAGCATATGGTTACTGTCAAAGTTGCAGACAGCACTTCAAAGGGTGGCATTATGTGCATCCATACTGCTGCCGAGTCATGCTCTTTGCAATTTTAGTGTGTTATCTGCTGGGAAATGCTGTGCATACCCCTAACAGGGCACTATGTTTGCAGCTAACGCGGAGCTATTTGCACTATAACAACGTGTTAGCTGCAAAAGTCTAACGAGGTTTAGTAAACATTCCCCTAAGAATCCCATTTATACCCTTATAATACAATGTTTTAGAAGTATGCAAATAAACAAACCTCTGCCCTGGAAATGCCTCCACTGTCTGGGTACATTTTTACACAAATGGGCAGTATGTGTCTAAGATAATCCACAAATTGGACAGGCAATTTTACAAAAGCCTGCTTCAGTGGGTAAAGCACTGCTCTACCCACACCTGCACTACGTCACAGGTTCTGCCCAAGCAACCCTACTGGACAGACTAGATGGACAATGTTGGTCTTTACCTGTTGTCATTCACTATATTATTATAATGAATGCTCAAAGGACAGGCTAGCAAATACAGCTGACTAACCAGTGTCATGCTTAATAGATTTTAGCCTGACAGTTTCCACCTGTTTCTTTGGGCTTCCAATTACCACAGCTTTTTTTTTTTGCAACTAGGGTTTTTAAACTTTGGCCCCAGCAATTGCAGCAATAGCCCTCTAGATGGGGTTAAGGACCGCAGTCCTGAATGGAACCCAGTGTGCATGTATTCAGTCTTGACACAAGATCCTACCACATTATAATGGCAGACACTTACCCCATCCTTCAGAGGCTATGAATACTGCTCCCAAGGCATTCCCAGCCCTGGCCTAGGTCAGCAAGCAAAAGCTAGTTTGAGGAATTTAATTACAGTTTCCTATTGGGCAGCATGGAGTATTGTCAACTGAGTATTAAGTACAAGTTTGAAACCAGAAAGAAAAAGAAAATATTCTAGGCATATAACTTGAAGCATGAAAAGAGAATAAACAAAAATGAGCTATTATACAGCTGTGGTCAACATTATTGGCACCCTTGCATTTTAGGTATATTGTGAACAATATCTTGAGAAATAATTGGAAATATTCCAACAGTATGTCATCATAATATTTTAATAGTATGTTCAACGGTATACAATAAAAAAAAGAGGTCTGTGCAACTTATTCGTAGTAATTTCTGAGAAAAAAATAAAATAAGACATGGACAGGATTAATGGCACCTTTCACTAATATTTGGTTGCACAACTCTTAGCAGTTATGACAGCCTCCAAACGTTTCTTGCAGCCATCTATAAGTTTTGTATATCTATCTGCTGGTAGGTTCACCCACTCTTCAACTGCGATTTGTTCCATTTCATGAATGTTTCCTGGATTCCTTTTACCAATGGCAGATTTTAGCTCTTTCCAAAGGTTCTCAATTGGATTGAGATTAGAACTCATTGCTGGCCAGTTTAAAACGGTCAATTTCTTTCCTTTTTAACCATTCTTTTGTACTTTTGGATGTATATTTGGGGTCATTGTCCTGCTGAGGACCTTGGTAGTCCTCTGACTTCTTGATTCTTTTAATACGTTCCAGGCCTCCAGTTCTTAAGGCAGCAACACAGCCCCAAAACATTATGGAACCTCCACCATATTTAACTGTAGGAAGGGTGTTTTTTTTCCTTATAAGCTTTATTTCCTTGCCTGTAAATGTATCGCTGGTCTGCATTGCCAAAGAACTCAAGTTTGGTTTCATTTGTCCACAGAACATTTTCCCAGAAGGATTGAGATTTCTCAAGGTGGGTTTGGGCAAAGATCAGGTGTGCCTTTTAAAGTCTGTCTTTGAGCAGTGGGGGGATCTTCCTTGGCTTTCACCAATGAAGTCCTCCTTTGTTTAGTGCGTGGTGTATGGGGCGGGTTGAAACCACCACTCCAGATTGCTCTAGGTCAGTCTTAAGCTCTTTGGATGCTGTACGTGTTGTTTTTCCAACAGTTCACACTAACCTTCAATGGCTTCTTGGATTAATTTTCCTCTTTCCACCACGTCCTGGGAGTCTCTTGGCAGTTCTATGAGCAGAAAACGTCTTAACATTGAAAACTGTAGACACAGGAATCTCAAGGTCTTTGGAGATGATCGTGTACCCCTTTGAAGTTTGGTAATAATGGCTTTTCTTACGATCTCAGGCAGCTCTCTTGTCTTTTACCATTGTGAAAATGGAACAGGAAGTGAATGTGGCCATTCTAAACATTACAGCCATCATTCATTGGTTGATTCAAGTCATGTGATTATTGACAATTGATCACAGGTGCATCTAATTTTACTGCAATAGGAATATGTCTCTTCTGTTCAAACTGATTTGAATTGTTTATAAGGGTGGCAATAATCATGTCCTGGCCATGTCCCAGTGTTGATGCTATTTCCTACTATTTCCTTTTTAAATTGGTCTTATTTTATTTGATTCTTTTTGTGTGTCAAATGTGTGCATATATAGTCCAAAGCCATTTCACCGGACACTTTTTTCCCCCAGGAGATTCTGGACATTAAGGCATTGAACTGCAAGGGTGCCAATAATGTTGACCACAGCTATATGACCAACACACACATACACCACTTCTTAAACAAAAAAACCAAAACAAAACATCCTTTTAATTTTTTCTTTTTACCTTTTGTGCAGATGCTGCTCTCCTTTCCTGTTTTGCTTTCATTTCTGCAAGAAGTCCACTGCCCATCACCTGGACACCATACTTGCGCCCAGACTGTGGACTGCTTTTGCTGTCCTCCTGCAGTTGATTCTCTTCCAAAGAGTCGGGTGTTTCTGATCTTTCAGTGCTGATGGTATTGCTGCTGCCATTGCTGGGGCCAGTGACTGCGACGCAGCCACCGCCAACACCAACAGCACTGCCAGTGCCATGATCAGACGTCTTCACCTCCTTCTTTGCTGCATCTGGAGTCGGACTTTTGACAGCAGCCTTGGGAGAAGAGGGCTCCTCAGTAACAACAGTCGGAGGACGCTCAGATTTAGACCTGGATTTGATTAAATTGAGAAACCCACTTTTTCTAGATTCCCGCCTTTTCTTTTCCTCGCCTTCACTGGCCTCATGCAATTCTGAGCATTTCAGGGAGGATTTCCTAGAACAAAACACACATACAATTTCTCATTGAAACAAGGTGCCAATGCCAACGTAATCCCTTTACCTTCATGTTAAGCAACGCTGAAAAGCAAATCTTATATAAAAGAAATATACAATCAGCTTCAGTCAGATTTAGGAGGACAGTGTAATATGATGGCTCACGACAAGAGCCCTGGTTTCCTGCAGCAACTCAGATTTGTATAGGTTTTTATATTATTTAACATGTACGTTTTTTTTAATTGAAAGCGGTCAATTGTTCTTTTTAACATTTCTTTCCTTTTCCTATTTTTTATACCACTTTATCATTGTAACTTAAACTTGGTAATGCACCTTAAACAGGGCCATTGACAACCTGGATTTTTCTGAGGCAATGGAGGGTTAAGTGACTTGCCCAAGGCCACAAGGAGTGCTAGTGGGAATCGAACCCTGGTCTCTTGGTTCCCAAAACTCTAACCATTAGGCTACTCCTCCACTCCCTTTGCATGTTTGTCCATCTGTGTCCATTACCCCATCCTCTCTCCTTTCCAAATGTGCTCCTTTACTCCTCTTGCTACCCTTTTAAAGCCTAACCTCCCTTTTCTATCAGTATCTTCCCTTTCATCTACTCGCCATTTGTCCACTCCCAGCCTTATACCTTTCTTTTCACATCTGCATTTTCTTCTATCTACTCCTTCCCCTCCCAACTACAACTTTCCTATACTATATTTGTTTTCCCCCCTCCATTATGCCAGCCATCTCTTTCTAGCACCCTTTCCTCATCAACTGATAATTGTCCCTCTCTTCTACTCCATATGCCAGATAGCCTGTTTCCTCCTCACTACTTTGCCCACCTCAACAAGTGATGTGCTCTTCCATGTTATAGACAGCAGGGTGGCTCCCGTAATTGCTTCATGCAGTTGCAGTTTGGCACCACAGCACAGAATATCTGCTGCCACCTGAATGCTATGGTATTGCGCCAACAGAGAGAGATAGAATAGTAAGGTGGTAGATGGACTTGATTTCGGAGGTAGGGGAGAGTTTGGGGAAAAGGCATTGGAGGAGCTGATATGACAGCACTGGAAGAGGGAGGGGAAGTGTGAAGAGTTAGACATAGGCAGCAGCGGACAGCTTAATGTGGGTGCTGAAGCTGAAGGGAATCAACCCTTAGACAGGCTAATAGATGGTTCTTGATTTTCCACGATTCCATATCAAGGCCCAGATTCTATGGAAAAGGCAAAATTCTGGGCACAGGTCAGATCGTCATCGCAAATTGGGGGCCACAGCCAGACCAAATCACATGGATGCACTGTTCCATTCCCAACCACTGCCCACGGTGTGTAGACCTATCAAGAGGAATTTGGGGTCCTGCATGTTCACTGAAGGCCCCCCCCTCCTTTAAACAATTCAGCCCAACTATTCCCAGCTAGAGTTATACTGTACTACTGTTGGTCTCAGATGCAGCAATGTTATAAGCCTAAATAAAAATGTAATTTTGCCACCCCCTCCCCATTTAAAAACCTTTACGTATATCACATGAATACCACGTGATTTTAACAGCTTTGAAACATAAAGAGCCCAGTAGCATTTTCTGTGGTAATATTTAGCTTGAACATTTGAGATTTACATTCATTTTCTGGAGACAACTGGGTAACTAATTACACCCACAGTCAATGGGATTATTTCACCGATTTGTTAAATGTAGTTTGGTAATTTTGGAATCCTGATACAATTGTATTCTAATTTCCCTTCCCACTCATCAGCCCTTTCCATGTGAACTTAATTCAAATACCATGCCCCTTGTTCCAAAGAACTTGTAGTCTTTTGTATTCCTATACTACATACACATACTATTACACAGAGGTAAGATTTCAAACATGCCCAAACCACGGTGTCTACTGCACGAAATCTAGTACTGTAAATATTCAAATACCAAGTGTACTTAATATTAATTAGTGAACATGCATAATAATGTGGACCATCAGAATACAGATGAATGTACATGGTAGTAATATCAGAAACAAAGTCACAGATACAGCAGTGGCAGGCTCTTCTATGATTCATGAAACAGTATAGAATATTGGGGTACAGTGCAAAGCACAGCAGGGCAGAAGAATATAGGGGAAAAGATTTACTTTCCATTATTAAACATTTTCATATATTCAAACTGACTGAGACATTTTCTATGAATTATATGTGCTCCTGCTGACTTCAAAATCCAAATTTTTTTTGTTTTGTTTTTGGAAAGCATGATTTAAGTTGTTTCAACACTGAAACAAGCAAGAACAACTGTTTGTAAAATCACAAAGACCACATATATTTCACAGAAAAGAGACAATAAAAAGAACATTATGCAAAAAATTGCTTTAAAATTTATTGTTTAAAAAGGTTGACAAAAATTTAATATACTGAAGATAATTGAAGTTAAAAAAACAAGGGCTCAGTCAGGTTGAATATATGAAAGTGTAAAGGTTAACCCCCATAAATGGATCATATTTGGCGCCATCATTGAAAACGAGTGTATCTCCCTAACTATAAGCTATTATTTAGGATACAGCTTCTGGCCACATTAACTCTAAGTAATTCATAATTTTCAATTTCTTTCACCCAACCCACATCACCCTAACTAGGGAACTTAACACCTACTTAGCACCTTTTCAACCTAACAGGTTCCTCAGTTCATACTATTTCTGTTAATCTCATTAAGAATATGTAAATGAACTGCGATTTGTCAATAGCATGCATTTCAGAACTGCGTTCTCCTTCATGTAAGGACAAGTGATACATTTCTATTAGACTAACTAATTAAACCCGGGACAAGTTTTCATCAGGCGAGAAAAGAAACATTACAATTACACTGGGTTTAAGCACTACAGAGTCTCTAGGTATTAGGATGTCTATATATGCTATTACAATTTAACAAAAGGGGGAGGAGGAGGAGACAAAGCTGATAAGATCAGCAGCTTCAGAGCTGAAAAGTCCTGTATTTGACAATGGGCATTGTGTGTTGGTTTCAAAGTTTGATCATCCTAATTTCAAAAGTTTTCTTCTTCTGTGTACTCCTGAAATTTCCTTTAAGTCAGACCATGACAAATTTTCTTGGAATCTAGGAACCAGCCCCCGAAACTTAGGCCACAGTGCACACCTCCCCTCCTCCCCCACCCCCAAAAAATGGTGACTGCAGTTACTTTTTTTTAGGCTTTAGGGCCTGCTTTACTAAGGGGTATGTTTACTAAGCAGTCTTAACGTGCAACCGGCGTTAGTGTTGCAGGATGCCATATAAGGTAGTGGGCGTTCCAGTCTTAAGGTAGTATTTAGGGTTATTGTGTGATAAGGTACTTTTCGTGCGATAGAGGGAGCTGTGGCACGTTAATGCACGTTAGTCTTAATTAGGTGCGCTGACCTACAAACACAGCAACAGAGGTGTAGCACAATGGTTAATACATTGACTGATGAAACAGGGGTCATGAGTTTGATCCCCCAGTGGGCTTGATGAGTAAGGCTGTCTGAGGCATTACCCTTTACTTTAAATCAGTGCGGTCTGAGGCATTTTCTTTTTTAATTTAAATTAGTGCTGCCAGCAAACACACCCTCACAGTGCCGTAACCTAAGGTGCCACATAAGGCGCCCTATAAGGCACTCCAGAGGACACATTATAAAGCGCACTGTCTGCCAAGGCACCTTATAATGTTCCCTATAGGGCGCTTTATAGGGTGCCTTATAGAGCGCTTGAGAGGGCGCCTTATGAGGCACCTTAAGGCTACAGCCCTGTGAGGGTGTTTTTGCTGGCAGCACTAATTTAAATTAAAAAAGAAAATGCCTCAGACAGTCCTATCAAATAACCCCACTGTGGGATCAAACCCATGACCTCTGGCTCCACAGGCAGTGAAGTAACCAGTGGGCTACAGCTCTATAGCTACTACAAAGCCCCTGGCTGGCTACAGAAGGACTGCAGGTCACCACACAAACTGTCTGCTGTGGTTACCAGGATAGGGTTAACCCACCCGTACCCATGATGCACTGCACATGCAAATCAGCAGTCTACAGATGATCACAAGATGGGGTATGCACCCCCACAGCACCTCGGCCTGGTAAGGGAACTGACCGTGTGCACCCCCACAGCACCTCAGTCTGTTAGGGGGTACTGACCATGTGTGTTACTGGCACAGAGTAGCTACAGACCGTCACATTGTGTGGGTACTGTGCTCACCCTGAGGGTGAGGTGGGGCGCCCAGCACCAGGTCCACAGCACCTTTCATGGCTGAAATAGGCCATGCTGCAGGTCCCCATCAGTGCTAGTGTGTGTGATAGATAGTGCCTGCAGACACATCTAGGATACATCTGTGTCCATCTGTATTTCTCAGTCATGTCTAGCCCTTATGGGCTATGATGCACCCAGAAAAGTGCATATCCTGTGTTGCTGCCATGGTCACATGATGTAGGTGAAGGGGGGATGTTTGGACCCATAGGCGGATTATGTACCACCACCCAACCCACCCTCTGTGGCTCAGGGTGGGAAACAGGATCTCCCACCAACATATCCACATTCTACCTTCCTGCAATGGTGGCAGTAAAGGGGACCATCAACACCAGTCCTGCTGGGGAACAGACACCCTACAGGGCAGTCAATGCAGATCTGTACACATCCATAAAGCAATAGCAGACAGATAGTAGGCCTGGAAATGCTCAGCTGCCCCCCACCACTATCTGACATTCTCCAGCAGCAAGCCTCCAGCTGCTGCACCCTGAAAGGTGTTCCAGCCAGACACATACTAGCTGCAGACAGTCTGCTAGCTAGTCCATAGTGAATGTTCCTGGAAGAGATGCGTGTACCCAGAACTGGGATGTCAGCATACACACCACACCGATAAGTCAGTGATTGGGCCCCAAAAGAGAACCCATAAATATCACATGAGAGAAATACTATATAGCCATGCCGTGGTCTCTGCTCAGTCAGGGTGAGAGTGACCTCCCAGCAGGACATGCTGTGGCCACCCTGTCTGTGCAGGTGGTGGCCAGGCACTACAATGTCCGAGTCATTGCCCTATGCCCTGTGCAGATGCATCCAGGCCACCCTGTCCGGGCTATACCCATGGTACCTTGCTCCTCATTATGCACTTTGGCAGGCTGACACTGGCAACAGTGCAAGCAGTGTGGGCTGAGGAAGGTGTTGGCAGCCACCACACACTGGGTAAACAGACACACACTCCCACACCTATGCCAGCATTGTGCAACTATAGAGGCTTTTGGCAGCCCTGGCCACCGCACCAGTCCTGAGCACAGTGCAGGCATGGCTATGGTACGCAATACTGTTGGGGTCACTCCTCAGGGTGGTAAACACTGTCAGACACCAGACCTGAAACACAATCCACAGACATCAGAGAGGTTGCTATGATACAGCTCAATGAGCAGATTGTGCTTAACCTAGGGATTGCTATCTGCCAGTAATCATAGCAACCTTTTGATATATGTGTACCGTATTCCCAGGTTTAGCATGGCAGTGCTATGGGGTATGCAAGTGCTAGTATTGGGAGATGGTGCTGCACGCAGGGCCCAACATCCTGCCTCTCCAGGAGGCTTTGAATAATGGCGCCTGTGGGTGCGGGTGTTTCTGCCCCTGTTGGACGCTGCTCTAGGGCAGAGGTTCCCAAACTCCAGTCCTGGTGGGCCAAACACTGTTCGGGTTTTCATGCTGTCCCTAATGAATATGCATGAGATACATCTGCATACCATGGGGGCGGCGCATAGAAATACAGCACAGGCATCTTTATTAGGGACAGCATGACGCCTGAATGGAGTTTGTCCCTCCAGGACTGCATTTGGGAAACTCTGCTCTAGGTACTGCACATGTCTATGGTGTCTGTGCTCTGTAGGGTAAAATATAGGCATTTCAGGCATGTTTATGTTATCTGCAATAAAGGTTCCCTCTTTATTACCACGGTTTAGTACTGGGTAAAATATGGGGACTGGGTTGGTGGAAGCCACAGCTGGGACTTGAACCTGTGACCTTCTGCTCTTGAACACACTGGCTATGCGTACTGCACCACACTGTTGCCACAGGGACAGTTCATTCCCTGGGGATACCATGACTGTTCGTCAGACAGGGCCTGTCTGTTGCAGTGCATGGCACACACCTAAACAGGGCTAGGCCATGGTCTGCTGTGGGCAGCTGCCACTGCCCCCTCCACCACCAGTACCCCTCTGTCGCCATGCTGACATGCTCTTCTGCTGGTGGTGCGCAGTCTCAGCTCATCCAGTGTGCCGGTAGGCGGCTGCCTATGGTGTGGGTTCTGGGGGTAGGGGTGCCTGCATAGACATCCACACTTCACCCCAGCACCGCCTGCCAATGTTCTGTGCCCTTGGGGGTACCTGCTGGGTACTATCCCCTGTGACAATGTGGGAAACACACTCGTGCCCATGTTGGGCCCTCATTAGTTGCCGTCTGGTGGCTCTACTGTTTCAGCATTCCTATGGGCCACCTAAGCATCACCCTAGTCCGCACTGTGGCCCAGCTGCACCACAGCATGTGCCGCCTGCAGCCCTCTGTATCCCCTTTTCCAGCATCTGTCCAGTTTCCCGTTCTGACATGCCCACCCTGCTATTGCAGGACATGTGCACGCTATAGGAAACCTGTCCAATAGAAAGGGAAAACCCTGATCAGCGCTATTTCACTGTGGGATCATTCACCTTGTATGGGGACAGAGCATAAGCCCCTTCCAAAACTGATATCCTTCTTGTGGAGCTTTCCCGGTAGTGTTTTTTGCTGTTTCCCATTAATATCACTATTGCCCAGCTTGGTTATGTTTTTTTTCCAGTTTGTTCAGGTCGTTTTCAATGTTTATTTGCCCTTTTGTTCCATACACATGTATCACACATCACTTTTTGTAGGTTTCCCTGGCTTTGCTGTACATTGCTGGACGGAAATGGTTTCTCTTCCCTTTAAATCTGCTCTAACGCGAGGAGGGTTTCACTCGCGTTAGTTTTCAGCCCAGGAATCCACAGCGTTAGTGTGCAGGGAGCCTCTCCCCTCCCACTCTCCACCCATTGACCTTCTCTCTCCGCCCCTGGGGAGCCTTTCTCCGCCTTCAGCGCTCGTTTGCGCCGCTGCGCGTGTTAATGCGCCTTATCGCCCGGTAAAGCGCCATTATCGCACGATAAGGCGCTTTATTGTGCGATAACATGACAGCAGCGCAAATAGCGCCCTTTAGTAAACATACCCCTAAGATTGTTTTCCTGTTTTCTATGGGAAAAAGCTTAATAAATTAAGTCCCACTCCTCCTCACTCTCCCACAATCCCCGCTGATCCTTTAAGCTACATCTGTGTGTGTGCTTGTGTATGTGGTGTGAAGGTGGGGTGCTGGAAGTGGGGCATTTGTGTGTGGGGTACAGAGGTTGGGGGTGGGTGCGTGGGGTGCTTCACCTTCCAACAGCTTACTTTCTTCCCCCCCCCCACCACTCCAACCTCTCTCCTGCTGTCCCTCCCCACTCATTTCCCTTCCCAGACTCTCTCCCCTTCTCCCCTGCACTCACCCCCTGCCCTTCACTGCTCCCCCACTATTCTTTCTTAAATTAAACCTGCTGCCCCTTTCAATTTCTTCAGCCTCTGTGCACTCTAACCTTTTTGAGTTTTTTTTTCAGGATCCGGGGGGCTGCAGTTATTTGCATCACTTCTGCCTGCAGGAGATGGAATCCCTGCAGACAGATAGTGCTGGTCTTGGCCACAATCGTAGGCTTTTGCAGCCCTTCTGCCCACTTGTGCTCTGAGCCACAGGCCTGATTATTTGGTCGCCATGGCGACCTGGCACCTGGGGTTTGTCAAGCCCTACTTATTATCTTAATTGTAAGGTCATTAAGAGTGATCTCTCTTTGAGAAATGTTCACCTACTTAGCTGTCATTCTGATTTTCTTTGTAATGTTTTTAGTATGTCTATTAAGAATGGATTAAGTGGAGATCTTATGTGCTGTACTGCCAGAATCAGTACATATATAACCGAAGAAAACAAATTAGACTATCTTGGATAGCTTGTAGATGGTCGTCATCTGTAGCTGGCAGCTACAATGTATCTTTAGCAGTGTGGAGAAAATAACCGGACGGGCAGGACACCTTTTCTCAGTCATCATGTTACTATGCTATCGCATAATGCCTAGGAAGAGGGTGGGATTGTAGAGTTTAGTAGTTGATATGGATGAGCAGATTGGATGGGCTGTATGGTCTTTATTTACTGTCTGTCATTTTCTATGCTATATATTATTTGTAGGAAAACAGTTCAAGGAGAGTCTATAGTACTCCAGTACGTGGATAACCTGAGTAAAGGGGCTGGATCATTATTTTCTGTGCGTGCCCTATTGAAATGATAGCATTATTGCTCCGGATGGGTTTGAAACTTACTTTGAATCCAGTTTTGTCACTTTCTTGGTGAAAAATTCATCCACACCTTCATCAATTCTAGTCATGAGGCCATTCTGCTCTCCCTCCTGCGGTGCCTCAGCGCTAACCTGCTAAAGTAGTAGGGATGTCACATGCTTAGCTGTTTTTAGTTGCGCACTAGCAGTGTGTTATTGATGATTAATGACATTAACAACCAGTTATTGAACAGTTAACTAGGTAAGTCACTAACAGGCCCCCAAGAATTCTGGGCAAATATTGCATATCATTTTTAACCAAGCTGTCATTTGTTTAAAAAAATAATGCAAGCAAGAGTCCAGCAGAAATAATTTAAGAGAACCCACTGATCCCAAAGGATCGACCATGGATCCGCTTTGTGACAGTACCATGTCATAATCTGGTATGTTTTCTACTGGGGAAAAAAAGAGAAGGAAGAGCACAGGGCAGAGAATAAGTGAGGAGAAAGAAATCTCATCAGATAGTTAACAGCCAAAAAGCACCACTTGGTATCTCAAGAAACATGCACTTCTCAAAACCTCAGCCTCCTTCTACAAAATCACGGCAGACTTCTTCATGATCAATGACTCCATCTGTACAAAAACCTTTGTTGTATTTTTTGCCTTCCAACAGGAGGTCTTACTTTAATCCTTATACAGTCTCCATTAGCTTTCTAAGTTTCAGAAGGACTCTTCATTCCTATTTTAACATACTGAAGAGTTGTCAGGATTTTCAGTTTTATACCTTTTTTGAACCTGAATGACTAAATTTAAAGAAAATGTGTTATGCTACAATACAAAGTAATAGAAAAAAAAGGGAGAATCTATAAAATAAAACGATTGAAGGCTTCTTTTGCCTCACTGGTATGAAACAAAGGTAGCATAAAACAAGATAATGGAGAGCACACCATTCAGTATGAGGATATTGCATATTAAGAGATTACTTATGATTCCATCACCTCACAGGATTTGCATAAAGAAATATTGGTAAGCAGTAAATTTCCTTTAATGTAGAATGATCCATGTGCTTGTTCTGTGGTGTTTTGATCTAGGTCTTCAGGGTCATATTGAACTAAAGCTGGTTCTCACTCATTAAATCTTCAGTACTGCTTTTTTCTTTTTTTGTATGAAATACAAAGTTCATACAGTCTCTAATGAAAAGCTAAGGCTCTCTCAACGAGCTTTGACATGTAACCACAAGGGAGACCTCAATTTCCCCAGATGCTGGAATCTGTAAATGGGCATGCAAATGAATTATCTGCTCGACAGCGCCTTACAAAGGTTTTCACACTCTTGTCCATTTTTTTTCACATTCCGCTGTCTAAAAAGTATAATTCAAAATGCGTTAGAGAAGGAATTTCTTTCACTGATCTATAGAGAATATGGTGAACTTTCGATGTGAAAGAACAATGGTAGAAATATTAAAACATTAAGAACAAAAAAATCTTGAAGGAATAAGTCTTCACAGCCCTTGACTCGAAACTTGATGGAAAGACCATCCCTTTTGTAAAAATAGTCATGAGCCATTTAGGATAGGTATCTATCAACTTTGCACAGCTCTTTCAAGTTAGCTGGGGATCATCTGTTGGCTGCAGTGTTCCATGTGAATCGCACTGATGTTGAATAGCGCGGTATAGAAGAGACGCTAAATAAATAAATAAAATAAATAAATACTGGGTCCAGATCTGGACTTTGACTGGGCCATTTCAAGACATTCTCACTTTCTTCTTGCTGCACCACTCCATTCTTGCTTATGCTTCATGCTTAGGATCACTGTCCTGCTGAAAGGTGAATCTTCTCCCCATTCCCAGTTCTAGAACAGATTGGAACAGGTTTTCCTTCAGGATCTTCTTGCACTTTGCATTATCCATCTTTCTCTCAGTCTTCACAAGCTCCCTGTCCATACTACTGCAAAGCATTCCCCACCCTGCCACCACTACACTTGTAGGGATAGTGTTAGAGGGGTGACGTGCTGTGTTCGTTTTATGCCACACATATTGCTTAGCACTGAGACAAAAAAATTCCACTTTGCTTTCAGGCCACAGAACCTTCTCCCATATGCACGCATGGACCCGTAAGCATTTCACTGTATATTCTAAGTAGCACATCATGTGTTTTTCCTATAGCAATGGAAAGCAGTACATTTCCTGTATCCAAGGATGATCCATGTTCTTGTTTAGTGGTGTTTTGATGTAGGTTATTAGAGTAATACTGAACTAAAGCTGGTTTCAAATTCTTACTCACTAAATATACATTTCTTCTTTTCTCCAATTTTTCTTTTTTTGGTGAAACAAGTCCATACATTCTCTAACTAAAAACTAGGGCTTTTAATATTTGTTTTGCTTGTTTTGGGGGGGGGGAGGGGTTTGAATATGTTATGTCAGTCAGTGAAAAGGTGACATTTATTTTATTTATTTATTTAACTTTCTTATATACCACACTCTTCAGTATCAGTGCGGTTTACATTTTACTTTCCAGTTAATGTCCTTTCCTTAAGTCCTGTTAGACCAGTCCAAACAAGTTAGTTGTGTTCCCCTACCAACAGATTGGTGGAGACAAAGAACCAAAAAAAGCCCAGGTTTCAATGACATCACTCCCACGCCTCTATTCTCCTCAGCCACCAGATGTTCCTTCAGTATTCATCTCAAGGCATATGGGAGAAACATGGCAAGCCTCCCACAACCTGAACCGTGGGCAACAAAGATTAACAGTACAGAACTATGTACAGGAATGCATAAACAGAAAGTTGTCCATAGAAGATGATCCTGCAGGGCAAAGAATAAAAATCATAGCGGACCCAAGGGATCCACAGCAGAAGAGGAGGACTGGCAGACCACCTCATTCACATGAAGAGGAGAAAATCACCTTAGGCAAGCAGGAAGACACAGGCCGAATCAAAGCGATTTGCTTAGAAAAGACAGATTAGGATCTCAGCAAGACAGAGCCTGCAGCTTGGAAATCTGCCTTGCGGAACTAATCACAACCAAGACGACCCGTTTTGAGCATCAAAGCCTTGAAGGTCATGTGCATAAATGGTTTAAAGGGCGCTACCATCAGGGCCCTGAGTACCAGACACAGATCACAGGAAAGGGATTACAGACGTCAAACGTCCTGGAGAAAGTGCGGGATGTCTGGGTGGAGACTTACCAGCCACCGGATCTTGGAAACAGGCCAATGCTGCCAACAACTTTTAGGGAGCTAAAGGAAGGGCCCTTCTCCGGGCTGTTCTGTAAAAAGGCTAACAGAGGGCACCTTGTCTACCTCAGGAGCCAACTGCTGAGTGCTGCACTTTCTCTCAGAGAGGCACCAGATCCACACATATGCTAGCTTGGTAGACCCTCCTCCAGGCTTCAAGTAGAGTAGAGACCATCCATGGAGAGTAGCCCTAACACGCTAGCCATCTCCTTCCAAAAGCAAAACCATAAGCAAGAAGTGAATTGGGTCTTCCAGGACGATCTTTCCTTGTCACAATAGGTCCCAAGACAGAGGCAACCGAAAAAGTGGTGCCTGCAGGAGCCGCATCAGATCTCCGAACCACGATCTCCTTGGCCAATCTGTTGCCACCCAGAACAATCCTGCCCGAAAACACGTACAGCAGGTGCTGATTTGGCCAAAGCTGGGTCAAGGCACTGACACCCTCGAACCCTGTCTCTGTGAGGTGACTGAAGAAGCAGCAAACATTGGCGTTGGCAGGTCGCCATCAGATCCATTTCGGGGTGACCCTAGGGGTGGAGAATCAACTAAAATGCCTCCTGACTCAACTGCCACTCTCCAGGATCCAGAGAGTGCCGACTGAGGAAGTCCACTTCCACATTGTCCACCCTTGCAATGTGCTGAACTGACAAGGCTAGAAAGTTCTTCTCTGGCCAGGCAAACAGGACAGCCATCTCCAGAGCTACCCCAGCACTCCTCATGCTGCCTTACCAATTGACATAAGCCACTGCCATAGCATTGTCTAAAAATACTCATACTACAGGCCCTCAAGCAGGGGCCAGAAATGCAGAACAGCCAACCTGATGGTCCTCGCCATGAGACAGTTGATGGATGATACTGCTTCCCTGCGGTTCCAACGGCCCTGGGGTGTACAGTCTTGCCAATGGGCTCACCAGCCAGAGAGACTGGCATCCATTGTCAGGAGGATCTAGGAGAAATTGTAGAGCAGAACGCCCTTCCTCAGCTGACAGGGCTGCTGCCAACACCACAGGCTGGACTTCCCATCAATTGGAGTGGGAGCTGCACATATTCATTGTGGATATCCTGAAAACCTGACTGGCCTGAAGGTACCCAAGGACTGGGTTGGGAACCAGTGCCTAGAGGATGGGTGGAGGCCTACAGCACGGATGCCAGATCCTCTGGACGGCTGAATATCTTTATTCATAGCACCATCCACCACTTCCTGCCCTGAGGAGTCAAGGTTGGGCTAACAGCATCTCCTGGCTAAGGAAGGGGGAAGTAAGCCCTCCAGGGACAACTCAGAAGCAGAATTCAGAAACTGGTGATGAGGCTCCACGCATGCCACAGGTCAAACGATGTCATCTGAAAGAAGACATAAGAGAAGTGTCACAACAGCCCGTGGCAGCCCGAAGGGCACGCATTAACTGCACTTTTACTATAGTGCACATTACAGGCGCTAGAGTAAGAGCACATGTTGAAACTGCTCGGGCGGAACACGCACAAGGACTGCGCAATTGCCAGGTGCACAATAGAGAAAACACTATTAATGCTTGCAGAAAATGGAGGTAACCCCCTCACTCAGTGCCAACGCTCACCAGCGGTCTACCCCAAATTGCACCAATAGACAGAAATGGGAGCCCCCAACAAGGACAATGATGAGGTGAAGCCTTGGTACTCACCCCGAGAGCTCCAGGCACAGAATCCATGCCGGGCTCAGTTCTACTCCCCTGGCACGGTTTGGCTGGCTTTGCAGCACTGCATGTAAGGAGGCTGGCAGGCAGATCCCTCTGAGCGCCTTCTGCAATCTTTGAAAGAGTAGGGGAAACAGAGGTGGGAGGGGGGCGTTGAGGTTGTGTGAAGCAGTCATACTCGTCCAAATCCTTACAATTTCTGGCTGCACAACAGGCCCTTATCAAGAGTAATAGCATGGAGCTGAACCAATTTTCTGTCCTCCTATGGCTACCGAAAAGAGCGCAGTATAGTGCAGCTTCCCATATCACGCTCTAGTGAGAGATCAACCTGCAGGAGGTCATTCATGAGCATTTTAAATCAATCTTTTCCTTTCAAATCCCAGAATTTTCTTCAGAGGAGAGTAAATCCATCTACCATCTGATGGAGAGAAAAAAATACTGAAGGCTGAGGTGAATTGAGGCATGGGAGTGATGTAACTGAAACCTGGGCTTTTCATTGGCTCTTTTCTCCACCAATCTGCGGGTAGGGGAACACAACCCACTTGTGTGAACTGGTCTAGCAGGATGATATGGAAACTGGTATTTTAATGCTCTGTATTTCTGAATTGTATTTTTAGACAGCAGAAGACAAAAAAAATATACAGTTCGATTGAAAAGTCTCTCCACATTGAGCTGCAAACTGAAAAGAGAGGCAAACCTACCCGATTCTGTGCAAATGTCCCCAGCTGCACAGTTTTCTTACCACAGTGGTTGCCGATCAAGCACCGATCCTCCTGAGCACCTCAGGCATCGCCGATCTCCCTTGCGCCTCTCTGTAGGTCCTGGGACAAAGTGGCAAACTCTCCCACCAAAACCAGAGTAGCTCAGTTGCTCCAGTTATGATGGGAAGATACCCTGCCATGGGTCCCACGGGGCAGGAGAGTTTGCTGCTTTGTCCCAGGACCCGCGGTGACTTACAGAGAGGCACAGGGGAGATCAGAGATGCCCAAGGTGCTCAGGTCAGCGCTTGGTCAGCAACCACCACGGTGGGAAACTCTGCAGCTGCAGGCATTTGCACAGAATCGGATAGGTTTGCCTCTCCTTTCAGTTCGTGGCTCAGTGCAGAGAGAATTTTCAATCGCATTGTATATATGGGTATGAAGGCTTTTGAAAGGCATTGTATATAGTGTACCTTTTGCTATTTATATACAGTACTTTATATATACTTATGTATACATTTATGTTTTATGCACCTGAATATCTATGACCCTAGTGGTCTGCTGCATAATCACTATATACTGATTTAATCCGTTACTCATTCTGCATAAGTATTTTCTCTTTTCAGAACAAAGATGATATTGCCCAATTTTCCCAGTCCTTCTTGCCATAAAAAGTATAACACGAAGGATTATCAAATCAATGTTTTAAATTAGAAATTACAATGACTTGTTTTAATATGAAGTGAACTGACAGTGGACTACGTTTTCTTCACTGATAGAGTTTGTTATAAAGAGGGAACATTGAAAACAATCACTTACAGGCGTTTTGCCAGTCTGCTGCTTTTTGTTTCTCTTTGGCCTGAATTTGGTGAAGTGCTCTAACTTCTTCCCTTCCTCAGAGGGCAACTCTGAGATGACAGCAGAGGTTCGTTTTTCCTGCCTGCTGGGAGGATACGGCGGGTCTTCTATGTGTATTGGAATATCTTCTAGTGCTTTATCCAAGTCAAACTCCATTTCTGGAACCAATGAGACAGAATTGAACACTGCATAATTTTTAAATGCAAACGGGCAATACTCCTGACTTAGCTTTGGTAGTATGGACACCCACTGAATGCAAACAAAACTCTTGTTCATACTGAAGATGGCTATCCTGAAAAGCAGATTTGTTAGTAAGGCCTCAAGACCAAATTGGCACTGGTAGCAAAAGTATTTTCATATGAATGCTGTGAAATACCTAAGATGCAGCTATATTGTGCCGCTGAGGCTGCAGCGCTATAAGGCTGCGGAAATGCAGATGGTGTTGCACAGGTGCACAGGGGAAGCAGGCTGGACACTTTCAGTGCATGAGATGCATGTGCTTCACACACATCTCACGCCCAAACTCTACAAGGCACAGCCAGTGTTCACATACAGGCAAGAATGAAAGTGCAGTGCTGTTGTAACAAATTAGACTTCTGAAAGTTCAGGGAGAACAAACAAGAGAAAAGATCATCTTCACCGGATTATCTGCCACAAATATTCAGAGCAAATTATCTTTTTTGCCTGAAGCTTTAACCTGAGGAAGAGACCCGAGCGAGCAGTAGAAGTGCCACTTACCAAAGGCTCTAGAAACAGGTCGTAGCATTCTGCTGTGGATACTTTTCCTTTTTGATTTAGGAGTCATCTACAACATGAATAAAGGAAGAGAAAAAAAAACCCCATGAAGTTCATAGATGGAGAAATACAAGCTGGATAAGCACATAGCTCACAGTGCACGCCAGTTCCTTTGGAAAGCCAATTTTACCATTTCCTATCTGAAGGGGGAAGGGGTGGCATTTTCAAACAGCCCGCCTCCCATTGGCTACCTGGGAGAGCAGGTATGAGCTATGTAACTTTTCGTTTAAAAACTGCTCTTGGTTACAAAGGGCCTGGCAAACCTTGTGCCTCCTGTCTTAATCCAGCTGTATGTACAGACGCTTCAGAAGCCTGCGTGTACTTTTAGCCAGGCTGAGTGAGGGCACTTTTAAGACAATTCACTCAGGCAAATTTCTATGTACCCAAGTAAATGGCTTTGAAAACTGTCCTCTAAATGTTGGAGGACTACACGACAGCTGAAAGACACTCAGATAACTACAGCGCTGGAATCAGTGAGCAATCACTGTTGCTCAGAACATGAACAACCTCTAATGGGATATTAACAATCAATCGGACATCTATGTATGTGTCTATTGGGCATCATCTGTTACTGCCTTTAGTAAGCAGCATCTCTAGCAAGCCTTCAACACAATAGAGTCTCTGATATTTCCAGTTCAGTAAAACTCTTGGTATTAGAGTTGTTAACAATGCAGAAAGAATATTTTTTCCATCTAATCAATTGCTATTTTTTATTCTTTCCAACTCAACAAAATGTTGGAAAGAAAGGATACATACATGTCTGGAGGCAAAAATGCAATGGAACAAACAAATTTGGCAAGGGTGAAAAACGCATAAAGTTTGAAAATGGTCCAGTCCGGACTGGACTAGGTGTTCCAGACAAATAAAATCCTCTATAAAGTGACCCATTGCATTCCTATGGGAGAGAGAAGCCCAGCAGCTGCCCCACAGAAACCTCAATGCACTGGAACGCAATGTTCCTTTCAAAATGCCTCTCTCCTCTGGTCACAGACACAACAGAGCCACGCACACACACACACAAACAATACACAGTGTCATACACAGATACAGAGACCTCTTTCTTTAAACATGCTTTGATCACATCATTCCTCAAAATACAGTACCTTCAATGGACTCTACCAGCCCTTCTAATTATCATCCTATTCCCCTTCTTTTCCTATCCAAACGTGCTGTTCACATTCACTGCCTCAAATTGTTCTGGAGCCATCCCATTTTGTCTTTCATCCTCTACATTTCACAGAAACTCTTCTTGCCAAAGTTTATAGTTACCTCCTTACAATCAAAACCAAAAGGTCTCTGTCCTAATTTTCCTTGACCTATCTGTTGCTTCTGACACTGCTGATCACCATCTACTTTTTGGAACTGTTCTCAACCGGATTTCAGGACTCTGCTCGAACTTGCTTTCTTCTTGCCGCTGCCGTTCCACTACCGTCTGTGCACCTCAAGGCTCAATCCTAGACATTCTTCTGTTTCCACTCTACATTAGTTCCCTTGCAGGCCGATGCACAAAGCGGGTGCTGAAGTCGCGCACTATCAGCTTTTTACGCCTGTTTGCAGCGCACCGATAGCACACAATTCCAGCACGGCTATGCAGAAAGGGGCTCATATGCAAATGAGCTACGTGTTAAACTGTGCGTAAGATGGCAGCATTAAACTGGGAGAGCAAGCCAAACATATGCACACAAGAAATCGGTGCTGGTTTGGCATGAGAGAAACGGGAACTGCATGGCTAACTTGCATATCTGCACCGTGGAGGCGATCATGGCATCGGGGGAAAAGTCTCCAATGCCATCAAAATACTGTTGGAGACTGGTGCCCCAACAGAAAGTGACTTCATGGTGGTCTGGCGGCCCCTAACCCCCATCCTACTTAAAAAAAACAAAAACCTAACCTGGTGTTACCAGAACCCCCTCCCAGTATCTTTCAAAGCAGAAGCACCGCCTACGTGCTCCTGCTCTCGGTCCGCCATCTTGGAAAATGGCAGCACCTGGCCCTGCATGGTGCATTCTGGGATGTGCGGAGCCAGGTGCTGCCATTTTGCAAAATGACAGAGTGAGAGCGGGAGTGCGTAGGTGGCGCTCCCACTTTGAAAGATACTGGGAGGGCAGTTCTAGGTCCACTAGACCACCAGGTTAGTTTTGTTTTAAGTGGGATGGGAAGTGGGGTGTTCTGGAGCTGCTAGACCACACCAGGTCAGTTTTTTTTTAAAAGTGGGGTGGGGGTGGTGGGATTGGGCCACTAGAATACCAGGGAGTGACCTTCTGACGGGGCACTGACTCTGCCACCACTTTTTATGTTCCCCCGGCAGCGGCGGTGGTGGTAACAGTGGAGCATACCTGATCTCAAATTGAAAAAACCCCAAAACACATGGGTCTTTCCGATTTCACACTTGCACACATAGGCTCATGTCCGAGGAGGGAGGGACCTGACCAGCCATTCAAGTGTAGAGTTGCAAAGACCAGTGTGTTTTTTTGTTCAGTCTGAGGTAAGGTCTGCTCCACTGCTATCACCACCACCACTACTGTCAGCACCAAGGGAAAACAAAAAGTGGCGGTGGGGCAAAGGCAGGCAGCGTGGGGGGGGGGGGGAGCCAAGACTGGCAACCCCAAATGTGCCCCTATTCTTTTGCGCACTATGCAGCTGCACCGCTTGCACAGGGCTAGGTATGGCACTGCTTTTATGTAAGCATGCTAGCAAGATGCTCAGCTATTCTGTCATCACCTTCAACTTAGACTACTGCAACCTACTCCTTTTGGGTCTCCTGTTGAATTACCTTTTTCCGTTGCAGTCTATTCAGAATTCAGCTGGTTGAGCCATCTTCCTTCAGCATAGCTATGGCCATGTACCATAACTTTTCTTTAAATCATTACACTTCCTCCTGCACTTCCACACGCAGTTCAAGTTTCTACTGATCACCTACAAATTCATTCACACTACAGTTCTTCCAGGGCCGGCCCATCCATTGAGCAAGAATGTTTTTTGCACAGGGCCCCGCGTTTCGGGGGGCCCCGCGCAAAGAACATTCTGCTTTTTTTTTCTTAATTAAATTAAAAAAAAAAAAAAAAGCTGGCCGCTGCCGCCGCGGCGGCATTGAGTGTCCCGCGGTGCTCCCTCTGCCATCTGCCCCTGCGGGCTTAACAGAAACACGAGGGAGACACGCTCCCTTTGCGTATCTGCAAGCCGGCGCAGAGGGGCTCAGCCGCGCTGGGAGAGTTCCGCCGGGCAGAGGGAGCCCCGCGGGACACTCCATGCGGCAGCAGCGGCCAGCTTTTTTTCTTTTTTTAAATTGCCATGAGCCGAGGGGGGGGGGGGTTTAACACTGGCAATGGGCTGGGGGGGTTTAAAAAAGGCAATGGGCTGGGGGGGGTTAAGAATGGCAAATGGCAAGGGGGGGGTTAACACTGGCAAATGGGCTGGGGGGGTTAAGACTGGCAATGGGCTGGGGGGGGGATTAAGACTGGCAATGGACTCGGGGTGGGGGGTTAAGACTGGCAATGGGCTGTGGGCTGATGAGGGCTGTCTGGAAATGGGGTGATGGGGGGTTAATACTGGCAATGGGCTGGGGGTTTAAGACTGACAATGGGCTAGGGGGGTTAAGACTGGCAATGGGCTGGGGGGGTTAAGACTGGCAATGGGCTAGGGGGGGTTTAAAACTGGCAATGGGCTGGGGGGGTTCAGACTGGCAATGGGCTAGGGGGGGTTAAGACTGGCAATGGGCTGTGGGGGGGGGTTAAGACTGGCAATGGGCTGTGGGCTGATGTGGGCTGTCTGGAAATGGGGTGATGGGGGGTTAGGACTGGCAATGGGCTATGGGGGTGGGTTAAGACTGGCAATGGGCTATGGGGGGGTGGGGTTAAGACTGGCTATGGGGGGGTTAAGACTGGCAATGGGTTGTGGGCTGATAGAGGCTGTCTGGAAATGGGGTGATGGGGGGTTAGGACTGGTAATGGGCTAACGGGTGGTAAACACTCTCAATGGGCTAGGGGGGGGAGGGGTTAAGACTGGAAATGGGCTATGGGGGGGTTAAGACTGGCAATGTGCTGTGGGCTGATGGGGGCTGTCTGGAAATGGGGTGATGGGGGGTTAGGACTGGTAATGGGCTATGGGGGGGGGTTAAGACTGGTAGTGGGCGGATGGGGTGGGGTTAGGACTGGTAATGGGCTATGGGGGGGGTTAAGACTGGTAATGGGCTGTGGGCTGACGGGGCCTGTCTGGAAATGGGATGATGGGGGGTTAGGACTGGTAATGGGCTATGGGGGGGGTTAGGACTGGTAATGGGCTATGGGGGGGTTAAGACTGGTAGTGGGCTGATGGGGGGGTTAGGACTGGTAATGGGCTATGGGGGGGGTTAGGACTGATAATGGGCTATGGGGGGGCTAGGACAGGAAATGGGCTGATGGGGAGGAGTTAGGACTTGAGGTGGGCTGATGTGGTTAGGACTGGTAATGGGCTGTGGGCTGATGGGGGGGTTTAGGACTGGCAATGGGCTATGGGGGGCTGACTGGAAATGGGCTGATGGGGGGTTAGGACTGGAAGTGGGCTGATGGGGGGTTAGGACTGGTAATGGGTTATAGGGGCGGCTTAAACTGAAAATGAGGTGATGGGGGTTAGGACTGGAAGTTGACGGGTGGCTAGGACTGGTAATGGGTTAGGGGGTTGCTAGGACTGGAAATGGGCTGAGTGGAAGGGGAGGCTTGAACTGCAAATAGCTGAAGGGGAGGGGGCTTGGAATGGAAATGGGCTGTGAGGGAAGGGAGCTAGGACTGAAAATGGGCTGATGGAACAGCTAGGACAGGACTGGAAATGGGCTGTTGGGGGGAGCTAAGATTGGAAATGGGCTGTGGTGGGGGCTTGAATTGAAATGGACTCATGGAGGGGCTAGAACTTGAAGTAGGCTCATGGGGGGGGGCTTGGACTGGAATTGGGCTGAGTGGAGGGGAGCTATGATTTGACATGGGCTGATGGTGGGGCTAGGAAATGACTAGAAATGGGCTGATGGGGGGCTAGGATTGGAAATGAGCTGATGAAGGGACTTGGACTGGAAATGGATGGGGGAGCTAGGACTGGAAATGGGCTGATGGGGGGCTAGGACTGGAAATGGGCTGATGCAGGGACTAGAAGGGAATGGATGCTTGGTGAGACTGGAACTAGAAGGGAGCTGATGTTGGGGGAGGATTATTTATTTATTTATTTAACAGTTGCTTATATACCGCTACCTTCCACAGATCAGGTGCGGTTTACAGTGAACAAGGAATGAACAGATTAACAGGTCTGTTTTACATGAAACATTAATTAACTAGGTACAATTTTGCTAAATACATGAAACATTAATTAACTAGGTACAATTTTGCTAAATACATTAAACATGATTGGACTAAATATGGTAAATAATTTGTTAAATAACAATTGAACTATTTACATATTTTGAACTATTTACATATATCTATTTACAGGATTTACAAATAATTATTTAATCGACTTTAATTGTAGTTAGATAGAATAATTGGAGTTGGTGTACCCTGAGATCGCTATTAACCATTTCCTGTTAGTGGTAAGGTATTTTCTAGTTTGCCGAAATGGGAGATGAATGAATATGTTTTTAATTTCTTGCGGAGTTCCTTTGCATCATTTAGTGCTCTTATTTCTTCGGGGAGGGAGTTCCATAGGGTGGGAGCTGCATGAGAAAACGCTTTTTTATTAGTTGTTTTTTTGGTAGTTGTGAAATCTTTCGGGATCCTAATTTTATTCGTGTGGCCTCTCCGTAGCGCAGTTTGGGATGTGTCTTTAATGATAAGTTTTGTTAAAGAGACTGGGGCCATTGTATTTAATGTCTTAAATGTAGTGATAATCAATTTGTGATTTATTCTGGATTGAATTGGGAGCCAGTGAAGGTTTGCTAGTATAGGGGTAATGTGTTCAAATGGTGGAACCTTCATTACAATTCTTGCTGCTGCATTTTGGGCAAGTTGGAGTCTTTTAATGTTTTGTTTTGTTGTTCCTAGTAGGGTGAGATTTGCGAAATCAAAGTGTGGTGTGATGATAGCCTGGATAATGCTCAGAAAATCATGTAGAAGTACAAGAGGACGTAATTGTTTTAAAATTTTGAGTTTAAAGTAGATTTTCTTAGTGATGTTTCTAATATGTGTGTCCATACTAAGGTGTGAGTCAAGGGTGACACCTAGGTATTTTACTTCATTTTTTATAGTAATGTTGTGATTTTGGAGAGTGATGTGTGTTGGAGGTATGTAGGATTGATTTTAGTTACTATTAATATATCTGTTTTAGAATGATTGATATGGAGATTGTGGTCTTTTAGCCAGATTGTTAATTCAGAGAAGCATTCTGTTAACAGTTGTAATGGGAGTGTTGGGATTGTGAATGGTATGTACATCATCATATCGTCTGCATATATGTGATAGTGGACTTTAAATTTCTTGAAAATGTTGCAGACTGGTTGAATATATATATTAAATAGGAGGGCAGAGAGGGCGGAGCCTTGTGGGAGACCAATTTCCTGTTTATATGTTTTAGATGTTTCTGTGTTAGTTTGGACAGTTTGGGTTCGATCAGTTAGATATGAGGTGAACCAATTATGTACAGTTGAGTGGATTCCTATTTGTTTTAGTCTGTTAAGCATTACAGCATGGTGTACACTGTCAAACACTGCAGAGATGTCTAGAAAGAGGAGAATGAAAGCTTGTTTAGGGTTATCAATACCTCGTGTTAAGGTATCGAGGAGTACTGTTAATAGAGTGTCTACACCATGATAGGGGCGAAAGCCATATTGTTGGTCATCAAGGGGGGCTGAGGTTTCTATGTGGTCTTGTGTTTGAGTTTGAACGACCTTTTCAATCAGTTTAGCCATAAATGGAATGCTAGAGATAGGTCTGTAGGAATTGGGTGATGTTTTGTCGAGGGTGTTATTTTTGATTATCGGTCGGATTTGTGCATGTTTGAGGGAAGGTGGTAAGTATTCTTGGCGCAGCGACAGATTGACTATAGGAAGGATAAAGGGGGATAGTGTAGAGAGGGTATGCTTGATCCAGTTTACCGGACATGGATCAAGTTGAGAGGTCGTAGTGTTCAGGTTTGAAATAGTCATCTTAAGAGTGTCTTTGGTTATAGAGTGGAAGTCAGACCATTTTTCTAATTGATGTTGGTGGGAAAGTGAAAGAGGATTTGGTGTGAATGCAAATGTTTTTGATTTATTTATATAGTGGTTTGCTAGAGCAGGGGTCTCAAACTCAAATTGCTTTGAGGGCCGAATGAGGACTTGTAAAGTAACCCGGGGGCCGCATAAGACGCGGGGCCTCATTTGCATAAGGGGCCTCATTTGCATAAATATTTGCATAATGTTACCATGCACTAACTTTTAGTAAACATGCCTCTTTAATGAGTGCATGGATAAAGAAAGACTAAAAGATTTAGAAACAGGAAGACAATAATTAAACTGGGAACCCCAAAAGCCAAACTTGGAATGTACAACAACACTGTAGAAATAAAACTATAAATTAATTTCCTCTTGTACTAAACAAAGCGCAAACATTAATGATGCACATTTCCCAGAGCTGACATATTCCAGTTAATAAATTCAAAATAAAGAGATATTTTTCTACCTTTTGTGCATTTTTTTCAGTTGCAATTGTTCCAGCCACTTTCTTCTGGTTTCTTCATGTCTTCTGCTAACTCTCCATCGTCTGCTGTCCATTTGCCCTTTCTTCTCTCCTAGTTTTTTTCCATTCTCTCTCTACATCTGCTTTAACATACTAATCTTTCTCCTTTTTCTCTTTCCTCATTCCTATTTCATCCACTCAAATTTTACCCCTCCATCCTCAATCCCCACTTACTCTCCCAATACCTGGCCAATTGTAGATTTGTCTTCTCTCCCAGACAAAATATTTTTCCCCTCTCCATTTCACTTTCCCAGCTCCATCCCATTCTAATCCTCCCCCAACATCAGCTCCCTTCTAGTTCCAGCCCCACCCAGCATACGCTCCCTTCTAGTCCCTGCATCAGTCCATTTCCAATCCTAGCCCCCCATCAGCCCATTTCCAATCCTAGCCCCCCATCAGCCCATTTCCAATCCTAGCTCCCTCCCCTCACAGCCCATTTCCATTCCAAGCCCCCTCCCCATCAGCCATTTGCAGTTCAAGCCCCCCTTCCAATCAGCCCACCTCCAGTCCTAACCCCCATCTGCCCATTTCCAGTCCTAGCCCCCACCATAGCCCATTACCAGTCATAACCCCCCCCCCTGCCAATAGCCCACTTCCAGCCCTAACCCCCATTACCCCATTTCAGTCAGCCCCTCCATAGCTCATTACCAGTCCTAACTCCCCCCCCATCAGCCCACTTCCAGTCCTTCCTAACCCCCACCTGCCCATTTCCAGTCCTAGCCCCCACCATAGCCCATTACCAGTCATACCCCCCCTGCCAATAGCCCATTTCCAGTCATAACCCCCCCCCCGCCAATAGCCCATTTCCCGTCCTAACCCCCCCTGCCAATAGCCCCTTTCCAGTCATAACCCCCCCCGGCCAATAGCCCATTTCCTGTCATAACCCCCCCTGCCAATAGCCCATTTCCAGTCCTACCCCCCCCTGCCAATAGCCCATTTCCAGTCCTACCCCCCCCCTTGCCAATAGCCATTTTCCCGCCCTCCCCCCCCCTGCCAATAGCCCATTTCCTGTCCTACCCCCCCCCCCGGGTAAATAAAAAAAACACCTGGCTTCTTCTGCTGCTGCTGCTGCTGCAGCAGAAAATCAGCTGTCCCGCGGCCCCTTCCTCTCTGCCCGGAGATCCCTCATTGTGCTTCATCAGCGTGTGCTTCTTAAGCCGCGAAGAGAGTATTTCCCTCTCGCGCGGCTTAAGCCTATTCACTTGTCAAGCCTCGCGAGAGGGGAATACTCTCTTCGCGGCTTGAAAAGCACACGCTGATGGAGCACAATGAAGGATCTCCGGGCAGAGAGGAAGGTAACGCAGCACAGCTGATTTTGCTGCTTGAGCAGCAGAAGCCCGTTTTAAAAAAAAATTGACAGTCGATTCTGCCGCTGCCACGGCGGCAACGGCAGAAGCAAGGCTTTTTTTATTTCCCTCCGTCGCGGGCCGCACAACCTTCTCTCGCGGGCCGCATGTTTGAGACCCCTGTGCTAGAGTCTGGGCAGAGATATCAATAGTATCGTTGCTGGTCCCATATGAGTTATTAGTTAAGTTTTGGACGATACTGAAAAGTTCTCTTGGTCTGTTAATGGATTTGGTTAGTATAGTTGTGTGGTAGTTTTTCTTTGCGCCGTCTGAAGCTTCTTTGTACTTTTTAAGGTGGCTGTGATAAGCGTCATAAGAAGAGATGGATTTGGATTTGCGCCATTTAGATTCAATATTTCTCAATTCTCTCTTCATTTGTCTTAAGGTGCTGTTGAACCAGGGGGCATCTCCTATTCTAGAGTAGCTTTTCTTCTTGATGGATTGTTTATATGCAGCTGCATTGTTAATTGTATTGTGCCAAGTTGCGACTGCTTCATCTAGGTCAGTTGGTACAAGGGTGAGATAGGGAATAGTTAGATCAATGAATTCATTAGCGTTAAATTTTGTGAATCTAGGTGGAGGGGTAATTTGTAGGTTATTTTTGTTGTTTCTTCCAGTGTAGGCTAAGGTGAATTTGATCAGGTGGTGGTCTGACCAAGGAATGGGTATACACTCAAGCGATGACTGGTTAAAATGTTTTTGGAAAGCTTCTGGTAGAAAGACTAGGTCAAGGGTTCCACCTTTCTTATGTGTCTTTGTATTAATTATTTGGAGGAAACCCATATCTGCTAATGATTCCAGGAAAAGAGCTGAGTGTGAGGGGGGCAGGGATGGGAGGTTAAAATCTCCTAGTGATATTATAGGGTTGGAGACTGTGGATGAGCTGAGGAGTTCTATTAGGGCGTCTAAGTTTTCAGATTTTTGATCCGGTGGTCTGTATAATAAGCAAATTTTGAAATGAGCTATTTTTAAGATGAGGGTGTCAATGTTATTTGGGAGATCAGATGGATGTGGTTTAGCCTTTAGTTCTTTTTTTGTCATTATAAGGACACCACCTCCTTTTTTTAGAGTTTCTGTGTGTATGAGATATGTCATAGTTGTTCGTGTTGAGTTGGTTTAGGTAAACAACATCAGAGTCGGATAGCCAAGTTTCAGTAACACATAGGATGTCTGGCTTTTGATCTTTTAGTAAGTCAATGAAAATAGGTAGTTTATTTTTCATAGATCTTGCATTTATTAATATACAGGACAAAGTTTGAATGGTTGTCGGTTGAGTGTGTGGATGGGCGAGTGTAGTAGGTTTTATATGTATTAGCCTGTGATGATTTATTTTTGTATTGATGCCAATATGCATTTGAGATGAAGGGGGATCTGGGCGGATGATTCTTTGTATTACTGGGATTGGTTTGTAGATTTTGTTGTTTAGACTGTTGGTCAGTGTGATTAGTGTCATAGTTGTTAAACAGCTGCATATTAGTTTTAGCCAGAAGGTATTTGAGCAAGACATTTTAGATGTAATTTTCCTGTGGTTGAGGTTCAATGTTGTGTGTTATGTATTAGGTTAATGCAGATAACAGTGTGAACAAATCTCTAGCTATCAATGGGAGTATATGCCATGGAAATGAAGTATATATGTGGATCCTTATCTACTGGCAACAGTATATCCTTATCTACTGGCAACAGTATATCTTTATCTACTGGCAACAGTATATCTTTATCTACTGGCAACAGTATAACCTTATCTACTGGCAACAGTATATGTTTTGTAATTACAGTTTTCAAGCTAGTTGGATACTGACAACAGTAATTGAAAGGTCATTTATTACAGACAACAGTGAATAAAGGTCATTGAGTATTGGCAACAGTGTCGGCTATGTTAGTTTGCTAGCTGCAGGTAGCTCAATTTGGTAAGGTAAGGATAGGTATAGGCTAGCCAGCTAAGAGGATTAGAATGGGATGGGGCTGGGAGAGTAAAATGGAGAGGGGAAAAATATTTTGTGTAGGAGGGATGAAAAATCTACAATTGGCCGGGTATTGGGAGAGTAAGTGGGGATTGAGGATGGAGGGGTAAAATTTGTGTGGATGAAATAGGAATGAGGAAAGAGCAAAAGGAGAAAGATTAGTATGTTAAAGCAGATGTAGAGAGAGAGAATGGAAAAAAACTAGAAGAGAGAAGAAAGGACAAATGGACAGCAGATGATGGAGAGTTAGCAGAAAACATGAAGAAACCAGAAGAAAGTGGCTGGACCAATTGCAACTGAAAAAAATCCACAAAAGGAAGAAAGATATCTCTTTATTTTGAATTTATTAACTGGAATATGAAAGCTCTGGGAAATGTGCATCATTAACGTCTGCGCTTTGTTTGGTACAAGAGGAAATTAATTTATAGTTTTATTTCTACAGTGTTGTTGTACATTCCAAGTTTGGCTTTTGGGGTTCCCAGTTTAATTATTGCCTTCCTGTTTCTAAATTGTGATTCCTTGTTTGGTGATGGCCTATGTTCTGCATGTGTAACTGAGCTGAGGTATTCTGTTTATGTAATTCCTATTTGACGTTGCCACTTGTTCTCTTTCCCCAGTATTCTCTGAAATGTATTGGTTTAATATTTGCAGTGTTGCCTTTTGATAGGTAGGGTCTGGTGCTTTGTGAGTCCTGGTAGTGCTGTCAGGATACAGCGGGTTTGCTATGGGTTCTAAATGGGCAGCGTTTGTAGTAGTTCCTAATGTGCCTGGCGGTTGGCACTGGATTATAGTAATGTAGAAATCTTTTAGTCTTTCTTTATCCATACACTCATTAAGAGACATGTTTACTAAAAGTTAGTGTATGGTAACATTACGCAAATATTTATGCAAATAAGGCCACTTATGCAAATGAGGCCCCGCACCGAGTCTCCGCACATGGCCCCGCACCCCCCTTGGGCCGCCCCTGAGTTCTTCATCATCTTGTCTCTCCTGACACCCTTTCCTTGTGAACTCCATTTATCTGGCAAGGCTCTCTTATCTGTGCCTCTCTTCTCCACTGCTAACCCATGACACCACTCTTTTAACCCTGCTGCACTGTTTGCCTGGAATAAACTTCCTGAGTCAGTGGGTCATACTCCCTTCTCTGGCCATATTCAAAGCCAGGTATAAAACTCCCTCTTGAGACCACTTTTACATCTTGACCACTTTTCTATAATATGAGTTCTCCTTGCCTTTGAAATCTGCTGACAATGATATCTAATGGTTAGATATATTAATATACTATTTAATTTATTATTCTTTCCAATCCAATGGAATGTTAGAAAGATATTAGACAATAAGGGGTTGAAAATATTTGCCCGGGGGCAAAACAATCCTCTGAAGAGTTAAGAGAATGGTATCATATTTGATATGGGGAAAACTGTGGAAAAAGCACATTGTTCCAAAATGGGCCAGACTGTACTGGGGGTTCCAGAGAAATAACGCTCCCCAAAAAAATGTCCCATTTATTCCCAAGGAAGAGAAATTTCAGCACAGAAAATTGCTCCTTTCAATCTGCCCCTCCCCTCTCTTAACCTGTCCCAGACACAAATACATACACAGCCAAAAGAGATATAGCTCTATGGACATACACACACACCCATAAATCAGCAGAGGTGTCAGAAATTATTTCTTGAAGAAAGAGGCAAATTCTACTGGAAACCTAGCGAATTAACTGTATAGCTTTCTTAAAGGTTGCTATGTACTGTGAAACCTAGTGGCTGAACCATGTTGTTTGCTACTGGTTGCTATGTGTATGGCCTCCTAGTAGATGCCTTAGTACAGTGGCACCCCATGGTACAATGAATTCTTTGAAAAATGTTGAGAGTAACATCTAGTGGTTAGCTATATTATCATACTTGGTTTCATCTCATTCTTTCCAAACCAATGGAATATTTGGGAATCATGCCATTCGAACCACTCCTCCTCTCTCCCTTCTTCCCTCCAGGTTGGTGATCCATACGTAACACACAGATACATTTTATACAAAGAGGCAACAGATACAAACATATGTGTGCACACAGAGATACACACACAGAGTGCTCGTCATCATTTCTAAACTTTCTCTTCTTTCCAGACCAATGGTATATTTGAGAATTGCTCCATTCAAACCTCCCTCTTTTCTCCCCTTTAAATCAGAGTTACACAAACATACACACACAAAAGGGGTTCGAAAGAACTTCATGAGCTATGCTCTGTATGCTGTACCCCGCTTGTAATATTTTTGCATGAAGATCTTTTTCTATGGGTAAATCTGATGCCCAACGGCAGCACAACTGTATAGGATACATGACTTACATTCCCAGACTTGTCTCCTGTGCCCTGAGAAGCCTCTAGATGTGAAAGCAGCAGTCCTCTGGTGCAAACACCATCTACTCACAGCACAAGGTCATACTCAAAGTTGTATTACTTGGACAGAAAGATTACCACTGCAACACAAGGGCTCGCTCATTCACAAGAAGTTATAGGGCCTGCAGGAGAAGTATTCTAGATAGCCACAAAGGAAGGTCCCGGAACATCAATCTTATCTCTGTAGCCAGCTGTCATAGAGTGTGAACATATTGGCATATGAAGTGGAAGCAGGCTCTGACTTGGCTAGAAGCCTGAGCAGAAAATAACTGGCCAGTAAAATCAACCCCCCCCCCCCCCCCCAAAAAAACCTCCCTCTGCCCCCAACCTTGAATTATTCTGAGAAACTGTGTGATTTAATGGTCAAGGCATTTGCCTGAAGAGGGCCAGGGACTGCAGCACACCTCCGCAACCAACATATTTTGTCTGTTCACAAGTCAATTGCTTTATCTCCATGTACCTCATGTTATCATACTGGACTTCTAGCATAACCCATGACAAATATGTGAATTGTATTATCATTACAAACATCAGCTATGTAGCGAAGCAGGAGGCAAACTAATTCCAATAATGTGAGAAGTCTGTAGTAATTGTAAGATAAGACCAAGGACTCAGCACCACAGAAACCAGATTTCAGATCCCACTTCTAATATGGACATGCCTTGTGACCTTGGATGAGTCATTTTCTCTCTCAGTGCCTGATCCCCACATTAGATGTTAAGTTATTAGTAAAGGATCTTATTGTTAGTGCTGTAAAGCCACCTTGAGCATTGTCTGGAAAGGCAGAATAAAAATCCAAACATCATCATTACCTTAAAAGGTACTACTGAATAGACACGGGGTAATTTTAGAAAGGATATTTTTTTACATGCAGAAAAAGCCTTGTACAACACTGTCCCAGAGCATGCATGCATATCAGTCAGTGATTCTCAACGCAGGCCTTGGGACACACCTAGCCAGTCAGGATTTCAGGATAACCATAATGAATATGCATGAGATGGATTTGCATGCACTACTTCCATTTTATGCAAATCTCTCATATGCATATTCATTATGGTTATCCTGAAAACCTGACTGGCTAGGTGTGTCCCAAGGACTGGGTTGAGCATCCCTGGTATAAGTGCGCATGTGTTAATCAGAAAGCATGTACTTATATTCACACAGCATGCAAGCATTCCCAGGGCATAGTCTGAGTGGAGCTGCAACGTACCCAAATTATTTTATAACACACAAGTCCATGCACACATCTACACCTGCTTCATAGCAGATGTGAATGTGTGTGCTGACATGTAAATGCTACTGTGGCTGGCTCTGAGTGCCTATTTCATAAAGGTACACAGGCACCCATTATACATGTTGCCTTTATAAAATAGGCCCCTTTTCGGACTTCTCACATAGGTATCCTGTTATAAAATGGGGCCAAAATGCTAACAATATTTTTCCTATTACATTTCATTTGGCTGAGATGATAAAGCAAATAAATAAATAAATGCATTTCAGTAGTTAAAAAGAGCACAAAGTTACATATTAAACATACCATTACCCGAAAGTATAAAAACTAAAGCATAAACACTATGCTTGAATCAGCTGTGCAATCGGATGTTCCGTTATTGATGGACAATATATTTCAGCTGCAAAGGCTCGAATTTCATGCTTATATTAGAGACAGATATCTGTAGGAAAGACTCCTGCTGGCACAGTCCTTTCTGTACTGCACTGATACGTACTTCTGTGCCGTAGCTTCCCATTAGCTACAGCTCTGAAACCAACTCTCAGCACAACTGTGGACTTCATAGATACATCCCCACGGCTAGTAGTTGACCAACTTTTCAGCTGCCTTGGTTGCAAGTCAACTACCTTGGTGCCCCAGACTTTGCATCAGTTATACTGTAGCATTGTTGCTGTGTGCCATCGAGTCGGTGCCGAATCCTGGAGACCCTGTAGATAGTTGTGACAATCTCCTGGGTTTTTATGGCAAGGTGTGAGCAAAAGATTGCCAAGCCTTTTTTCTGCACAGTAAGTCTGTAGCACCTGCTCTTCCAAGGTGGTCTTTCAGCCAAGTACTAATCCTGCTTAGCTTCTGCAATCAGTCAAGATTGAGGGTGGGGTGGCATTAGCCACTGTAGTATTACGTCCAATGAACAGCGCCATCACAGTGCGCTCCTATTTTTAGAGGAACATGTCTCAAGTCATACTGAGACCATCTTTCTTTTCTTTTTTTCCCCATTTATTGTTTATTCACAGCAAACATAACACAAAACTGCCAATCATACAGAAACATTCAATTTCCCTTACTCTAGACACTTCCCAGTCCCCCTCCCAAAACCCTAACTCTGTTTTGTACAACAGCATGATAAATTAAAGGACACCCCAAATAATATATTCAAATGGCATCAGTTCAGAGACCATCTTTCTACTTCAGCTAGTGTTCTACAATGAGAATAATATATAATGAGTACAATAATGAAAGCCCTTCCTTAGGTAAAATATCTCTTCACCAATGGAGGTGGGCTTTTAGATTTTTTCCCACTATGTATATGGATAAAGCACAGTTACTTACCTGTAACAGGTGATCTCTGGGAACAGCAGGAATAAGTCTTCACATATGGGTATCGTCGGTACCGACGGAGCCTGCGCGGGAACGCTCCCCAACGTCCAGTAAGAAAGCTTTTGGGAGCATCCCACAGCGCCTGCGCGCTGCCTTCCCACCTTTCCCAACCGCCTCTCTCCAGTTCGAGTTTTAAAGCTGAGACAAAGAGAGAGAGAGGAAAGGAAAGATAGATAGAGAGATACAACTCCTAGGGGAGGTGGGTGGGTTGTGAAGACTTATTCCTGCTGTTCAAAGATCACCTGTTACAGGTAAGTAACTGTGCTATCTCCAGGAACAAGCAGGAATGAGTCTTCACATATGGGGACTCCCTAGCTGAAGATGCCAGGGGAAGACCCCAGGTTGTGTGTCCTTGAAAAGGACTCTACCTCCCCCCATGGATCTCTGGCATTCAACCAGGGTAGGTGGGTAGGAGTTGATTATTTATTTATTTATTTATTTAACAGTTGCTTATATACCGCTACCTTCCACAGATCAGGTGCAGTTCACAATGAACGAAAAATGAACAGAACAACAGCTCTGTTTTACATGAAACATTTGATAACTAAGTACAGTTTGCTAAAACATTAAACATGATTGAACCACGTATGGTAAATAATTTGTTATATAACAATCAAACTATTTACATATTTCAAACTATTTACATATTTCTCTTTACAGGATTTACAAATAGTTATTAAAACATCTATTAATTGTAGCTAGGTTGAGAAAATTGAATTTGGTATTCCCTGATATATCTATTAACCATTTCCTGTTAGTGTTAAGGTATTTTCTAGTGTGCCGAAATGAGAAATGAACAAATATGTTTTTAATTTCTTGCGGAATGGAATTAGGAATGGAACAGGTGTTTGAGAACAGCCTGACCAAACAAGGCATCCCGGCGGGAGTTCTTGTCCAAGCAGCAATGGGCTGTGAAGGTATGAACCGAGGCCCAGGTGGCCGCTCGACAGATTTGGTCGATGGACACAGAGTTTAGATGAGCCATTGAGGCTGCCTTGGCTCTCACATTGTGAGCTGTGACATGGCCCTCCAGAGAAAGGTTTCTACTCTGGTAGGCAAAAGAAATACACTGAGCAATCCAGTTGGACAGTGTTCTTTTAGAGACTGGAAGTCCTAAATGAGAAGGATCAAAAGCAACAAAGAGTTGAGAAGACTTTCTATGTTGCTGTGTTCTTTGTAAGTAAAAAGCGAGAGCTCTCTTACAATCCAAGGTATGAAGATTCCTCTCTGCACTTGATGCATGAGGTCCTGGAAAAAAGATAGGTAAATACACCTCTTGGTTCAGATGAAAAGGTGAGACCACTTTAGGCATAAAGTGTGGATTGGTCCTGAGAACTACCTTATCATGATGAAACCTTGTATAAGGTGGATTGGCCACCAAAGCTTGCAACTCACTGATGCGGCGTGCTGAGGTGCCTGCAATGAGAAAAATAACCTTCCAAGAAAGAAATTTCAAGGAGGTGGTGGCTTAAGGTTCAAAGGGTGGCTTCATAAGCTGGCCAAGAACTAGGTTTAAGTCCCATGCCAATGGAGGTGGTCTAATGGGAGGTTTAGTTAAAAGAAGGCCTCTCATGAATCTTGCTATAAGAGGATGAGAGGAAATAGGTTGTCCATTGAGAGGCTTGAGGGACGCTGCAATAGCACTCAAATGGACTATTACCGAATTCGTTTTCAGACCTGCATGGGATAGATGCAGAAGATACTCTAGTAGAGAATTCAGAGGTATTGCAAGAGGGTTTAGACCCTTCCCTGAACACCAAATGGTAAATCTTTTTCATTTGAAAGCACAGAAACGTCTAGTAGAAGGCTTTCTAGAGGCATGAATAACATCTCTGACTTGCTGGGAGAGATGAAAATCTTGAAGGTCTAGGCCCTCAGCAACCAAGCCCTGAGATGGAGAGACTGGGGGTTTGGGTGCCACAACGTTCCTTCTTCCTGGGATAGAAGGTCTGGAGCAGAGCCCAAGTCCAGGGAGGGAGCTTGAGAGAGATGCAGAAGTAGAGGGTACCACACTTGACGTGGCCAATGTGGTGCTATGAGGATCATGGTCCCTTGATCTCTCTGAAGCTTGAATAGTGTCTTGGGAATTAGGGGAATTGGTGGAAAGGCATAAAGGAAGTTTTGACCCCAGTGAAGGAGGAAGGCATCCTTGGCCTGAACTCCCTGACACGGAATTCTGGAACAGAACCTGGGAAGTTTGGCATTCCACGGACATGCAAAGAGGTCTATGTCCGGGGTTCCCCAAATTCGAAAGATCCTGGCTATCTGGTCCATGTGGAGGGACCACTCGTGTGGAAGCAGAACTCGACTGAGTCTGTCCGCCCAAGAGTTTTGAACGCCTGGAAGATATACTGCCAGAAGATGGATGTGATGCACTCTGGCGAAGGCCCACAGTCGCAAAGCTTCATTGCAAAGAGACAGAGAGCCAGTCCCTCCCTGCTTGTTTACATAGAACATGGCTACTTGGTTGTCCATATGGATGAGGACTGTCCTGTAGCTGAACAGGGAATGGAACATTCTGAGAGCTAAGAAAATTGCTCTGAGTTCCAAGAGATTGATATGCAGAGAAGTCTCCTGTGGAGACCAGATGCCCTGGGTGGAGAGATCCTGAAGATGAGCTCCCCAACCCCTTGGAGAAGCATCTGTTGTGAGAGTTGCTTGGGGTAGCGGTTGCTGAAAAGGGGACCCCAGCAACAGGTTTTGAGAGGACTTCCACCACTGGAGAGACCAAAAAAGGCGACTGGAGTTTGCTATTTTGTCTGACAGGCAACCTGATGCCTGAGTCCATTGGGTGGACAAAGTCCATTGAGCTGCCCTCATGTGAAGGCGAGCATATGGAACCACATGCACGGTGGAAGCCATGTGGCCTAATAGTTGTAACATCTCTCGAGCAGTTAACTGGGACTTTAACTGAATCTGGGAGGCTAACTGCACCAGACGTAAGCAACGGGCCTGAGGAAGATAGGCCCTTGCAGTTGTGGTATCCAGCAAGGCCCCTATGAACTCCAGAGACTGAGTAGGGGTGAGATTGGATTTTGGGATGTTTATTACTAGTCCCAAATACTGAAGGATACGCATTGTGCAGGTTAGACAAGTCTGGGCCTCTGACTGGGATGGGGCTCGAATGAGCCAGTCGTCCAGATATGGGAATACGAATATTCCTAGAGTGTGGAGAAATGCAGCTACTACTGCCATATATTTCGTGAACACCCTTGGTGCAGAGGCCAGACCGAAAGGAAGCACCCTGTATTGGTAGTGCTTTCCTTGAAAAAGGAACCGAAGGAACCTTCTGTGTGTTGGATGGATGAGGACATGGGTGTACGCATCCTTGAGATCTAGAAAACAAAGCCAGTCCTGACTCTGAAGGTATGGAAGCAGAGCCCCTAGAGAAATCATTTTGAATTTCTCCTTGAATAGAAACTTGTTCAATTCTCTGAGATCTAATATGGGTCTGTAGCCCCCTGTTTTCTTTGGGATAAGAAAATAAGGGGAGTAGAACCCTGAGCCCTGTTGAAAAAGAGGTACTTCTTCTATTGCCCCTTGGGCAAGAAGGGTAGCAATCTCCTGACCTAGAAGGTTGAGGAGAGATGTTGGAGAATTGAACTGTTTCACCATGGTGTGAGGAGGAAGACTCAAGAAATGAAGCTTGTATCCCTCCTTTATGATGGAGAGGGTCCATTGCTCTGCTGTGATTTGCTCCCATCTGGGAGCAAAGTAAGTCAACCTTCCTGGAATGGTGAGGGGCTCTGGTTTTTCTATAGCTAGAAAGGCTACGTTCTCTAGTTGCAAGTCAAAGGCCCTGAGGAGGTTGAGGCTGCTGGGCTGTGGTAGGCCTGGCAGCCTTTGACTTGGCCTGTTTAGGTGGTTGCTGACGCTTTGCAGCAAAACGACCTGCAGAAGATGTCTGCCCATGAGCAGGATAATATCTTCCCTTTTTAGAAAAAGATGTCTTTTTAAACAATCTTTTCTTAACTGGGGCAGAGGTAGACTTTGAAAGTCGATCCAAAGCAGAGTTCTCAGCATCCATCTGAGTGGCCTTTGCTTGCCAATCCCTGCCAAACAGGTTTTCACCTGTACAAGGAAGGTTTCCCAACTCATCTTGGACCCAGAGTTCCAAATCAGAGGCTTGTAACCAAGCAATTCTGCATGCACCTATGGCAATAGCCGTGGCTCTGCTTACACACTCAAAAGAGTCAAAGGCTGCACGGTTGGAGAATTTGGAAACATCTTGGGCATGTTTGAGCCAAGTGAGAAATTCCTGCCTTTTATCTTCTGAAATAAAAGGAGCTAAAGTCTGCAGATGATCTGTGACTTCTTTTAGAAACATCCCCATATAGAGACTATAGGAGTTGATTCTGGCAGCAAGCATATTGGCCTGGAAAATCCTTCGGCCAAAAGCATCTAGAGTCCTACATTCACGTCCTGGAGGGTTAGATGAGTGTCTCTTTGCACTCTTTATTTTCTTCATAGCAGACTCAACCACAATAGAGTGGTGAGGAAGCTGAGTCTTATGAAAACCAGGACAGGGAGGGCCACGGTACATGGTGTCCAACCTACGAGAATGAGGAGAGGTGGTGAGAGAAGTCTCCCACATGCCCATCATGAGATCATAAAGAATCTCATGAATAGGTAAGGTAGCTGCTTCCTTAGGATATTGCAAAATATCTAATTGCTTGACTCTAGGCTCTGACTCAGAGGCCACTGTAATAGAGAGGCCTCTAGCCACTTCAAAAGACAAGTCCTCTGGAGGAGACATTCTTCGTTTTGGAGAAGCAGACTCCTGAGGAAGTAGTACCGGTGCATCGACAGAAGCCTCCGACTCAGAGTCTTCGGAGGAATCGAAGTATCGCCTGTCTGGATGCTCCTGTAAAGCCCGATACGCGTACCGAGTGGGATCGACATCGGGAGTAAGCGGTACCGGTTCGGTACCGATGGGCATCATAGGACAGGGTACCATTGCAGTCGACACCGAAGCCGATGTCGATGCAATTGGTACCGGCACCGGGAACGGTGCTGATGCCGGAGTCGGTACCGGCAACGGGGATTGTTGCGGTACCGAAGGCGTCGAAGCCTGCATGAACGCCGTAAGGGTGCGCTGCATGGATAGAATTTTCTGAACCATCGACGCCACCAAAGTCTGGATGTCGGTACCAGTGGAGGCCACCGGTACTCCAGAACACGGCAACAGGTGATCGGTCGAGGCCAAGCCATCGATGTCAACCTGTGACCCCATAGATAATGCTTTGGAAGTCGGAACTTCCCGCCGGGGTAATTTTGCCGGAGCGGAATCCTCGAGGACAAGCCCGGAGGCATCTCGATGCTTAGAGGGAGATTTGCCCTTCGAGGACCGGCTAGATTTATGTTTGGTTACCTGAGATCCATGGGAGGAAGAAGCAGTCCTGGAAGACGTCGATGCCACCGAGGCTGCATCAGAGGGAAACAGGGTACTGAGCTTGGCTGCTCGGTTCCGCCGACCTCTTTTAGACATCATGGTGCAGGACACACAATCCATGATGGAATGGTCAGGACCCAAACATTTTAGACACCAATCATGGGTGTCGGTGACAAATAGTACCGCCATTTTTTGTGCACTTTTTAAACCTGGAAGCGGGCTTCTCCATGAGGAGAAAATATTTAGGCCTAATGCCCATACTGAAAATGCACAGTTGAAGAAATAAAAGTTTTTTTTTTTGGTTTTTTTTGAAGAAAGAAAGAAAAGAAAAGACCGGCAGTACCGGTCTGACGCCGAAGGCAGACGCGACACAGAAAAATAAAGAAAAAAATAAAGAACTTCTTTTCCGCGGAGCCAGCAGGTTGTGTTCCTGTCACCGCAGAAGAACTGGAGAGAGGCAGTTGGGAAAGGCGGGAAGGCAGTGTGCAAGCGCTGTGGGATGCTCCCAAAAGCTTTCTTACTGGACGCTGGGGAGCGTTCCCGCGCAGGCTCCGTCGGTACCGACAATACCCATATTTGAAGACTCATTCCTGCTTGTTCCTGGAGATAGTATAGCGAAGTTACTCACCTGTAACAGGTGTTCCCCAGGGACAGCAGGAATCAATCCTCACTTATGGGTGACGTCGGCACCGATGGAGCCCGTGCAGAGCAATTCCCCAGCTTTCAAAGAAAGCCTTTGGGATTGCTGCCATGCATGTGTGGTCCTCTTCCCACACAAAGATGCCATCTTGCTCAGTCAGGTCCCAGAGCTAGAGCCCTACTAAGTAGATGGCAAGGGAAGGATAAAAATTGCAACTCTTCAGGGGAGGTGGGAGGGTAGTGAGGACTGATTCCTGCTGTCCCTGGAGAACACCTGTTACAGGTGAGTAACTACGCTTTCTCCAGGAACAAGCAGGACGTCAGTCCTCACTTATGGGACTCTCTAGCTACAGGCTACCAAACCTGTAAACCAAGAATGCCTCCACAAGGCCGTGAGCAGAAGCTGATGACTGAAGGAGCCCAAGTCCTCGGATCCCTGGGGCTAAGCTCTCGGTAGCCGCAGAAGAAGGGTTGGAGGGCAGCAGTTGCTTATACCCTGAACAGATTACGGAGTACAGCCTGGCTGAAGGTGCTGTCCCGGTGGGACTCCTTCTCCAGGAAGTAGTGCGAAGCAAAAGTGTTCGTTGAAGACCAGATCGCAGCCTGGCAGATGTCCGCCAGAGGCTCTGAGCGCAGCGAAGCCACCAACGCTGCCATGGCACGGATGCCATGCGTGGTGACCCATCGATCCAGCAGGGCCCCAGCCTTTGCCTGGGCAAAGGTGATGCAGTCCGCCATTGAGATGGAGAGGGTGGACTTGGTAACTGCCAGCCCCAGGCGGTTGGGAACGTAGGCGACAAAGAGCCAGTTGGACTTGCGATGATCTCGGGTGTGCTGCAGATGGAAGGTGAGAGCTCTCTTGCAGTTGAGAGTATGCAGGACCGCTGATGCCCGGTCGGCATGAGGCCTTGGAAAGAAAGTCAGCAAGACTATCTCCTGATTAAGATGGAAATCCGAGACCACTTTCAGAAGGAACTTGGGGTGGCAATAAAGGACCACCCTATTCCTGTAGAACCTGGTGTAGGGGGCCTCTGCCATGAGGAAAGTTCACTGACTCACCGCGCAGAGGTCAGTGCCACCAGGAAGACCATCTTCCAGGAGAGATGCTTGAGTGAGCACGTCGACATCGGCTCGAAGGGTGGCCACGTCAACTGCATGAGCACAATGTTCAGGTCTCATTCCACCGGCGGAGGCCTGATGGGGGGGGGGGGGGCCTGGAAAGCAAGAGTCCCTGCATGAAGAGGGAGACCAGAGGCTGGCCTAAGAGGGGTTTACCCCTGACGAGGAAGTGGTTGGCCGAAATGGCGCTCAGGTGAACCCTGACCAAGTTGGATTTCAGCCCCACCCACGAGAGATGGAGGAGGAACTGGAGAACCCACCAGGTGGAGCAGGAGAACGGGTCGATCTGGAGCTCAGAGCACCAGATCGAGAAGCGCCACCACTCCAGGATATAGACCCGTCTTGTCGAGTCCTTCCTCAATGCGAGGAGGACTTCTTCAATCTCCTCTGGGAGATGCAGTGAGGCTAGGGAGACCCATTCAGCCGCCAGTCCGTCAGAGATAGTGAGACCAAGTTCAGGTGAAGCACTCGTCCTCCTGCGTCAGAAGGCTTGGGGCACTGCCCAGGGGAACTGGAGCAGAAGTGGAAACCAGGGCTGTCGGAGCCACGAGGATCACAGAGGCTCAGTCACGCTGAATCCTGTGGCGGGTCCTCGCATTGAGAGGAGTGGGAGGGAACGCATCCAGGGCCACCTTGCTCGGGTATGGCATCGGCCTGCAAAAGTGGGGAAGCTGTGTGTTCACTGGGCTGGCAAAAAGGTCTATGGACAGAGTCCCCTAGCGGCGGAATAGGTGGAGAGCCACCTTTGGATTCAGGTGCCACTCATGTGGATGAAGGAGCCTGTTGAGTCTGTCCGTGAGGAAGTTGTCCTGGCCCGGAAGGTAGACAGCCCTAAGGTCATGCCCCGCCATACAGTGAAGGAGCAGAGGAGGACTGCCTCCCAACAAAGGAGGTGGGAGCCCGTGACCCCTTCCTTGTTTATGTAGAACATTGTAACTTTGTTGTCGGTCTGCACAAGCACTGACTTGCCCTTCGGGTGGTACTCGAAGACCTTCAGGGCCAACCTGACTACTCGGAGCTCGAGCAGGTTGATCAGCTGCCGGGACTCCTCGGGCAACCACTGCCCCTGGGTGCGTAGGCTGCCACAGTGGGCACCCCAGCCCAACAGCGACGTGTCCATCGTCAAGATGAGCTCGTGCTGCTGAATCTGGAAGGGCATGCCCCAGAGGTGGCTTTGGGGATTTTGCCACCAAGCCAGGGAACTAAATAGGCTGTGGGAGACCTGGACGGTGTCCCGAGGCTTGGACCCATTGTGCCCTAAGACACCATTGTGTCACTCGCATGTGCATGCGGATGTGGGGGACGATGTGGATGGTCGAGGCCATGTGTCCCAGGAGGTGAAGCATGGCCTGTGCTGAGACCCTTGTCTGACCTTGGACCTCAGCAGCCAGGGCGAGAAGCCAATCCAAGCAGGCTCGAGGGAGAAAGGAGGTAGCCTGGTCTGTGTCGAGAAGGGCGCCAATGAACTCCAGGGTCTGCACCGGTTCGAAGTGGGATTTGGAGTAGTTGATCAGGAAGCCGAGGCGCTTGAGGAGGAGGGTTGTGCATGACGCTGAAAGACGAGTCTCCTCCGCCGATGTGCCCGTGACGAGCCATTCGTCTAAGCAAGGGTAAACCGGTATGCCCTGCAGCTGGAGGTGAGCTGTGGCCACTGACAGGCACTTTGTGAAGACTCACAGGGCAGACATGAGCCTGAAGTGGAGCACCCTGTACTAATAATGCTCCCCTTGCACCCTGAAACGCAGGTATTGGCTGTGCTCGGGGTGGACCGGAACATGGGCATAAGCATCTCTGAGATCCAAGGAGCATAGCCAATCGTCCTGCCGGAGGAAGGGCAGCAGGACGCCAAGCGATAGCATTTTGAACTTCTCCCGCACCAGAAACTTGTTCAGAATTCCTGAAATCGAGGATAGGGCGCAGGTCCCCCATTCTTTTCGGGACAAGGAAGTACTGGGAGTAAAACCCCTGACCTCGAATTTGCGGTGGGACCCTTTCGACCGTCTGCTGACCGAGGTGATTTTCCATCTCTTGTTGCAAGCAAGCCTGGTGCGAGGGAAGCCGAGTAGGCTCCGCTGGGGAGAAGAGAGGAGGGAGTCTGTCCAGACGAAGATGATAACCGTCCCGGATCAAATGGAGGACCCAGGTGTCCGATGTAATGGCTGTCCACTCGGGGGCGAAAAGGGACAGGCATCCTCCCACAGGCGGAAGTGCTGCCAGGGGCGAGAGGCAATGCATTCAGCATCAAAACCCCAGAGCTGGTTGGGGTGGCGCCGGCAGTTGGGACTTGGGCCCTTTCGGTTTCCAATGATCCTGAACTCCCCCTTTGCCCTGAGCACTGGTCGCCAGCACCGGGGTAGGCAGGTAGGATGGGTATCCCCGGTAGGGAAGCCCCTTCCTTTGGAAGAAAGTCTTTTTGCTGTGCTGTTTCTTCCGTGGAAGAGAAGAGGTTTTACGAGAGAGACAGGTGCGAGTCACAAACTCCATCTTGATCTCAGCTGTCTTGTCCTTCATGGGCTTGCCAAACAGTTGCTCGCTGAGGCAGGAGACATCCAGGAGCTTCTTCTGGACCGACTGTTCCAGGTCCAAAGACTGGAGCCATGCTTGGTGCAGAGCTCCTATGGCCAGCCGCTGACACGCGGGCGGAGGACTCGAACCCATCATATGTGGCACGTGAAAGGTATTTTGAGCAGTCTGTGACCGACCTCAGGAGGGTCTGGAACTTGAAGAGGTGTTCGCCCCTGAGGCCTGCGGAGAAACCGCCGAGCTCTTTGGCGAGGTCACGAAGAAACATACCCATATACAACTGGTACACCTGGATGTGGCATGCCAGTATGGATCCCTGGTAAGCCTTGCACCCGAGGGCATCGAGGGCACAGGATTCCCTGCCAGGCAGGGTCAAAGAGTGTGACTTCAGACTCTTCTGTTTCTGCATGGCTGATTCAACCACCATGGAGGTTGTCGTGCCCTCTCTGGCCAAGCGGTAGCCACTGGTATTGCAAGGCTCTGTGAGGGTAGTAGTTGTGTCTCCACTGATATAAACTACAAACACTTCTCTTCAAATTAAAGGGTTTTATTCCCCGTCCCATTGAGGGTACTTAATCTTCAGGAAACATAAATCAAATAACTTGCTTGGGCATATAACACAAAGTAACAAAGGCAACAGAACTCGCTTTCTTCAGCTTTCAAAATAATAAATGAAAAGAACAAACAGCCTGAGTATTTCAATACTGGTTCTTTCTCTTGTAGCTGCAGCACAGCTTACATCTGTTTTGTTTAGAGAGAGCTGCAGCCTGTTGCTTACAACACTAAAGCTAGGACACAAGCTAGTTGCTTATCTGAGCGAGAACTCAGGTTCAATCAAGGTTAAAGAACAGTCCATCAATTCTGGCATATCATTTACCTCAGCATTTTCATATTCCATCAGTTCCGGCTGACTGGAAGTTTCATTCTGAACCTCAGAAGTAACGTGGGAGAATGGCTGGCTAAACTCGTCAGACAGGAAGTTCCTTTCTTCCTCAGAGCTAGTGCCTCTCTGGGAACTACCATATATTCTAGAGTTGAGCTTTTCAGGGCACTGCCCCTGCTGGTATTTTAGAATATAGCTCAATCCCTTGGTTGCTTTGCTGGCGGGGTAATTAAGGGAATTTCCCTGTCTATTCAGCTTTCCCCTTTGTAACCCAGCTGAGCTAGATTGGAGAGCTCGTGACAGAGTTTCACAGGGAGCTGTGAGCTTACAATGCCTATGAAATTCTTCAGCTTTATCTGGTAAGTAAATCCTTTTCTTTCTAGGATTTTTAAAACCAGAAGAAAAGATATTTTCAGCCTCTAGATAGGGGAACCTTGTGTGCCTGTTTCCATACCTCCAAGGTTGTCTTCTCTCATACGGCAAATCACTCCTGCATTCACACTTTTCACCGGAACCTGCAATTGCAGTCTTGTTGCGTTTCTCTTGCTCATACACACTATCTGGCTGCTGATATCTCTCTGTTTCATTCAGGTCTTCGGGTCCCCTCTGACCTTCACGCTGGCTTTCTAGTTGCTTCAAAGCCTCATTGTCACTCTCTCCTGCATTCTCATACCTGCTCCAGGCTTCCCAGGGTTTTAGCTGCCTTTGCTGTATTCTCTCTGAATGTGTCCTTGGCTGCTTCAGCTCCTCTCCCCTTCTGATTGCCTGAGAGCCTATTTTATCCCAGTGTTTCCTTGCTCCACCCCCACCCAGCTGAACCCTGTCAGGTAAAGTGAATTCCCTTCCTGTGCTGGCTGGGTGTGTCTTCCTTGGGCTTTTGCACATGTGTTTAGGTTGCTCACGGTAACCATCTGACATTTCCTTGTTTACCCTGTCACTTTTTCTGTGCTCATTTATGCTAAACTGCATTTTCTCGGGTTGTTCGGGGTCTGCCCTGTTACAAGGTATAAGGAAGTTGAGTCTTCAGAAACCCCGGGCCGCGCTGGACCCTGTACATGGCATTGAGTCTTGTGCTGATAAAGGGGACCGAGGCGGGTGCTTCCCACATGCGAAGGAGCAGCCGGAATAGGATGGGCAGTACAGGGACCATAAGAGACTCCCTAGGTGAGACTCATACTGCAAAATGTCAAGTTCCTTCGCCCTCAGTTCCTCCTCTATCTGCGTGGGCAGATTGAGGGCCCGCGCCATATCTCACACAAACACCAAGAAAGGTGTCCTTGGGAGGCGACTGCCTTCGCACGGTGGGTGGGGATGGGTCAGAGGGAAGGTCCCTATGGGTGTGGGTCTCCGGGAGGTATCCCCATCCTACTCTCAGCCTGAGACGTCAGAGAAGGACTCGTAATTGGCTGATACCCATGTCCAGTGACCGAGGCCTGCTTGAAGCTAGAGGCACTGACTCTGGAAGACCTCGCCCTCGAGGAACGGGACGGCGAGCAAGACCAGCGCCGAGGACTCTCATGAGGCCCACGGCTTTGGGGGTTTCCTATGTGGTTTTCAGTACCCCCCATCGGGGGACCTTCGGTCTCGAGACGAGGGCCAGCCGTGCTGGGCAATAGCGCCTACTGGGCAGCTAGAAAGGCAGAAAAGCTGCGTTCTAGTGCCGGCATAAGGGCCTCCCACTCAGTAGTGGGGCCTTGCAATGCTGACGCTGGGGTGACCGGGTCTGGCGTGGAGGAGGAGAGGGTGTCCTCGTCGGGATGACCCTTGGGATTCCGGGTGCCATTGCCGGAGGCCTCTGTATCTGTACAAGGTACCTTTCCAGGCCGCTCCTTGTCCGACTCTCAGGAACGCTGGGGAGGGCTGAGGGAATGAGTACGAGACCGGTCGCGCTTGTCCGGAGCCCCCGACAAGGACTTTGAGGCTTTCTTCTTTCGCCATGCCACCTGGGGCGAACCCTGATTGGAATGACGCTGGGGGCACGGGGGCACCGCGGGGGATCCTGCAAGCGGTGGATTGGCAGAGTGGGAAGCCACCGGGAACCCTAAGGCTGCCTTACTGAAAATGTCGTCGGACTTCTGCTTACAGCTTATAAAGGCCTTAGCGGACATTTTCTTATAGAGAGAGCAGAGCTCCGGGTTGTGGTCAGCCCCCAGACATCGCAGACAACAGTCATGGTGTCCTTGAGCAACATATTCTTGAAGCATCTGTCACATTTTTTGAAACCGGTGGCCATGGGGGCAAAAAGGGCCCCTGTGAGGTCGAAGACCCTCGAGGTCAGCGGTTAGAAAAAAGCGCTCGAAAGGGCCCAAAGGGAAAAAATTAAAAGAAAGGGAAAAAACAGAGTCCCCTAGCCCACAGCCAAGGCAGAGGCGTAGGGGAGGATGAGATAAGACCGGTGCAACCGGAAAAGAGTTCAAAAGGCCGAAGACAAACACACTTTTTCCGAGGGACGAGGATGTGCGTCTAAAGGGCTCCATGGAAAAAGGGAGACTGAGCAAGATGGCACCTTTGGGAGGGAAGAGGACCACGCATGTGTGACAGCAATCCCAAAGGCTTTTTTTGAAAGCTGGGGAATTGCTCCGGTGGGCTCCATCGGTGATGATGTCACCCATAAGTGAGGACTGACTTCCTGCTTGTTCGTGGAGAAATATGCATGTCACAAACTTGTACTTTTACCTGCAAGGTTTTGAAGATATCCCGGGAGGAGGGGGAGAGGTAAGGTAAGGTGAGAGGAGGCAAATGTGTGCATAGTTTTGAACAGTCAAAACTACATGCATCATTTTGATACCTGCATAAAAGGCACATAAATTTATATGGGTACGTTTTTCTCTGGTAACAAACAAAGCAAAACTACCCAGGAAGTTTTGTTTTGATTTCCGCAGCACACCACGCAGGTCAAAACTGGTCCAGTCTTCTACCTCAAAGCCCAAAAACACTTATTCCAGTACAAAGGCCAAATCCAAAGCCAGCATAGGTATATAATAAGAGTGTACATTTGTTATTATACATTCTGTTTGTTAGTTCACCTTAAAAAAATTTAGTGTGTCCAAAACTGAAATAAAACACACTGACAATGTGCCTTAATTCATCAGTTAGTGCATGTAAAACAATTTAGTGTGCACTAACAATTCTCTATTAAAAATAAAAGTGTGAAAAAACAACAAAAGAAAAAGCACCCAAAAATTGGAACAAATACATGAAAAAAAAGAAAATGAATGGAATTTTTCTTGCCTGTGCACATTCCTGGTATGTAACAACAGATATTGCTTCTTTTTTTGTAGCCTAAAGCACTGGCAGTGTAACAAAATTCCCAAGGTGAAACTGACTTGTTGGAGCACATAAAATTCTCTTTACCTTAGACATGGTGTGCTAGCTTTCTTTTGTTGCGCGACACATATAATTAATATTTTGTGGCAGGAAAGAAAAGCACAATGCTGACTACAGCCACCAGGAAAGAATGACCCATCAGGATCCCGCAGTCTCAGAATGTGACGCTTATGATATTTTAGGTTACACAGCTGCAGCGTTACAGCTATGTGCTTAGAACCTAGCCATTGTCCCATCAAGGATAACACTGTTCCATAGTTCTATCCGATGGTGGTCACAACTAACAACATTGTAAAGTGCCATGATTCTCTGCATGGACATATGGCACTGCTATCTATAAAACCCAGACATGTTTAAATTTACAGACAATAATCATGAAGCTGCAGGAAAAATATAGCTCTTGTACCAAGAGACAACACAGATTTTCATATGATATACAAAGGTCCTGCTGTTCAAAAAACATAGTAAATAGGATAAAGTAGTAAGTAACGAAAGTAAAATAAAAATAACCAAACCAAATAATAGCAACACATTTTGTTTTCTCTTTCTACCGTTATGATTGGGCAGGGTGTTCTCACTTCTTTTGCCGTTATGCTACGAAAACTCAGTGCCTCTTGTAGAATCCATTCTGTTCTGTAAATTGATGCTACTTCAGTCAGTGACTGTAGAGAGATGACATCATGACCTCCCATGAGCAAGCAAACAGAGCACAGATATAAGCAAGCAGGCAGGCCAGAAACCATGTAGCTAAAGGAGAGAGAAAAAATAAAAAAGAAAAAGAAAAATACTTACACTTCTACAGCAGAGAGTCTCCATGCAGCGAAAAGAAAGAAAGAGACCATGAACGGAGAGAGGAAAAAAGCAACAGTAGTTTCCAGAAAGGGGAAGGCTTAGAATTTGCAGAAGTTAAAGAAAATCCCAAGCTGAAACACTAGAAAAGTCCAAGCAGAGGAGGAAAAAAGCAGTAAGGTAAAACCATGCCAAGGCTTAAAGACCTCTGCCTGTTTCTCTTACAATGTAACAGTGCCTTTATGTTTATGGGATGTTTCAGAGATGTCCCAACATTTCAACTGAATGCTTCAGGTTTGCATTGACAACCATATGCAAAATGAAGCATTAAGCAGCATTGTCTTGAAAGATCACAAAATGCTCATAAGATTTTCTTTGACGTATGAAAGACACATATTTCCCTCAATAGCATGACATCATAGTCTACAAAAGGACACACAAGAGACAATGCTTGTGGGGTTCTAAATGACCACTGTACTAAAGATAAATGTGCAAATTCTCTCAAAACAGGTTCACCTGACAATCTGACCAACCTGGACAAAGGTTTTTGAAGATTTGTCATATTGACTAATTTAATCTTTTTGGAGGAATCTAAGGCAGATGAGAAAAACTTGCTTTGGCTTTGAAAAAAACAACATATTTTGTCAACTGCTTTGGATTTTTGCTACATCTGGAAGTCAAAAAACCCAACAAGTTTCTCCAGCAGGTCTGAAGAGCATCCAAGAATGCCACTCAACTCAAGCAAGGCTGAAATTTGCCAGGTTTGAGTCTGACTGAATGGTTTGCATATCTCTAAGTAGTAAGATGCACAAGAAAACTTTGAAAATAACTTTGAAAATACTGACAAACTACAATAGACTGAATCCCCAAAATCTCTGTATCTATAGTACTTCCGTGCATTTGTCAAATCATCTTATTTCAGCAACAGATTCCTACTTCAGAACAGCACATCGCAGGCTCCTACAAGAGACAGTAGTGCGGTCATATCATTGTTTATTGTTTAGTACACATTTGTTATACCGCCCCCCATAACATCGGGGCGGTTTACAAAACAACATCAAGAAAAAGAGGAAATTACAATAAATGATAGAGCAAGAGGTAAGTAAGGACAGAAGGGTTAAGAGAGTAGAGTAATAAGAGTGAACACTTAAGACTCAGGGGGGGAAGGCTAGGGAGAACAGATGTGTTTTAAGGAGGGAACGGAATTTGGAGTAGGATTCTTCTGTACGGAGGGCGGTGGGCAGGGAGTTCCAGAGAGATGGGGCTAAGTAGAAAAATGCTGCTTTCCTAGTCGATTGTAAGTGAGCTTTGGAGGGTGCTGGGAGGTGAAGGCGATTGATGTGAATGGACCTAAGACTGCGTGAGGGGGTATGGTAAGTGAGTAGGTAGGATAGGTAGGTAGGTTATCATTCTGCAACATTTGTGGAGACATAAGATTCTCAGATACAAACAACAGAATGACAGAGTGCGTCTTTCTGAGATAAATAACATGTTTACACAGACACTATCCCCACAAATTTACATTGCTGCATGATGAAAGCAAAAAGAAAATAAAAGCAATCAAGGAAAACTTTCTGAGCTTCCTGAATCTCTAGAGAAACTTAACAATGAAATGCAGATCCATATAGCATTGCCATACAAACTAGGGACAAGCAACTCTGCAGATCTTTTATAAGAATAAAGCAAACTTGGAATATAGCAAGTGTGAAGATACTGCTCTACAACAGATACCCTAAAAGCTATGGCAAACTCCAGAGGGTCAAAATGGTACTGGTATTAACCACTGCTTCAGACTTGCAACTGATTGGGCTAAAAAAAAAATATATATATATATATATATATACAAAAAGAGCTATTCAGATCGCTGTGTGTGGAACAACGCTGTCTAGCTAACTTCATATTTGCTATTTGGCCAACAACAATTACTTGGTAACTGATTGGAGAATGCTGAATTTCAGCACTGACTGACCAAAATTTAACTGCACACTGGAATGCTCCCAGCACAGCATCTTTTTTTTATTTTACATGGGGAAAATTTTGTGACCATTACAATCTGCATGCACAAAAATTTAGTTGGTCAGTGCAAAGGAAATTTCAAAATGCAAGGTTTATCCAGTTAACATTAGCTGGAAAAAATCTCTGAATATCAACACAGTTATTTTAAATGGAATCATACAAGAAAGGAAAACACAAGAGGTTTGCTGCCAAAGAGATAAGCTTCTGTCACTTAGTCACTATACATTTTACATAAAGCACGATTTTTGCCTTATTATTGCAGAATATAACTGTAGCAAAATATTTGCTGCTCAAAGAGCCTACAATTAAAAATCAGAAAGTGATCTCAAAGCATTAGGGGGTAATTTTTGAAGCTTTGTGGGTCAATTCTACATTTAAATAGTGGCATGTACATGCGTAGATTGCATACACATGTAAATGGCGATTTTTGAATGCGCCTATTTACAAAGAATTGCCACTAATGCACAGATTCAAAGAGGGCAGGTTCTTCAGCCTGGACAGTTTCACAGGTGTCTTATCATAAATACAAAGTAAATTAATATGGGCTGTAATTTTATTCAGCTCATCCCAGTATATTGGTTTGTGCTGTGGTTATAATTTAAACAACTGTTCCAACAAAAAATATATATCTAAATTTATTTGCCATTCTGCAATGGGAGTACACAGATATTTTTTTGTAAATTCTCCATTAGCATTTATATCTGCTCTGAGGAAGGCATAAGTGCCAGCTACCTGCTCATTTGGACCTAGGGTCTCCACCAGTGATTGAGGGGCAATTATGCTTACCTCTGCAATGTTTATCCACCTCCTCAAAAATTAAGTTATTTCACTTGTCTCCTTAATTAGCTACTCATGTACATATAGTTTTGTGAAGTCCAGTACTTACACATGCAAGCAGTGGCACATTCGTATTTTACAAAAGGCTCTGCATTTAGCAGAGCTTTTCTTAAAATACTCAAGGAAATGCAAACATTCTGACATGGATGTCTCAATTCCTACTTATTAAAATAATAATAACCTTCCCAAAAGAAGACTGCACGAGCAAAAACACGACTAAAAGAGAAGAGCCTTTAGAAAGGGGCCTGGAGACTACGCTCACTAATAAAGTGTAGTTATTCACCTGTAGCAGGTGTTCTGTGTGAACAGCAGAAATAAGTCCTCACGTATGGGTGACATCACTGATGGAGCCCCACACGGAATGCTCCCCAGTTTCCAAAGGAAGCCTTTGGAAGATACACTGCGCATGTGCACCTGCCGCAGTACCATCTTTTCCAGACTAATAACATAGCAGGACCCAAAAAGGCAACTCCCCTGGAAGGATTGTGAGGGTTTCTTCCTGCGGTTTATGGAGAACACCTGCTACAGTGAGTAACTATGCTTTCTCCGTGAACAAACAGGAAATAAGTCCTCATGTATGGGACTCCGAAGCTACAGGCTGATGGAACCCAAGGAGACCAACAACCCAACAGGGGCAATCAACTGGAGAAACCAGGAAGAACAGTAAGGTAGTCCCATGAGGGACTCATCTGATTCAGTATCCTCAGCAGACAGTACCCTGAGGGATTTTAGCAGGTAACCTGGACAGATAGAAGCGTTGGTGGTCAGAAGTTGACTCTAAGACCCAAAGAGAGGCCAGAGCATGGTCTGGCCAAAACTACTGTCCCGTTGGGAATCCCCATCCAGGCAGCAATGGACTGCGAAGGTATGGTTCAAAGACCAGGTAGCAGCCTTGCAGATTTCCTCTGCAGAAACAGTAGAGGTTGACCACTGACACAGCCATTACACGGACACTGTGAGCCATAACATGACCCTCAAGGCTCCACCCAACCTGGGAATAGGCATGAGCAATGCAGTCCACTAGCCAAAGGGATAGCGTGCGCTTCGAGATAGCGGCGCCTAGCTTACCGGGGTCGAAGGAACTGAACAGCTGGGTTGACTGGTGGTGTGCCTTCATGTGCTCCAGATAGAAGGCTAGCGCTCGCTTGCAGTCCAATGTATGAAACATTGCCTCTCCCCAGTTAGCCTGAGGCTAGGGGAAGAAAGTTGATAAGACGATCGAATAGTTGAGGTGGAACACAGAGACCACCTTTGTCAGAAAGCAGGGGGGGTGCACAGCACCTCCCTGTTCTAGTGAAACCTTGTGTACAGAGGGTGAGCGACTAGAGCCTGGAGCTCGCTGATGTGTCGGGCCAATGTTACTGAAGAGGACCTTCCAGGTCAGGAACTTCAGAGGTCACAAGGTCCAGTGGTTTAAATGGGGCCCACATCAGCTGGGCGAGTACCACGTTGAGATCCCAAGCCATCATAGGGGGATTGAACGGCGACCTTGAGAGGAGCAGACCCCCTCATGAATCGAGCTACGAGAGGCAAAACTGAGATGGTCCACTCCCGGAGCCACGATGGTATGTGCCTATCACGCTGAGGTGAACACACCAAATTAGACTTCAGGCCGGCGTCAGAGAGGTGCAGAGGTTGGTCCATGACACAGGAGAAGGAATCCAATGCCTTGTCTGTGCATCAGGCAGCAAATCTCCACCACTTTAGTATGTAGGCCTTATGTGTCGAGGCCTTGTGGGACACCAGAAGGATGCTGTTAACACTCTCTGGTAGACTGAGCTTGGAGAGGACTACCTGTTCAACATCCATGCCATGAGGGCCAATGATTGAAAATTGGGATGCAGCAAGGTTCCACCCTCCTCAGAGATGAGTTCTGGGGCGAAGCTCAGACAGAGAGGCTCCCTCTGCGAGAACTACAGCAGCAGTGGGAACCATGGCTGCTGAGGCCAGTAGGGGGCAATGAAGATCATGGAGCCCTTGCTGGCCTTCAGCTTCATAAGAGTTTTGGCCACAAATGATATTTGGGGGGTATACATACAGCAGGCCCTCCCCCTAGTGGAGGAAGAAGGTGCCGAAGCCAGGCGACTGCTGGTCAGTCTCTGAGAGCAGAACCAAGCCACCTGGGCATTATGAGCTGTGGCAAAGAGGTCCACCACCAAGGTGCCCACTCCTGAAAGATATGGTTCACCACCGCCCTCTTGAGGGTCCACTCATGAGGCTGAGTTGGTCAGCTAGACCATTGAGCTCGCCGGGCAGGTAAGTCATTCAGAGGTCCATTCCAAGGAGCAGGGCAAACTTCCTCAGTTGAACATCGCTACCTGGTTGTCAGTTTGGATCAGGACCACCTGATTGGCCAGGTGCACTTGAAAGGCACAGAGGGCATCTGCTATGTCCCAGAGCTTGGGAAGGTTGATCTGAAGCAGGCACTCCTGCTCAGACTACAGGCCCTGGGTGCACAGACCATCCAGGTGTCCAGGTGCGCCCCCAGCTGGGCTTGCGCATATCTGCCATGCGCGTCTTGAGGGGGGCTGCCAATTGGAATTGAAGGCCTTTCAGCAGGATTTCCTGGCTCAAGCCACCAGTCAGGGACCGCACCAGGGGCACAGTGACCACGACTTTGTCCTGAAGGGGCTCCGTCGGCCATGTCACCCATATATGAGGACTTATTTCCTGCTTGTTCATGGAGAAAAATGATACCAATGAGCAGTAAATGTCACCCAACACTGACCACTAAATCAATCATTGGCTCAATTCTCCTTAACTACACATTTACAACCCTCATACACCATATATATAAACTACAAAATTTGTATCAAAATTATAAAACACCTCCATCAAGCCCCTACTAAAAAATAGCAGACTTGACCCGTCCAAAGTCGAATCTTTTAGGCCAATCTCGAGCATCCCCCAGCTTGCAAAAATCATAGAAAAAGCTGCTCAACAACAACTCCAGCACCATATTGACACTGAAGCTCCACTGGATCCGTCACAACACGGCTTCAGGGAAGCGCATGGCGTCGACACAGTCCTCACAACCCTATTCAACGAATTGGTCACTGGAATGGACAGCATCCAACAAGGATTTGTCCTCATCTTCCTGGACATCTCCGCCGCCTTTGACTCTGTGAATCATGACATACTTCTACAACGCCTGAAGGAAAAGGGGATTCAAGACACAGCACTTGAATGGTGTAAATCCTACCTATCCAACAGGTGGCAACAAGTAAAAACAGGTCATACATCCTCGGAACCATTCCTGCAGTCTCAGGGGGTACCTCAAGGATCGTCCTTATCGGCATTAATGTTCAATATATATATGCAGCCGATATGTGATTTGATCCGATCTTTCAACGTACGATGCCTGGCTTACGCAGACGACATCCTCCTCTACATGCCGTTCAAAATTGACCAACCGATGTTCTCCCCAATAATCAATTGTTTCGGAGTGGTAGCTGATTGGCTGCTGACACAAAACCTTCGGATCAATCATAGTAAAACTGATGTCCTTTTTGTTACGAAGAACCGTAAATTCACACCCCCCCCCCCCCATCTCTACTTGTCATACATGTAGAATTGAAGTCCAAACCTACAATCAGATATCTTGGCATCACATTGGACCAGCACCTAGATATGACCACACATGTGAAGAACGTTACAAAGTCTATATATCACAAGATCAAAACGTTACGTCACCTCCGCCCCCTACTGGAATCCAATGACTACCGGACAACCTTTCAGGCATTAGTCCTCCCACACCTGGACTTTGCGAACATCGTCCTGCACGGCCTGCCTCAATCAACTTTAAATCCGCTCCGCCTGGCTATGAATGCCGCCGCAAGAGTTCTCTCTGGATCATCAAGAACTGACCACATAACACCAATCATGAAAAATCTGCATTGGCTGCCGTTACACGCCAGACTCCAATATAAGTCACTAGTCCTTACTTTCAAAGCCCTGAATAACTACCCACCTACACCGATTAGCAAACTAATCCACAGCACCCTGGAAAACAGAGACAGGAGATCCACTTCAATGAACACCTTAATAGTCCCCAAGATGATGACGTCATGTACTAAGACCACTTCCAACAGGGCTTTCTCTATATTCGCTCCCCTAAATTGGAATGCCCTTCCACATGAAATCCGTGGCATCAAAAGCTTAATCCTATTCCGTAAAGCTCTGAAACACCACCTATTCACAATATACTACCCTGACACCAACCCTGACACCCACACATCGGGTAAACTTCCCTCATGTCTCAGCTACCATAGCACCTTATTACAACCAGAAAATGGTTAGACTATACTACTGCCCACCCACCACTTTTACACCTGTCCCTCCCACACAAAATGAAGATGATACCAAATTGGCTTAGAGTATTGGTGACAATACTAATTTAACCTGTAAATAGTTACCCCGGTTATCCTATGTTTTTTTTTTTTTTTCCTGTTCTATGTAAAACTCAATGTTGCTTGTATGCATTGTAGTATGTTTTGTTCGATGTACACCGCGCTGATTGTAATAGCGCGGTATAGAAGAAATGTTAAATAAATAAAATAAATAAATAAATACCAAATATTGCACATAAATTACTTGCATAAAACAAGCCAGTGCACAATTCATATGCCAGGTCATCCATCATAACGACTAAGGAGAAAGGTTCACATAATCACAGCAGCAGTTGCAAGAGAGTTACAAAGCCTTCAGAACAAGATAAAACATAATTCCAACGCTGGAGCCTTATACTGATAGCACAATTACCCTGAACACTCCCCCTCTAACTAACAGGGCAAAAGCCATCATGCATAAATAACTTAAAAAGGGCAAAAGCCCACAAAGCAAGTTGGCAACAATCATGTATACAATGGAAAAATCACTTTGTTGTAGGTCAGAAATTCCACTTATAACTGTTCTTTATCCTCAATGTCCCATTGATTGATTGATTTAGTGAGCAGTATTAGGTGATATTTATTGCTCATCTGTATTATTATTAGTGAGCGTAGTCCCCGAGCTCCGTTCTGAAGGCTCTTCTCCTTTACTCATGTTTTGCCTGTGCTGTCTTCGTTTGGGGAGGTTATTATTATTTAGTATGTTTGGATTTTCCTACCGCCCTCCCTTTGGGTCTTTTTTAGATCAATTCCTACTTACACATCTTATGCAAAATGGGAGCTCTCCTCTCTATTATTTAACAAAAAGATTGATAGGGAAATTGAACCAGATGGTAGTGGATATGTGCTCGGTGGGAGTAATTTTGTAAAAGGCTGTTTAAAATAGGCTCCTAGAACCAGCCCCAATAGTGTGTGAATGCCCATGCACAAATTCTGTGTATGCACTGATGTATTTTATAAAATGTGTACACATCACACGGTATACAAAACTTGTTAAATAAATAAACTTCAATTCTGCTCCAACTATATTATGCCACCAGGAATGAAAGTAAATTTATCTTTTCTATGCATCTACTTTTTACATATGCATGTCCGGCAGTAGAGCACAGTTACTTACCTGTAGCGGGTGATCTCTGGGAACAGCAGGAATAAGTCTTCACATATGGGTACGTCGGTACTGACGGAGTCTGCGCGGGAACGCTTCCCAGCGTCAAATCAAAGAGCTTTTGGAAGCATCCCACCACGCCTGCGTGCTGCCTTCCCGCCTTTCCCAACTGCCTCTCCTCAGTTAAGTTTTAAAGCTGAGACAAAGAGAGAGAGAGGAAAGGAAAGATAGATAGAGATACAACTCCTGGGGAGGTGGGTGGGTTGTGAAGACTTATTCCTGCTGTTCCCAGAGATCACCCGTTACAGATAAGTAACTGTGCTATCTCCAGGAACAAGCAGGAATGAGTCTTCACATATGGGGACTCCCAAGCTGAGATGCCTGGAGTCCCAGCATGTCATAGGTTGGAACATGCTATCCCCCACAACACCAAGCATCCTGAGGATGGAGGGTAGGAGTTGAAGAGAGAAAGGTGCTGTGGAACAGTTAACCTAGCATAGGATTGCATGTGTGGATGATAATTGCAAGGAGTCCATGTGTGGATGATAATTGTCATCAATGATATTGCAAAGAAAAATTATTGCAATATGGACCTCCCCTAACAGGACTTCAGAGAAGTATGGAGGTTCATGGGATCTACTGGGGAACCCAGTAGAGGAACCTCGAGAAGGACCTCACTGTAAGTGGAGGTAGTAAACCTGTAGGAAAAGCAATGGAGGTCAGAATCCTGAAAGGTAACAGGTAACCCCAGTAAGAAAAACTGGGGTAGTACAAAAACGGTGGGCCTTCAGCGGAAGGCTTTATGATAAAAGCCAAACTCTTTTGGCAGCAGAGTGGCTCACTCTTAGGAACAAAAAGAGAAAGTCTAACCGATTTGGACAAACAGGCCCAGTCCTTGTGGGGAGAAAGGGTATGGGAACCCCTTGTATCCCAAAAGAAAGGACAAACGCCGGAGGCGTTAGAGCCTGTGAGTAGCTGAAGATCCGCAATGTCTCTCCTAACTGAAGTCAGCTGGGAGAGATATTGGAACATGGGGAGCTTCAGAGGTACCTAACCTTAAGGTTATGGTAGGTGTTAACTACCACCCAGTGGTTGTGAGTGTAGGACCCCAAAACATGCTGGATAGCATAAGTATGGGTAAAACCCATCTGTCAGAATCATATAGCTATATGAGCCTCGACAGTCAGGTAGATAAGCAGAATACATATCTACCGATAGTAAAATATCTCGACAGATACATATAACATATAGATATATGAGAATATATCTATAGTGAGATATGAAGGGCATAAAATACACACAAATGATAGACATAAACATCTGTATGATGTGTGCTATAAGTATGAATATATAGGCCTCTATATGGAAATCTGCAAGAAGCAGACAGAGATATGCCTACAAAAAGGTATTCACAAAGGAAAATGTGGAGAGGAAAGATTTATCTAACAACAAGAAGGTGGAACCTACTTGAGAAGATATATAGAGAATCAATTTCCACTGGTTATGGCTACAGGGATGCTAGGTAGTAGAATAACCACGATGGTTACGTGAAAAGCAGAGGATGATATCAGTCTGCAGCCAGCAAGTCCCGAGTATTCTAGAACTCTAGCATGGTAAGTGAACAGAAGACGCATAGGAATGAGATACCATGCTGACCTGCTTAAGGGCAAAACGGTATCATGCGTTCTTACCATGAGGACGAGCTGGAAGGAGAAAACATATTCCCTATTGGAAATACTATGGACCAAAGCAGGGAATTAGCAACTCCTTAAGCTTTCACGTAAGAGGAGGCCTATGTCCTTTATATTAAAAAGGAGAACTTTTCTAGTCATGGGAGACATGACTGAAAAAGCCTTTTTCAATCATCTAGTATAGCTGTTGGAGAAAAAAAAACCCATGCTCTCTAGCAAGGGCCCATAGTGGAGAGCTTCTCTGTAGAATTGCAGAGAGCATGATGCAGGAGAATGAGGAGATAGAACTGGCTGCAGGAGAGCCAGTACCTATGTCAACTATGCTGCCAAACCCAGGGGAATGGAGATGGCAGAAAGAGAAGACAATTCAACAAGCTTGTAGTGAAAACATTTCCAAGACAGATGACAGCACTGACTTGGAGCCATTACTAAGACCAGACAGAATGTTAGTGGAGGACAAATCTGGTTGCTGGTGAACAAGAACCAGTGGTCCAAACATTAAGGCTCCTGCATTGGCAGCTGCTTGCCAGACAGCAGAAGAATGGTACTGTTTAAAAACAGAAAGAACAGACAAAACAAGAGTAGAAAACTCTGGACGTGTCTGATGAACTGCTTCAAAGCAAGATTGAAAAAGAGGCGTTAACTCAGAGAAGAGAACTCCGCACTGGAAAAGTAAGAAAACTAGAGAGGCTGAAGAAAAAGCCCTCCAGTGAAGCAATACCGCTCTTACAGAGGAAAACCTGGTAAGAGGGTAAAGGGAATGGAGCTGAAAAAAACTTACAAAGTAGTAAGTTTATAGAAAGGAAAAAAGACATGCTGGCACAGGAAACTATCATTTGATAGTGGATAGACCTCTTTCCCTAGCAGGAAAAAGAGGAGAATCCTGTGACCTAGAAGCATGAACATCCTGACAGCTCATAGAACATAGAAAGAATGGATGTCTTTCGGGAAGAGATCCATGTTTAGGATTTAGAATGACAGCAGTGGGATGCCTCTATTGAGAAGAAGCAACTGCAGATTCTAATCCCAAGAGTCACAAGCATCTGATGGATTGATCAGAAACCCTGTGGTTGCTGGGTTTGCTGAGCCTGGTGAGAGGTTGAACTCTGCAGACCAGGACGATGCTTCCCCTGTTTGGGAACATCTGTATGATGGGCAGATGATGCATAAAACCTTCTTCTCCTATGGGAAGAAAGTTTGGCAGGACATTTCCTACCTACTGGGACAGAAGAAGGTGCAGAACAGCCCCTAGGAACAGGTAAGTCAGTGGAGAACTGAGTAACCTGACGTAAAGACTCCTTGTTGAAAAGATTGTCTCCAGTGCAAGGAGTATGTCCCAGTCTGTGCTGTGCCCATTCATCCAAGTCTGAAGCTTGGAGCCAGGCTCTACGTCGTGCCCCTATAGTTATAGCAGAAGTCCTGCTAACAGACTCAAAAGAGTCTAGGGAAGCACGCGTAAGAAACCAAGAGATATTCTGGAGATGCTTGAAGAATAGTCTGCACTCTTGGACTCTGGAAGGGAAGGAGTTAAAAGATGTAATTGCTTTGTGACCTCCTCAAGAGATAGACTCATATAGAAAATATATGAGAGAATTCTTGCAGAAAGCATAGATGTCTGGAAGGTTTGACGTCCAAAGGCATCAAGTGTCTTAGACTCACGACCTGGCGGATAAGAAGAGTGCTTTTTCTTGCTCTTTACCCGCCTCATTGCTGATTCCACAACTATGGAATGATGAGGAAGTTTGAGTCTTTTGAAACCCTGGAGAGGGGGGCACCTGATATGAGAGATCAGTTGCTCTGGAAGGTGGGGGTACCCTTAAAGGTGTTTCCCACATTCCTAGAAGGAGATTCTGCAAGGAATGATGCAAAGGAAGCATTATGTTCTCCTTTGCTTTGGTAGAAAGAGAGCCTTGTGCAGGATCATGTCCTGGGATAGGAATGGCAAGAGATCTTGCTATATCCAGGAGGAAACTCTGAAAAGAGGGTTCCCCAACAGGAATTTTCCTTGGACAGGTTAGATCTGAAGAACTAGCCTGAGCACCGACAGAGCTATCCAGATATATAGGAATAGAAGATCCTGCACAGTGCAGTGTGGAATGCTTAAAGGATGGTCGCCGGTACTGGCTGTCAGGAGCAGCGACCGTCATTACCACATTGTCCATGCCAGGTATCGACTCCAAGCTTCGCATAGAAGGGAGCGATCCTGTTGAAAAAAGCATGGCAGGAGTTGGCCACGATGCTACTGTGGATACCGGTACTGATGCCGATGCCAATACCGGTACCGATGTCAGAGTCGAGCCCGACAAAGACATCGGAGCAGTCATCGGAGACAGTTCAATCGGTACCGAGGTAACCAAAAACCTTCGGGTGCTATCCTCGGTACCGAGCCACCGGTATCGATCGGTGTCGGTACCAAAGTGTATTGGTACCGAGTCTTCCAGACTAGAGAGCGATTCTAAACTCGGCATCGATAAGCGAAGCATGGAAGGCACCGACCGTAAGGGTAATGAGGACATCGGTACCGTGTCTGATACCGGTGAATGAAGGTCAGCTAGTGGCAACTCAATCGGCCTCGGGGGAACCGAGAGTTGCGGATCCGAATTATAGGAACCGAGCCTTCAGTACCGCCGAGAGCCGGTACCAAGGCGAGTCGGTATCCAGTCCTCCAGACTGGAGATCGATTCCAGACTCGGCATCGAAGGAAGCGAGGCTATCGATGCACGTCTGGAGGGTACCGACGTCGGTGGTAGTATTGGTGCTGGTACCGATAATGAAAGGTCAGTCTGCAGTGTATCCACTGGTCCCGAAGGCACCGAGGATGCCACATGACCATCCCTGGTGAGGAGTGTTTCATCCAACACCAGTGCCGATGTCGGGCTATTGGTACTGCTCGAAGCGGATGCCACCACCGGATACGGCTCAAGTATGTTCTGTGAGGGGTGAACCCCAGGAACAACCTGAAACCCCTGAAAGGCTTTTGAGACCAAAGACTCCCGCCGGGGTTTTGAAGCCAGTAGGCTCTCGAGGGCAAGGCCGGAGACGTCTACATGCTGTGCATGAGACCAACCACTCGAGGTCTGGCTAGTCTTAACAGACTGTTTGTGGGTTACCTGATCCTGTGTAGAAGAAGAAGGGGACGGTGCCCCGAAGCTGGAGGGAAACCGTGTATCGAGGGAACCTCGATATTGAAAACCTCTTCTCACCAAACTGTTGTCAGGACCCATGCAGGTTAGACACCGACTTCGAGGGTCTAAAAATAAAGTTGTACCGCCACAGTTTGAACATTTCTTGGAGAAAGTGGCTGGCGGTTCCATGAAGGAAAAAGAAGAGGCCTAAAAGGCCTAAGACACCGTGAAGAAAAAATATTCCTTGAAAAAGGAAGATTTTACAAGAAAAGAAAAGAAAAGAAAAGAAAACACCGGCGGTACCGATGGCATCGGGAAGACAGCCACGACCTCAAGAAAACTAAAGAAATAAAACAAGAATTTTCTTCGGTGACAGGAGGACGGTCTGCCGGCTCCGCGGAAAAACGAAAACTGAGGAGAGGCAGTTGGGAAAGGCGGGAAGGCAGCACGCAGGCGTGGTGGGATGCTTCCAAAAGCTCTTTGATTGGACGCTGGGAAGCGTTCCCGCGCAGACTCCATCGGTACCGACGTACCCATATGTGAAGACTCATTCCTGCTTGTTCCTGGAGATTAATCTTTATAAAAACTGTTTTCTGCATGTAAAGCACAGTTACTTACCTGTAACAGGTGATCTCTGGGAACAGCAGGAATAAGTCTTCACATATGGGTATCGTCGGTACCGACGGAGCCCGCGCGGGAACGTTTCCAGAAAGCAAGCTTTTGGGAGCATCCCACAGCGCCTGCGCGCTGCCTTCCCACCTTTCCTAACTGCCTCTCTCCAGTTCGAGTTTTAAAGCTGAGACAAAGAGAGAGAGAGGAAAGGAAAGATAGATAGAGAGATACAACTCCTAGGGGAGGTGGGTGGGTTGTGAAGACTTATTCCTGCTGTTCCCAGAGATCACCTGTTACAGGTGAGTAACTATGCAGGAATGAGTCTTCACATATGGGGACTCCCCAGCTAGAGATGCCTGGGAGATCACCCAGATTCTGAGTCCCTGGGAAGGGCTCTGGCTCTACCTCTACCCATGAATCTCAGGCATCCAGTTCAGGGATGGAGGGTAGGAGTTGATTAGGTATGGAACAGGTGTTTAAGAACAGCCTGACCAAACAAGGCATCCCGGCGGGAGTCCTTGTCCAAGCAGTAATGGGCTGTGAAGGTATGAACCGATGCCCAGGTGGCCGCTCGACAGATTTGGTCAATGGACACAGAGTTTAGATGAGCCATAGAGGTTGCCATGGCCCTCACATTGTGAGCTGTGATATGGCCCTCCAGAGAAAGGTTCTTAGTTTGGTAGGCGAAGGAAATACACTGAGCAATCCAATTGGACAGAGTTCTCTTAGAGACTGGAAGTCCTAAATGAGAAGGATCAAAAGCAACAAAAAGTTGAGAGGACTTTCTATGTTGCTGTGTCCTGTGTAAGTAGAAAGCAAGTGCTCTTTTACAATCCAGGGTATGAAGATTCCTCTCTGCACTTGATGCATGAGGTCCTGGAAAAAAGACAGGTAATATCACCTCCTGGTTCAGATGAAAAGGTGAGACCACTTTAGTCATAAAGTGTGGATTAGTTCTGAGGACTACCTTGTCATGATGGAACCTTGTATAAGGAGGATTAGCCACTAAAGCTTGCAACTCACTGATACGGCGAGCTGAGGTGACTGCAATGAGAAAAATAACCTTCCAGGAAAGGAATTTTAAGGAGGTAGTGGCTATGGGTTCAAAGGGTGGCTTCATAAGGTGGTCTAATGGGAGGTTTAGTCAAAAGAAGGCCTCTCATGAATCTTGCTATAAGAGGATGAGAGGAAATAGGTTGTCCATTGAGAGGCTTAAGGGATGCTGCAATAGCACTCAAATGGACTCTGATTGAATTTGTTTTAAGGCCTGCATCGGATAAATGCAGCAAATAGTCTAGTAAAGAATGCAAAGGTATTGCAAGAGGGTTGAGACCCTTCTCTGCACACCAAATGGAAAACCTTTTCCATTTAAAAGCATATGAACGTCTGGTGGAAGGTTTTCTGGAAGCATGAAGGATATCCTTCACTTGCTGAGAAAGTTGTAAATCTTGAAGGTCTAGGCCTTCAGCAACCAGGCCCTGAGATGAGGAGACTGAGGATTTGGGTGCCACAAGGTTCCCTCCTCCTGGGAGAGGAGATCTAGAGCAGACCCCAGGTCTAGGGAGGGAGCTTGAGAGAAATGCAGAAGTAGAGGGTACCACACTTGGCGTGGCCAAAGTGGTGCTATGAGGAACATAGTCCCCTTGTCTCTCTGAAGCTTGAACAGAGTCTTGGGAATTAGGGGAATAGGTGGAAAGGCATAGAGGAAGTCTTGCCCCCAATGAAGGAGGAAGGCATCCCTGGCCTGAACTCCCTGACATGAAATCTTGGAACAGAACCAGGGAAGTTTGGCATTCCACGGACTTGCAAACAGGTCTATGTCTGGGGTACCCCAAATCCGAAAAATTCTGGCTATCTGGTCCCCATGGAGGGACCATTCGTGCGGAAGCAGAACTCGACTGAGTCTGTCTGCCCAAGAATTTTGAACCCCTCGAAGATATACTGCCATGAGATGGATTTGATGCTCTCTGGCGAAGGCCCACAATCTCAGAACTTCGTTGCAAAGCGACAGAGAGCCAGTCCCTCCCTGCTTGTTCACGTAGAACATGGCTACCTGGTTGTCCGTGTGGATGAGGACTGTCTTGTAGCTGAGCAGGGTGTGGAAGACTCTGAGAGCCAGAAAGATTGCTCTGAGCTCTAAGAGGTTGATATGAAGAGATGTCTCCTGTGGAGACCAGATGCCCTGGGTTGAGAGATCTTGTAGATGAGCCCCCCAACCCCTTGGAGAGGCATCTGTTGTAAGGGTGGCTTGGGGTAACACCTGTTGAAAGGGGGACCCCAGCAACAGATTCTGAGTGGACTTCCACCAGTGAAGGGACCAAAAAAGGCGACTGGAGGTTGCTATTTTGTCTGACAGGCAACCTGATGCCTGGGTTCATTGGGAGGATAGGGTCCACTGAGCTGCTCTCATGTGAAGGCGAGCATAGGGAACCACATGCACCGTGGATGCCATGTGGCCTAAGAGTTGCAACATCTCTCGAGCAGTTAAATGGGATTTTAACTGAATCTGGGAGGCTAACTGCACCAAGCGTAGGCAACGGGCCTGGGGAAGATAGGCCCTTGCAGTTGTGGTATCCAGTAAGGCCCCTATGAACTCTAGAGACTGAGTAGGGGTGAGATGGGATTTTGGAATGTTGATTACCAGTCCCAGATACTGAAGAACACGCCTTGTGCAGGCCAGGGAAGTCTGGGCCTCTGACTGGGATGGAGCTCGGATGAGCCAGTCGTCCAGATATGGGAATACGAATATCCCTAGAGTGCGCAGGAATGCAGCTACTACTGCCATGCATTTTGTGAACACTCTTGGAGCAGAGGCCAGACCGAAAGGAAGCACTTTGTATTGGTAGTGCTTTCCCTGGTAAAGGAACCGAAGGAATCTTCTGTGGGTTGGATGGATGAGAACATGGGTGTACGCATCCTTGAGATCTAGAGAACAAAGCCAGTCCTGACTTTGGAGGTATGGAAGGAGAGTTCCGAGAGAAGTCATCTTGAATTTCTCCTTGCATAGAAACTTGTTCAATTCTCTGAGATCTAATATGGGTCTGTAGCCGCCGTTTTCTTTCGAATGAGGAAATAGGGGGAGTAGAACCCTGAGCCCTGTTGAAGAAGGGCTACTTCTTCTATTGCCCCTTGGGCAAGAAGGGTAGAAATCTCTTGACCTAGAAGGTTGAAGAGAGATGTTGGAGAATTGAACTGTTTCACCATGGTGTGAGGAGGAAGGTTTAAGAAATGAAGTTTGTACCCTTCCTTTATGATGGAGAGGGTCCGCTGCTCTGCTGTGATTTGTTCCCATCTGGGAGCAAAGTGAGCTAACCTTCCTGGGATGGTGAGAGGCTCTGGATGTTCTAGAGCCAGAAAGGCTAAGTTCTCTAGTAGAAAGTCAAAGGCCCTGAGGAGGCTGAGGCTGTTGGGCCGTAGCAGTCCTCGCAGCCTGGGTTTTGGCCTGTTTTGGTTGTTGCTGTCTCTTTGTAGCAAAACGACCTTGAGAAGAGGCCTGACCATAAGAAGAAAATTTCCCTTTCTTTGGGAAAGATCCCTTTTTGAACAACCTCTTTTTAAAAGGAGCAGTAGTAGACTTTGAAAGTCTATCTAAAGCAGAGTTTTCAGCATCCATTTGGTTGGCCTTTGCTTGCCAATCTTTGCCAAACAGGTTTTCGCCTGTACAGGGAAGGTTACCTAGACCATCCTGTACTCAGGATTCCAAATCAGAGGCTTGCAACCAAGCAACTCTGCGTGCACCTATGGCAATAGCCGAGGCTCTACTGGCCCCCTCAAAAGAGTCAAAGGCTGCACGGTTGGAAAACTTGGATACATCCTGTGCATGTTTAAGCCAGGTGATGTATTCTTCTCTCTTATCTTCTGACATAAAAGGAGATAAGGTTTGCAGATGATCCGTAACTTCTTTTAGAAACATCCCCATATAGAGTCTATAGGAGTTGATTCTGGCTACATGCATACTGGCCTGGAAGATTTTCCTGCCAAAGGCATCTAAAGTTCTGCATTCTCTTCCTGGAGGAGCAGAGGAGTGCCTTTTTGTACTTGAGATCTTTTTCATAGCAGACTCTACCACAATGGAGTGGTGAGGAAGCTGAGTCTTATGAAACCCAGGACAAGGAGGAACACGATACATGGTTTCCAACCTTCTGGAATGAGGGGAGGTGGAAAGAGGAGTCTCCCATATGCCCAGCATGTGATCATAAAGAACCTCATGTATTGGTAAGGTGGCTGCCTCTTTAGGAGCCTTAGGATATTGTAGGATATCCAATTTTTTGGCTCTAGGTTCAGTCTCAGAGGTCACTGAGATGGACAGGCCTTTGACCACCTCCCTAATGAAGTCCTGAGAAGACAAGTCTTCAGGAGGAGACATTCTCCTTTTTGGAGAAGAGGGTTCCTGAGGAAGGATGCCCGATGCTTCAATTGAGGCCTCTGAAGAATCAGAGTCTTCAGAGGAATCGAAGTATCGACTATCTGGATGCCCTCGTAGAGCCTGATACGCGTACCGGGAGGTATCGACATCGGGAGTAATCGGTACCGGGTCGGTACTGATGGGCATCACTGGATAGTGTACCGCTGCGGTCGATGCTGATGTTGATGCAAGCGGTACTGGTATCGGGGCCGATATCGGGTCCGGTACTGGAATCGGTACAGGTACCGACAACGGGGTTTGTTGCGGTACTGTAGGCGTTGCAGCTTGAATGAATGCCGTGATGGCACGCTGCATGGTCAGAATATTCTGATCCATTGACGCCACCAATGTCTGGATATCGGTACCGGTAGAAACTGCCGGTACCCCAGAACATTGTAATAGGTGATCGGTCGAGGCCGAGCCATCGATGTTAACCTGTGGACCCCATAGGTAGTGCTTTGAAAGCCGGAGCCTCCCGCCGGGGTAATTTTGCCGGTGTGGTATCCTCAAGAGTAAGCCCGGGGGCATCTCGATACTTAGAGGGAGATGAACTCTTTGAGGACCGGCCAGATTTAAGTTTGGTTACCTGAGATCCATGGGATGAAGAAGCAGCCCTGGAAGACGTCGATGCCACGGAAGCTGCATCGGAGGGAAACAGGGTACTGAGCTTAGCTGCCCGATTCTGTAACCCTCTTTTAGACATCATGGAACAGGACTCACAATCCGCAATGGAGTGGTCAGGACATAAACATTTTAGACACCAGTCATGGGTGTCAGTGACAGAAATAGTGCTGCTGCACTTTGTGCATTTCTTAAACCCGGAGGCGGGTTTTTCCATGAGGGAAAAATATATCTGTAGGCCTAAGGCCCCAGAAGAAAAATGCACTGAAAAGAGTAGAAGTTTTTTTTTTAAAGAAATAAAAAGGACCGGTGGTACCGGTGCGGAATCGAGAAGGCAGACACGCGACTAAAGAAAAATAAAAGAAAATAAGAAATTCTTCAGCGGTGACAGGAAACACGACCTGCTGGCTCCGCGGAAAAGAAGAACTGGAGAGAGGCAGTTAGGAAAGGCGGGAAGGCAGCGCGCAGGCGCTGTGGGATGCTCCCAAAAGCTTTCTTTCTGGACGCTGGGGAGCGTTCCCGCGCGGGCTCCGTCGGTATCGACGATACCCATATGTGAAGACTCATTCCTGCTTGTTCCTGGAGATAGTAGGTTTTACACCAAAAAAAAAAACTTTATAGAAATACATATGGTAGGAAACCCCCCCTCCCACTTCAAATTACATGTTCAGAGGTAGGAAGCCCCCTTCCCCAGCTCCTCCTGATGTGGAACTGATTCAGTTTGCCCTCCATGACACCGAATCGGCCCTGAATCAAGAAGTGGGATGAGCTGGCTGCTGCAAAAGGGAGGGCGGCAATGCAGGCAGCAGTGGTTGCAGCCACGAAGAACTGTGATGCCGCAATTGTAGGGACAGATAGGCCCACGGGAAAAAGGAAAAATGGCGGCAGACATAGTATGTGGCTGTAGCAGAATCAGGGAAGACAACAACAGACACCCCCCATGCCCACTCAGCATCTTAAAGGGGGCTTCTCCCAGAAGAGAGGATAAAAACTGCGGAGGAATTCTAACCTTTCCAAACAGACAACGGTGGTGGGAATCACCCCAGACACAGGAGTGCTGCTGCAATAGAAAAGAGACACTCCCCCCCCCCTTATATAGCTGCCAGCTGAAGACACAGGACAGGAACAGGAAGATATCCCTCCCCCTCAGAGCAGTATGAAAGGGCAGGCAGTGAAGTGGCCCCACATCAGCAGCGGCAGTGACAGCAGGGAAGAATAGCAGAAGAGCCCTGGAGAACCAAGGACATTGACAGGAGGGCTACCCCACAGTAACCTCTGTGAGGAGTGGAAAAGCAACTCCAGAGACTGTAGACACAAGCAGGACAAGCTCCACCCACTGCAGACAGAGGAAGTGACACAAGAAGGGGAAGCTAGTCTGTTGGAGGATACCTAGACTGAGACGGACCTGAGCTGTAAGCCGAATAAAAACCAGAGCCAATGCAAAAGAAAGTGCTGTGTGAAAAGCAGATGAACAGAAGAGCGACTGTTTTCTTGGAAATCCACGCTTTAGGTGCATGTGAAGGCATTATTGGTCAATACGAGTATAACTAGCATGACTCTCACCTGGGTGCCTAGTGCCTCCCATGTTAAGCTTGGACCCCTCCAAAAAATCATTTCAGGCTATACCACTGCTTGAACCACTGTAGAAATGTTCTCCCATAAGGGCAAGTCTGGATCTAATCAAAAGTTCAAACCTCTAAGATTACAACATTCTTTAAGGATATCATCCTGAATCTGGGGACCTATCCCTAGAATTTGTTGATGCCACAAAATCCATAAAGTAAGATTTTTTGGGACTAATTTAAGTAAAGTAGCCTAACGGTTACAGAAGTGGTCTGAGAACCAGGAGAATACAAAAGAGGACAGCACACCCACTCGCAAATGTCTAAGCAACCAGGTATAGAGCGAGGCGATGTATACTTCAGAAGACCATAGGAAGTCACAAAAGTCTTATTATATTTGTAGGCCCTACACTACATGGGCCATGTTTCAGCAGCAGCCTTTGTTAGTGGTGTGGGACTCTTTAGTAGACAAACAAGTTGAAAATATAAAAATTAAATAAAATACATAACATAAATAACCCATTAAAATAATACAATAATATAAAACTAGTACAAATCAATAAAAAACAATAAACCAAAGAATAGTAATATCTCTTGAGAAATAATACATGAATAAAAACTTGAATAAATATAAGTTAAATATAAATCATAACATAGTGCTTATAACACCATAAAACATTAAGAGGATAAATAGGGCCCGATTCTGATGAAGACGTAGATCCCCTCTGTGTGTCTGGTCTGAACCGGAACCACAGAGGGCATGGCGATTCTGATCCCGTGGGGCACGTCTAGCCCTGCGTGATCAGAATCGCAAACAGTTCTGCACATGCAGGCTGGGACAGTGATTCTGCACGTGTAGGACTGCACACGGCTAACTCAGTCAAGGCTCTTCAATGGAGCCGCGGCGCCATGGCACTGTGGGGCTCCACTGAATAGTCACGATGCCGGCCGCCGGGGAATAAAGTTCATTCCCTGTAGCTCGACCTCTGATCTGGCCTCCTAAGGTCAGGGTTGGGCTGCAGGGAATGTCCTCTGGCCCCCCCTGCCCATCCACGCCCCGGCAGCAGAAACAAGAAACGTCCAGGGAAGTTATACTACCTCAGAGGTGGAATAACTTCCCCAGACGTTTTGTCGGCCCCAGATATACAGGGCTGACATTAGAATCAGCACTGGACGTACAGGGCCGACATTAGAATCACAACCTCTGAGCCTTTTCAACAAAAACATGGTGTACCTCAGGGCTCCTCACTCTCCGCCCTCTTATTCAATATATACATGCAACCCATCTGCGAAATAATCCGCTTATTTAACATATCATGCCTGATTTACACAGATGACGTATTACTCTTCACTGCATTCACGATCGACCATCCGGATTTCTCCCAACTAGTAAAATGCTTTGAGGCCGTAACCGATTGGCTCCACTCACAAAGCCTCAAGATAAACTTCAGCAAGACAGACGCACTGTTCATTACAAGAAATCAATCCTTCTCACCACCACCTACATTAAAGACAAGAGACGCTGAACTCCCAAGTAAACACAGCATCCGCTACCTAGGCGTCACGCTGGACCAGCAGCTCGAATATAAAACGCATATCAGCAACACCATCAAGCAAATTTACCACAAAATACGAACATTGCGACATCTCCGACCCCTGCTGCAACCAGATAACTTCAGAACAGTTTTTCAGGCATTAGTGACCCCTCACTTTGACTACACCAACGTGATCCTGCATGGCCTACACAAAAACACGCTAAACCCATTACAGATGGCAATGAACGCAGCTGCACGCTTCCTACACGGAGCCTCCAGAAGAGATCACATCACTCCAATTCTAAAGGACTTACACTGGCTACCAATCTACTGCCGACTCACCTATAAAGTAGTCCTGATGACCTTCAAAGCCATCAACAAAATATCCTCCACCTCCCTAACGGACCTACTCTGCCCCACTCCAGCAAATAGAGCAAGGAGAACATTCGCCACCAATACCCTACAAACCCCTAATGAAATAACAAAATGCACCCAGGCAACAAAGAACCGAGCCTTCAAGTTCTATGCTCCCAGCTGCTAGAACGCACTCCCAACCACCATCCGAGTGATCACGGATCTTGCCCAATTCAGAAAAGCCCTAAAGCACCACCTCTTTCTTCTACACTACTCACAACCCAGCAACTCAAATTCACTCACTACTCACAACCCAGCAACTTACATTCACCCACCATACACCCTGCTAGACAATTGTAAATTACAGACAACTCTTATTTAGAAAGTCAACTCATGTTTATATTGTAGATAGTTTCCCCAGTTGAAAACCAAGTTGCATTACCCGTTCAATGTAAGTGCATAACAGTTCCCTTGTTCTGCACAAAACTGTTATCTGTAAATCGCACTGATTTTAAAGAGCATGGTATATAAAAGCAATAAAAATAAATAAATAAATAAATAAATAAATCTGTACATCCAGGACCAGTGACCGCCCACTGCCTGCCCACTCTCTGCCCTTGTGCCGCCCACTCCCCACTCCCATCTAACTTCCCCGCACAACTGGCGGGGAAGTTAGATGGGGCAGGTGAAACTCAGAATAACCCCTATAGCGAATAAATACAGCAAAAACACCAGTGTTAAATAGTATACAACCTTATTATTAATGTATGTAGTTAAAAAACTGAATTAGAGAGCTATAAAGAAAGAAGAACAGGAGGAGAGAGAGTTTATCAACAGATGAGGAGGAGAGGGATTTGCAGGAACTGCTTCCATTGTATGCATATCCACCTCATGCATATTCATTGTGGGAATCCTGAAAATCTGACTGGCTAAGTGTGCCTCAAGGACTGGGTTCAGAACCACTGTTCTAATTGATGCAATTCCTTTTTTTGGTCTGATCCAAGTGCACCAAGATCTGAATGCCATCTGTAAAGATGGGACGATCAATCCCAAATTGTTCAATGACCCAAAAATAGAACTCAGAACCAACCTTGCAATAATCCATGGGACATTCCAACAGATTTAGAATATATGCCCTGCCAAATAACGGATTGATCCTTATCTATTAGAAATAGTTTAATTTAAAACAACAGTGTCATATATTCCAACCTTTGACAGCTGATGCAGATCATTGTTTACGGCATTAAAAGCTGCCAACAGGTCCAGGAATATCAACAAAGAGTCACTGCAAAGAACAGCAAGACTGTCTCTGTATTATGGCCCCAGTGCAGACATGACAGAAAGATGGAGTATTCCAGCCTCCTCAAAAGAATCTGGAAGCTTCTAATATACAGTCTCCTCAATAAACTTTCCTAAAAAATATAAGCTAGCAACCAGACCATAGAAACAATTATCCACATCCAATTTTCCCTTTTTTCAACAATGGCATAATAACTAACATCTATTTCAGCACACTAGGTAAGTCCCCGAATATTAGGGAGTTTCTTATCATCACTGCCAACAAAGGGATTACAATGAATTACAGATTTTAACTAATCCTTTTGGCAGTGTTTTAGAGTTCAATGCATTAATAGTTACCTTTGCTTGCCTTTCAGATATTAAATCCCAATCTGTCAAAATCCTAACAGATGGGACACTTTCTGCAATCCCTAAGGGTAAATCAGATAATCTATGTCCACTTTTATGATCCTTAATTTGCTCAACTATATCTCTGTCTGATATTTCACTATTACTTAGAAGCCTCTGCTTGCCCCAATCAGAATCCTTTAAGCTCTCCTTATCTAAAAAAGATGCCTAAACAGCATCAAACTTATTTATGAAATATTTATTAAAATCTTCTGCATGACATTTTGAGATATATCTCAGGAAAAATTTGACAGTTTGCAAAATTTCACTTGACCCATTAGCAGCTGCAGCTAACTTTTGAGAGAGGGTCAACTTTCTCGCCTGCATTAGTGCTGTTTTATAAATTATTGTAATGGGATTCTACACCTCTGTTGATTTTCAAAAGACCTCCCCCCCCCCTTCTTTCTCACAGGGGCCAAGACAATACTCTTTCTCTGCTTCTGTTTCAAATTTATACATCTTTCAAGTTACAAAAATTGTACAGCTTTAGAAAAGGCAAAATCCCTTTGTGCAATTTGCTCATTTAATAAAAGCATCAAAACCAACTACCCAACTACTTGCTCCGAGACTGCCTATATTCATAAGTTTAGAAAAATCTCTCTTAACCATCTGCTTTTTCCATTTCACTAATGGTTAAACAATTCAAACAAGTCACCATATAATGGTCAGACAAGGATAAGACCATTACACAAGTACTGGACTGTAATTTAAAAAACCTTTATAAGTAGTAAAAAATCCTATATCCAAAATATGTCTCTTTTTGTGTGTTAGTGTATGAACTACCATATGGAGCAGTAGATCATGGAGAAGATCAATAAAAAATACCTTTACTCATACTAACCTTGCTTGCAATATGAATATTAAAATCACAACTATAAACTCCCAAATTGGAGACAAGCCTCTGTAACAAACTATGACAACTAAAACATTAACATTTGAATGTGAGGCCCAGCAGACTACAATAAAAGCCCTACTCAGAGTAATCCTAAAGCAAAGGTCAAATAGCTTCACAACCTGGGGGAATAACCCATCTTAGCAAAATAAGGGACCCAAGCATTCTAGTGCGGTAACGGGCTGCAATGAACTCAAATGTGCGCGTATGCCTTGCGAAAACACATTTTAACTGGGACTGGCACACTAATATGGACAGTGGGTAGAGGTGGAGTGTGGGTATGGAGAGCACATTAGCGTGCGAGTGCAACTAACGTGACTATTAGAACGGAAGCACCTATTGACACCTCTGTATATGATGGTAGGTGCATCCACCTTATGAGTGCTGCTTGTTGCGGGTATCAGTCGTGGGATAGCTGTCAAGGCAAGCTGGTCACACCTCGAGAGCTAATGTGGAGGCTTTGCACTTTACGTGCACTGATAACGCATGTTAAGTGCCAAACCTTAGTGGACTTTAGTAAAAGGACCCATAAATCCCCAAATCAGTCCTGCAATAGCAGCAACCCCTGCCCCTTGTTACCTTCTCTAAAAACCTGGTAACTCACAAATCCTGCATGCGATGCTTAAACCAACAAAATGGTGTCTCTTGCCTTAATCCATGTTTTTTGTTATATACAATATTCTAGTCAGCGCCCAAAAAAAGATTTGTTAATTATGGAACAAGTATCAAGAAGGTCTCATTTAATCTGACAAGCCTCCATTGTATTGGTATTATTTAACAATTTGATAGAAATCATTTCTTATTGTTCTTTTTTCTTATAATATTTATAACCAGCATTCCCAAAGTCAAAAGGGTATACTTTTATAAAAAGTCATATAGGCGGAAAAGGCAAGTAGGTGCCATTTGTAGCCTGTTTTGTAAAGACACATACACATAGGCACCTATGTGCCTATATAAAATATTGACAAAGATCCTGCACAATTGTTGCTAAAATGAAACCCATGTGCTTCTACCTCCGTTTGTTGTCAAAAGTTTTAAGTTTTTAATATTTTGAATGTTTTAGATAGGCAGAATATGTTTTTAAATAATAAATAAATGATAACCGCCAAGAATTAATATTGGAATAAGGTGAAGTAGTGCAAATGAATTCCTGCGAATAAGGGGAACTGGTAGCTCTAATCCTTTGATGCTGACTGCTGGATAAATCCACAAGAGAAACAGAAATGCATTGTCTCCTTTAAGCTGTATCTTCTCCAGACAGAAGAGGCCTAACCTGTTTAGCATTGCCTCGGGGGAGCTATCCCATTCCCTCCCCCCCCCCCCACCCCAGATTACTTTGGCTTCCCTTCTCTGGTACCTTTTCTAGTTCCACCATATCCTTTGTAAAATGGGATAACTAGAACTGCACACAATATGCAAACTGTAGTCTCATGTATACAGAGGCATTATAATTTGCTCTATTTTCCATTCTTTTCCTAATAATTCCTAACATTAAATTTGCTTTTTTTTCTTTTGACTACCACTCAACACTGAGCCTAAGACTTCAACATATTGTCCACAACGACCGCATCACCCTTTTCTTGGTTACTGATGCATCATACAGCATCCAGCATCATGTACCTATAGTTAAGATTATTTTTCCCTATATGAATCACTTTGCATTTGCTCACATTAAAATTTCATCTGCCATTTAGATGGCCAGTCCCCCAGACACAGAAAGTCCTCCTGCAGTTCCTTATACTTCATTTGTGATTTCACAACGTGGAATAATTTTATCTTATCAGCAAATTTGATAATATCACTTGTCACTCTCTTTTCCACATTACTTATAAAAATATATTAAAACGCACCAGTTCCAGTACATAGCCATTGGACACTCTATTATTTATCTATCACTACTTGGAGAAATGACAATTTAGTCCTTCTCCGTATCTTATCTTTACCAGTGAGTGATTCACAACAGGACACTGACACCTATCCCATGGTTTTTTACATTTTCTAAAAATAGTAATACTCTTCTGTATTTCAGTCCCAACCTATATACCAATCGATCAATCTAGATTGTTGAAGGAAAAAGACCTCAGAGAACAATGCTGGCCTTATGGTTTAAGCTTGAAGGAATTTTAACCTTTGTTGAAAAGTCTCCCTAATGGAAAAGGAAGTGGAATATTGAACACCAAGGTTTCAGGGAAGTATCTCCATGTTGCTATTAGAAAGAGGAGAAATAGAAATCCCATCAGCCCCGGCGGGATTAACAGAGCCGCGAGAAAGGAAACTCTCGCGGCTCTGAAAGAAGCCCGCGTTCGGGGATAGGCTGCGATGCAGGGAGGCTCTGCCGGGGGGGCCCTGCGGCGGCGGCGGCACTCTTGATACTGCCGCGGCACTCTTGATGCTGCCGCGGCAGAAGCAGCTGGGTTGTTTTTTTTTTAATTTGGGTTGATAGGGGGGAAGGGGGTTTAGGACTGGTAATGGGGGGGGGGGGAGGCCAATACAGGAAGGGGGCTTATAGGGGAGGGGAGGCCAAAACGGGAAGGGGGCTGAAAGGGGAGGGTTAGGACTATTAATTGGCCATGGGGGGGGGGTGCTAAGACTGGAAGTGGGCTGATGGGGTTAGGACTGGTAATGGGCTATGGGGGTGGCTGACTGGAAGTAGGCTGATGGGGGGGTTAGGACTGGTAATGGGCTATGGGGGGGGGCAGACTGGAAGTAGGCTGATGGGGGGGGGTAGGACTGGTAATGGGCGATGGGGGGGCTGACTGGAAATTGGCTGATGGGGGGGTTAGGACTGGTAATGAGCTATGGGGGGGCTGACTGGAAATGGGCTGATGGGGGGGGGGTTAGGACTGGTAATTGGCTATGGGGGGGGGCCAAGACTGGAAGTGGGCTGATGGGGAGGTTTAGGACTGGTAATGGGTTATGGGGGGGGCTAAGAATGGAAGTGGACTGATGGGGAGTTTTAGGACTGGTAATGGGTTATTGGGGGGGGCTAAGACTGGAAATGGGCTGATGGGGGGTTAGGACTGGTAATTGGCTATGGGAGGGGTTAGGACTGGTAATGGACTGATGGGGGATTAGGACTGGTAATGGGCTATGGGGGGCTAAGACTGGAAATAGGCTGATGGGGGGGCTAGGCCTGGAAATAGGGTGATGGGGGGGGTTAGGACGTAATGGGCTGATGGGGGGGTTAGGACTAGTAATGGGCTATGGGGGGGCTAGGACTGGAAATGGGCTGATGGGGGGTTAGGACTGGTAATGGGCTGGGGGGCTAAGACTGTTAATGGGCTGGGGGGGTTGCTAGGACTGGAAATGGGCTGAGTGGAAGGAGGGCTTGAACTGCAAATAGCTGATGGGGACGGGGGCTTGGAATGGAAATGGGTTGTGAGGGGGAGGGAGCTAGGACTGGAAATGGGTGAGTGGGGGGGGCTAGGACAGGAAATGGGCTGATGGAGGGGCTAGAATAGGACTGGAAATTGGCTGTTGGGGGGGGTGCTAAGATTGGAAATGGGCTGTGGTGGGGGTTTGGATTGAAATGGACTCATGAAGGGGCTAGAACTGGAAGTAGGCTCATGGGGGGCTTGGATTGGAAATGGGCTGAGTGGAGGGGAGCTAGGATTTGACATGGGCTGATGGGCTCATGGGGGGCTGGGATTGGAAATGAGCTGATGGAGGGACTCGGATGGGACTGGAAATAGATGGGGGAGCTAGGACTGGAAATAGGCTGATGGTGGGTCTAGGATAGGACTGGAAATGGGCTTATGGGGGGCTAGGACTGGAAATGGGCTGATGCGGGGACTAGAAGGGAGCGGATGCTGGGTGGGACTGGAACTAGAATGGAGCTGATGTTGGGGGAGGATTAGAATGGGATGGAGCTGGGAGAGTGAAATGGAGAGGGGAAAAATATTTTGTGTGGGAGGGAAGACAAATCTACAATTGGCCGGATATTGGGAGAGTAAGTGGGGATTGAGGGGTAAAATTTGAGTAGATGAAATAGGAATGAGGAAAGAGCAAAAGGAGAAAGATTAGTATGTTAAAGCAGATGTAGAGAGAGAATGGAAAAAAACTAGAAGAGAGAAGAAAAGACAAATGGACAGCAGACGATGGATAGTTAGCGGAAGACACAAAGAAACCAGAAGAAAGTGACTGGAGCAATTGCAGCTGAAAAAAATGCACAAAAGGTAGAAAAATCTCTCTTTATTTTGAATTTATTTAACATTTCTTCTATACCGCGCAATTAAAATCAGCGCGGTGTGCATCGAACAAAAATACTGCAATGTACAGAAACAACATTGAGTTTACAAAGAACAGGGAATTGAACATGGGATCAAAACCGGGGAAACTAAATACATGTTAACTCAAAACTATGTACAATACTCTAATATAAATGGGTGTTGCATTGATTTTGTGAAGATGAAGATTAGTGGTTGGTTGGGCTTGAGTGGGGACTACCTATTATCTGTGGTATTGACGTGCAGGGGCGGCTGGGGTATGAGGGAAGCTTGCTGGTTGTGCTTCTATCACTGGAAGTTTCTGGGTAACATTTTGTGAACAGGTGGAGTTTTAAGGCTTTTCTGAATAGGATGAGGCTTTTAATACCACGGATTTCATGGGGGAGTGCATTCCAGTTTAAAGGGGCGAATATGGAGAAGGCTCTGTTGGAGGTAGCCTTTGTGCATGTAGTTATTAGCTTGGGGACTACTAATGTGTTCAGTGCAGTAGACCTTCTGTTTCTATTTTCCAGGGTACCATGGACTAGCTTGCTGATTGGCGTAGGGTGGTAGTTATTTAGGGCTTTGAAGGTGAGGACCAATGACTTGTATTGGAGCCTGACATGTAAAGGTAGCCAATGCAAATCCTTCATGATGGGCGTTATGTGGTCGGATCTTGACGATCCAGAGAGGACTCTTGCGGCTGCATTCAAAGCTAGGCGGAGCGGGTTTAAGGTCGATTGTGGGAGGCGATGGAGGATGATGTTCGCGAAATCAAAATGTGGAAGGACTAATGCCTGGAAGGTTGTTCGGTAGTCTGTGAAGTCCAGTAGGTGTCGGAGGTGACGTAGAGTTCTGATCTTATGGTATATTGCCTTTGTGTAATTGGAATATGTCAGCTCTGGGAAATGTGCATCATTAACGTCTGTGCTTTGTTTAGTACAAGAGCAAATTAATGTATAGCTTTATTTCTACAGTGTTGTACATTCCAAGTTTGGCTTTTGGGATTCCCAGTTTAATTATTGTCTTCCTGTTTCTAAATTGTGATTCCTTGTTTGGTGATGGTCTATGTTCTGCATGTGTAACTGAGCTGAGGTATTCTGTTTATGTAATTCCTATTTGACATTGCCACTTGTTCTCTTTCCCCAGTAGGTCATGTATTGTTGTTCTCTGAAATGTATTGGTTTAATATTTGCAGCGTTTCCTTTTGATAGTTAGGGTATGGTGCTTTATGAGTCCTGGTAGTGCTGTTAGGATACGGTGGGTTTGCTATGGGTTCTAAATGGGCAGTGTTTGTAGTAGTTCCTAATGTGTCTGGCGGTTGGCACTGGATTATAGTAATGTAGAAGTCTTTTAGTCTTTCTTTATTCATACACTCATTAAGAGGCATGTTTACTAAAAGTTAGTGTATGGTAACATTATGCAAATATTTATGCAAATGAGGCCCCTTATGCAAATGAGGCCCTGCACCGAGTCTCCGCACATGGCCCCGCACCCCCCTTGGGCCGCCCCTGACATCAGATATGGTATACTTAGATTTCAGCAAGGCCTTTGACACTGTTCCTTATCATCGATTTATAAATAAATTGAAAGTCCTTGGGATGAACCTCCAAAGCAACTCATGGGTAAGAAAGTGGTTGAGTGGTAGGTAAGAGGGGGTAGTAACATATGGAGTTCACTCCGAAGATAGGTGCGTTACCAGTGGCATGCTTCAGGGATTGGTCCTTGGTCGTGTTCTTCCTATTTTTTATTTTTTTATTTTTTTAAACATTTCTGTAGGTGACATTGCAGAAGATTTGAAGGGAAAAGTATGCCTCTTTGTGGATGATACCAAAATCTGCAATAGGGTAGACACTCTGGAAGGTGTGGCTAACATGAGGAGGGATCTAATGAATCTTGAAGAATGGTCAAAAATTTGACATCTAAGATTTAATGCTAAAAAATGCAAGGTCATGCATCTGTGCTGTATAGTACAGTATAAGGAGTGAGATACTAAAATGCACAGAAGAGGAGCAGTATAGAAACATGAAAGCATTAAAAGACCATATGGCCTAACCAGTCTTCCCGTCCATACCAATTACTATACTCCCTTTTTTCCAATCAGAGATTCTCTGTTTGTCCTTTGCTTTCTTGAATTCAGATACTGTCCTGGTCTCTACTACTTCCATCAGGAGACTATGCCACGCATCTATCACTCTTTCCGTAAAGAAATACTTCCGTATATTACTATTGAGTCTATCCCTTTTCCCTTCATTTTATGCCCCCTCATTACAGTGCTTTCTTTCAATTGAAAGAGGCTCTCCTCCTGTACATTCGAGGTATATGCCTAGCATATCTCCTCTCTTCTGCCTTTCCTCCAAAGTATACATATTGAGATTTTAAAGTCTGTCCCCATATGCCTTATGACGAAGCCGACTGACCATATTGATAATCACCCCTCTGCACCGACTCCAACCTGTTCATATCCATTTGAAGGCGCGGTCTCCAGAATTGCACACAACACTCCAAATGAGGTTTCACCAAAGACTTATACAGAGGCACTTTCTCCTCCTTTTCTCTGTTGACCATTCCTCTTCCTATGCGCCTAAGCATTCTCCTGGCTTTTGCCGTCGCAATTTCTACCTGTTTAGCCACTTTAAGATCATCAGAAACAATCACGCCCAGGTCCCACTCTCCTTTTGTGGACAGAAGTACTTCAACCCCTATACTGTACTGCTCCCTTAGAATTTTGCAGCCCAAATGCATGACCCTGCATATTTTAACATTAAATCTCAGCTGCCAAATTCTCAACCATTCTTCAAGCTTAGCTAGATCCCTCCTCATGTTACCTGTTCCCTCCTGGGTGTCTACTCTATTGCAGATTTTGGTATCATCCACAAAGAGGCAAAACTTACCCGACAGCCCTTCTGCAATATCACTAACAAAAGATGTTAAAAAGAATCGGATCAAGGACAGAAGTAGAGGGAATATCTGTGAGGTAAGTATATTAGATGATCTTCGAGTGGCCAAACAGCTAGAAAAGGTGATGATAAAAGCCAGAAGGATGCTTGAATGCAGAGGGAAAGGAATGGCCAGCAGGAAAAAGGAATAATAGAACCTTAGTATAAGTCTTCAGTCAGACCGCATTTGGTGTCCTGTGTACAATTCTGGAGATCATACCTTCAGAAGGATATAAACAGAATATAGTCGGTCCAGAGAATAGCTACTAAAATAGTCAGTGGTCTTTGTTATAAGTGATGTGGAGATGCTATAGACTTAAAGATCTCAATATGTATACTTTGGAGGATAGACAGGAGAGGGGTGATATGATAAAAGCATTTTCTCCAGGACCAAGCAGGAAGTCAGTCCTCACATATGGGTGACATCGACGTCGATGGAGCCCCCTGCGGAGCATTTCCCCAGCTTTCTAAGAAAGCCTTTGGGAATGCAGGCCCGCATGCGCAGTCCCCTTCCCGCCTAAAGGTGCCATGTCTACCAGTCTCTCTTTTTCCGTGGGGCCCGTCGGACGCTTGTCCTAGTCGCCCGGAAAAGTTGACCTTCTTCTTCAAGCGATTCTTCGTTTTTCTCCGGTTCGACACCGGTTCCCCTTCCCGCCGGGTTCGGTACACCGGTATCGAGCCCGTCTTCTATTTTTTCAGTTTTTGCCCTTCGTGGCTGGCGTTCGCGCCTTTTTTTCTGTTTCCCTGGATAGCCGGCCCTTTGACCTCGCGGGGGCCCTTTTTTCCCCGATGCCTTCCAGTGGTTTCAAAAAGTGTGATCGGTGTAAGAAACTCATGTCTCTCACCGACACATACGACTGCTGCCTTCGGTGCCTGGGCCCGGACCACGATCCTCAGTCCTGTGGCCCATGTGGTAAAATGTCTACCAAGGCACTATGCAGCCGACAGCAACAAAAGGAAAGGATTTTTTTGGACTCTGCCTCTGGCCGGGCCCGGACCTCGTCTGAGGCCTCGACGTCTCGGGCGTTGGATCCCGAGCATCGCCGGGGTTCCTCGGACAGGGGGTCCCCTGACTGGGAACGCAAGAGGAAGAAGCGGCTCACGAGGGCGGCGTCAGAAGAGGTCCCTGGCTCCTCGAGGGCCAGGTCTCAGACCCCTGACCGACGCCCCAGGCCTTTGGAGCCGGAGAAGCCGACCAAAATGCCTCGTGTGGAGTCTGAGTCCGTTGGACACGTAAGTCCTGTAGTCCTCATGGACTCTCCTCCGAGGGAGCCGACGTCGGGCCCGGCGCCGCTGGGGCCCGCTGCGTCTCCTGAGCTGGGACTCAAGCTGACAGAAGATGCACTCTGCAGTGCCTCCCGGCAGGGAGGCCCGGAACCTGAATGCTTTCGGAAGAAAGTGCTTCCAGGGCTCGATGCTTGCTTGGCGTTTCCAGTCTTACCAGCTGTACATGGGCATGCACCTTCGGGACCTGGCCAAGGAAATGTCCGGGTTCGCTGCTGGCCTCTCCGGGGAACCTTTGCAGAGGTTCCAGTTCTTGTCTACAGGTATCCGGGACTGCTCTAAGTTCATGTCCTGAGCGGCCTATGATGGCTTCGAGGCTTCGGCCTGAGCAGCGGCAGCCGGCATTGCCGCGCGATGCCAGGCATGGTTGCAGTCATCGGACCTCGAGCCTTGGGTTCAGGACAAGTTGGTCGATGTCCCTTGCCGAGGTGAAAACCTTTTCGGCAAACCCATGGCCAAGAAGGCTGCTGAGCTCGAGACCGAGCACCATACTCGGACCAGACTGTCCAGAAAGACCTCTGCCCCTTCTCAGAAAAAGAAGGGCTTGGGTAAGAAGTCCTTTTACCCGAGGAAGGCGGCTGCCTACAACCTTTCCCTCATTAGCAGGCCTCCCCAGCTCCCCAACAGGGGCAGCAGGCCAAGGGGCAGGGACGTGGGCCCCGTAGGCAGCCAACCCACAAGCCTCCGGCTCCTGCTCCTACACAGCAGGGAGGGGGGTTTTGACTCCCTAAGCATAGCCTTTCCTCCTTTGCTGCCCCCTCTCTGCACAGGTCATCTGGCCCTGTTTGCCCACAGGTGGCCACCAGTAACAGGAGATGCATGGGTTCTGAGCATAGTCCACAAGGGCTATTTGCTCCATTTCCAACAGTTCCCTCCTGCTTATTTCCCAGGAGAGTCTCCCAGGCCTCCCCTACACACAGACCTTCTCCTTCAGGAGCTTCAAGGCCTGCTTCTGGACAAGGCAGTGGAGCCTGTCCTCCACACCTGAAAGGGCAAGGGGTCTATTCCAGGTACTTCCTGGTACCAAAGAGAACAGGGGGCCTCCGACCCATTCTCGACCTCAGGAACCTTAACAAGTTCTTAGTGAAAGAAAAGTTCAAGATGCTTACTCTTGGAACACTTCTGCCCTACCTCCAGCAGGGAGATTGGCTATGCTCTTTGGATCTAGAGGATGTATACACTCACATCCTCATTCATCCAGACCACAGAAAGTATCTCAGGTTCATTGTGGGAGGAAACCATTACCAGTACAGGGTACTGCCCTTTGGCCTCACCTCCGCCCCAAGGGTCTTCACAAAGTGCCTGGCTGTAGTAGCGGCCTACCTCAGGAATCAGGGGGTATTTGTCTTCCCATACCTAGACGACTGGCTTATCAGGGGTCAGACTTACCAGGAAGCCAGACAGGCCACCTCCAGAGTGGTGTCCCTCCTGCAACACCTCAGCTTTGTCATAAACTTCGCAAAGTCCACTTTGCTCCCCTCCCAGAACCTAGAGTTCATAGGAGCAAGGCTGGACTCCAAGGAGGCGAAGGCCTTCTTGCCAGAGGACAGAGCACAGAGGCTCATCGCCTTGGCACACCAATTTCTCACTGTGACAAGGGTGTCTGCCAAACTTTGCCTACAGCTTCTGGGCCACATGGCATCAACGGTGTATGTGACCCCCAATGCTCGTCTTTATATGCGGCCGGTCCAGTGGTGCCTCAGGACTCAGTGACAGCAGGCCACAGGACACCTCACGGACAGAGTGCGGGTGTCCAAACCATTCCTGGACTCCTTTCAGTGGTGGCTACCCCCACCCCACCCCACCCCAATTTACTACAGGGGGTGTCCTTTCAAGTTCCTGTCCCCACTGTGGTGTTGACCACGGATGCCTCCCTGCAGGGCTGGGGTGCTCATTGTGCAGACAAGTGCACCCAGGGCCTGTGGTCTCCAGTGAAGGCCACTCAGCAGATCAACCTATTAGAGCTTCGAGCCATTCGCTTAGCCCTCAAGGCCTTCTCTCACACTCTGGCTCACCAGTCTGTTCTGGTACAGACGGACAATCAGGTGGCCATGTTTTATGTGAACAAACAAGGGGGCACTGGGTCCAGACTCCTGTGTCAGGAAGCACAGGCCCTTTGCTCTTTTGCGCTCAAACACAGCATGGTGCTCAAGGATGTCTACCTGCCAGGTCAAGAGAACTTCCTAGCAGACAGGTTGAGCAGGATTCTGCAGCCCCACGAGTGGCAGCTGCACCCATCAGTGGTTCAACGAATTTTTCTGAAATGGGGACTTCCATCCATAGATCTCTTTGCCAGTCCCCTGAACCACCAGTTACCCAGGTTCTGTTCCAGGCAACCGCATCCCCTAAGAGTAGCAGCAGATGCCTTTATCATTTCTTGGAACCAGGGCCTTCTCTATGCGTTTCCTCCCACGCCTTTGGTGGCCCAAACTTTGTTCAAGATTGTAAGGGACAAGGCCTCGGTGCTTCTGCTAGCTCCCAGATGGCCGAAGCAACCCTGGTTCCCACTTGTGCTTCAACTGGCAGTGGACACCCCATTGCCTCTGGGGTTACAGCCCGATCTCCTATCTCAGGATCAGGGTTTTCTTCTACACCCCAATCTCAAATCTCTCAATTTGATGGACTGGAGGCTGCAAGGGTAGTGTTAGCTCCCTGGGGCCTGCCTCAAGAAGTGGAGGAGGTGGTATTAGCCTCTAGAAAGCAATCCACCAGGAAAACCTATGCTCTGAAATGGAGAAGATTCTCCTTGTGGTGTCAAGAACACCAGGCAGATCCCTTCTCCTCCACTGTACCAGTGGTGCTTCAATATCTCTTGCATTTGTCCAATCAGAGCCTTAAGTCTAATTCTGTTCGGGTACACCTCTCTGCTCTGGCAGCTCACCACTCACTGGTGGAGGGACACTCCTTGTCGGTTCACCCATTGTTGTCCAGGTTCCACAGAGGCTTGCTTCTGCTCAAGCCGCCTATCCGTCCACCAGCTCCTGAGTGGGAGTTGAATGTGGTCTTGCAACAGTTAACTCGCCCACCTTTGAACCAATGGCTCATGCCATCTTCGCTTCCTTTCTTGGAAGACTCTCTTTCTAGTGGCCTTGACCTCGGCCAGGCGAGTAAGTGAACTTCAGGCCTTAGTCTGTGATAGGCCTTACACTCGCTTCTATAGGAACAGGGTAGTCCTTAGGACTCATCCTAAGTTCCTCCCTAAGGTTGTCTCCTCCTTCCATCTCAACCAGGAGGTGGGTCTTCCAACATTCTTCCCTAGGCCCCATGCTAGCCGGGCTGAGACAGTCCTGCATACCTTGGACTGTAGAAGGGCCTTGTCCTTCTACCTTGAGCGTACGCAGGGGCATAGAAGGGCTACTCAGCTCTTCGTATCTTTTGACCCTAATAACTTAGGGTTGTCTTTGCCAAGCGTACCTTGTCCATTTGGGTGGCTGACTGTATCACCTGGGCTTACAGGGCAGCAGACCTTCCCTTGCAGGGTCGGGTCACGGCCCACCGTGTCAGGGCTATGGCTGCCTCAGCAGCTCATATCCGCTCTGTACCGTTGGCAGACATCTGCAGGGCTGCAACTTGGTCCTCAAGCCAGACTTTTGTAGCCCATTACTGCCTAGAGAGGGAGTCCCGTAGGGACAGTGCTTTTGGTCAGGCAGTGCTCCGGAATCTCTTCGAGGTTTAGGCAACCCCTACCCTCCAGCCCTCTGGTTGGGCTACCGGTGGAGGTGTAGTCCAGTGAAATCCTTTTCTCTGATGCTGTGGCTAGAGGGAGCTCATTTTTCAGCTCTGGGTCCCCGGTATTCTGAAGCTGGGGAGTCCCATATGTGAGGACGGACTTCCTGCTTGGTCCTGGAGAAAGAGTAGTTACTCACCTGTAACAGGTGTTCTTCAGGAGCAGCAGGAATCAGTCCTCACAACCCTCCCTCCTCCCCTTGGAGTTGCAGTTGTACATAGTTTATTGTTTTGCATTTTAAGTGCTGTTCTTAGCTATGTCATTTGACTGGCAAAGATGGCACCTTTAGGCGCGAAGGGGACCGCGCATGCGTGCCTGCATTCCCAAAGGCTTTCTTAGAAAGCTAGGGAAATGCTCCGCAGGGGGCTCCATCGACGTCGATGTCACCCATATGTGAGGACTGATTCCTGCTGCTCCTGGAGAACACCTGTTACAGGTGAGTAACTACTCTTAAATACCTATGTGAAATAAATGTACAGGAGGTGGTCCTCTTTCAGGTGAAAGGCATATCTGGAATGAGGGGTCAGAAGATGAAGGTGAAAATGGATAGATTCAGGAGTAATCTGAGGAAATAATTTTTCACAGAAAGGGTGGTGGATGCATGGAGTGGTGGATCTGAGAACTGTATATGAATTCAAAAAACTATGGAACAAATACAAAGGAACTCTGAGGGAGATGAAAGAATTGTAGAACTTAATAGTTCTTATAAATGGACAGATAGACCATATTAGTCTTTATCTGCTGTTTTTGTATGTTTGTGTTTCTCCAATATTCATTCACATTGTCTTTTCTTGTACTTAACTCCAGAATCCACTCCTCCCTTTGTTTTCTGAATATGCCTTTGCTTCTTCCCTCACTCCACAGTATGTCTTCCTCTGCCTTTTCCCTTCCTCATCTGCTAGCTCAGCCTCCTTCTGCCATCCCACACGTCAGTAGCCTCCCAGCTCCAACATCAACCTCTTTTTCACACCAGGGCCCAGGATCAGTCCCATTCTCCAGGCCTAACTTCATCTGGCATCATCAGTTCCCTTCTCCCAACATCTGGCTCAGTCCTCAGAATAAAGACAAGAGCTTGTTTTTTCACTTCCCACTGCTCCGTCTTTTCTGCCACCTGCACAGCAGGCAGGCTTGAAATGCAAGAAAAGGAAAGTGCCTAAGACGACTCTGCCTGGATTTCTGTAGCTCATGTCTTGTCTGCACTGCTTACCTAGGCGTTCATCTCTCTTGTTTTTTTGTTTTGTTGCCAGGTAAGATTACTATCAGTGGGTTGTTTTTTTTTACTGCCCAGCTACAATTCCAGCTGTATGTCTTACTTTCAGTCATTCTATCTAGTATGGGTGCAATCAGTATCTCTTCAAGAGGTTGTGGTATCCCGAGCCAACTCTTGCTATTGCCTCCCTATCTCGGGGCCAGTCTTGCAATTGAACCACACAGATGTCAAGGCTTATACCATGAGACTGGCCCCAAACCAGAAGGAAGCCAGTATTATAGCTTAAATGCTATTGCTTACCCAATTTTTAAACTTAAAGCAGTGGTTCCCAAACCTGCCCTGGGGTCTCCCCGGCCATTTGGGTTTTCAGGATATCCACTGTAGTAGTTGGTATGGAAGGGCAGACTGGATAGGCCATATGGTCTTTATGTGCTATCGTGTTTCTATGTTTCACTGTGGATATCCTGAAAAATTAACTTGCTTGGAAGCCACCAGGCCATGTTTGGGAACCACTGACAAAATATTCCAGAAATTTAGATCCCACTGTTCCTTTCACTCCATACATGAGCACTTTCTCAATTTACGGTTTTGCTGCCGTTTTCTGCCTCCCTGTCTGCGTATGTGCAGACTTTGCACACTCCCTCCCTCTATTGCTCTCTAGTGAGTCCAGCAGCAGCTCCCAGATAGAAGGAAGTGCAGGGCACTGGTCAGCTCCTAAAGTGGAAATGCAAACCTAGCTCAATGTGCCACTTCTGATGATATTCCAGCCCCAGTCAATTTAAGCCACTTACTAAAAAAAATCATAATTTAATTTAAATGAATGCCACTCAACATATATTTTTAATATGAATCATATAGAGTACATTCACATGGAACATTCCCAGACCAACCAATAAAAATCCCCTAACAATTGGTGCAAAGCAGAAATGTGTCTAATTTTGCAATTTAACATACAAAAAAAGTCTATTTAAATTCTGGTGTCACATCAATGGCGGCAGCACATCATCTTTCCATTACCAAAATCTTGCAAACAGTTTACCGCACCATACCAGTACAAGCCCACAAACTTAAATTACACTGACCCTACACATGAAAAGTCAGCACTGCATATATTCTGGAATACCAGTGAACACCAGCACCCACCCATGGGGGAAAGAGAACAAGCCAGACTATTACAGATATCTACACAGAACCCCCTCATTTCGGTCACACATTAAAAATACAGACCATCCCCTAGTAAAAATAAGACTACAAATTAGAAACAAACATGCAGTTATAAAAACCAGACTCCGTGAAATGCATGTCCTCCTCTACTGAAAGGAAAGCACATTTTCAAAGCTGGTATTTCATTCTCTAAAAACTGCAATTATTATTTTGATGTCTGACCATTTTATTTTTCTAGTTGGGTTGGTCCTGGTTTACCTTTACCACTTCCTGTTGTTGGTTTTCTACTAAGTCTTTTAATAGAATCTCATTGCTGTATCTTCACTTTTCCTGCCTTCTTCTCTTGCTCCCTGTTCTCAGACATCAATCGTTCTGTTTCATCTTTGTTCTCCATTTCTCTCATCTGCCTATAGCTTGATTTCATTTCTCTTTCTCTCCCTTCCAGTCTTTAGATTGCTCTCTCTTCACTTTTCGCCTATAACCAACTTTACATTTTCTACTCTTACGCCTTATTCTTTCTATTCCTGTCTCATTTCTTACCCCCCCCCCCTCCCGTCTTTCACCCACTTTCTAGTCACTCATTTCTTCCTCCTGTACTCATCCCCTCACCAGTCTCAATTCCCTCTTTCTGGCTCTCATCCTCCCAAGCCCCAGCATTTTCCCTATCGCTCATCCCTTGCCACCTCGAGTCCATTCCTTATGTCTCACCCCATGTTGGCTTCCATTCCCCCTTTTACCTCTCCCATTTCCACTCTGTCATCTCCTTCAAAGGCCCATCCTCTTTCTTTCCTTCTTACCCTCTCCATACCCCTCTGTATCTTTCTACTGCCTCATAACACCTCTCCAAACCCTCCAAAGTTCTTCAAACCATCTCCTGTCCCAATTTTTCTACACTCCATCTTCATAGTCCTATGCATAAGAACATAAGAACATAAGAAATGCCATACTGGGTCAGACCGAGGTCCATCAAGCCCAGTATCCTGTTTCCAACAGTGGCCAATCTAGGTCATACGTACCTAGCAGTTTCCCCAAAAGACACAGGTTCTGCAGTGCTTGTACTAGGCCAAGCATTGATATCCTAGGTCCCTTTTTAATAGTGGTTTATGGACCTTTCCTCCAGGAACTTGTCCAAACCTTTTTTAAACCCAGCTATACTAACAGCCCTTACTACATCCTCCGGTAACAGATTCCAGAGTTTGATTACACGTTGAGTGAAGAAATATTTTCTCCTATTTGTCTTAAATAGTTTACCCTGTAGCTTCATTACATGTCCCCTAGTCCTTCTATATTCTGATAGCGTAAACAATTGATCCACGTTTATCCGTTCCACTCCATTCATTAATTTATACACCTCTATCATATCTCTCCTCAGCCGTCTCTTTTCTAGGTTAAAGAGCCCTAACCTTTTTAGTCTCTCTTCATAGGAGTAGCCTTCCATCCCCTTCACCAATTTGGTGGCTCTTCTCTGTACTTTTTCTAATAACTCTATGTCCTTTTTAAGATACGGTGACCAGAATTGCACACAATATTCAAGGTGCGGTCGTACCATGGAGCGATACAGAGGCATTATAATATCCTTTGTTTTATTCTCCATCCCTTTCCTTATGATACCTAGCATTCTATTTGCTTTCTTGGCTGCTGCTGCACACTGGGCGGAGGGTTTTAACATGTTATCCACGATGACTCCTAAATCTTTTTCCTGGGTGGTGGTTTCTAATGTGGAGCCTTGCATCGTGTAACTATAGTGTGGGTTGTTCTTTCCTAGGTGCATAACTTTGCACTTGTCCACATTAAATTTCATCTGCCATTTGGATGCCCAGTCTTCCAATTTATCCAGATCCTCCTGCAGTTTTCCACAATCCTCTTGGGTTTTAACAACTTTAAACAGTTGTGTCATCTGCAAATTTGATAACCTCACTAGTTATTCCCTTTTCCAGGTCATTTATGAATATGTCAAAAAGTAGCGGACCCAGTACAGATCCCTGGGGTACTCCACTATTCACCTTTTTCCATTGGGAATATTGGCCATTTAGCCCTACCCTCTGCTTTCTATCTTTTAACCAGTTCCCGATCCACAATAGTACACTGCCTCCTATCCCATGACTTTTTAGCTTCGCCAAAAGTCTCTGATGGGGGACCTTGTCAAAAGCTTTCTGAAAGTCCAGATACACTATATCAACCGACTCACCTTTGTCTACCTGTTTATGCACACCTTCAAAAAAACAGATCAGATTAGTAAGACAAGATCTTCCTTGTCTAAAGCCATGTTGGCTGTCTCCCATTAGGCCATGACTATCTACATGCTGTGTAATTTTGTTCTTTATGATGGTTTCTACCATTTTCCCTGGTACTGACGTCAGGCTCACCGGTCTGTAATTTCCCGGGTCACCCCTGGAACCCTTTTTAAAAATTGGTGTTACGTTGGCGACCCTCCAATCTTCAGGTATTACAGATGATTTAAATGAAAGTTCACAGATTACCAATAACAGGTCTGCAATCTCATATTTCAGTTCTTTATTAAATGCATAACCTCCACACAATCGCCTAAACTCTGTTGTCCTCTTTATCTCGGCTCAGTTTCTTAATTCCTACTATCCCTTAGCTAATCTCCATGTCCCCACCTCTTCCACCTTCTAACCCTAACCATTAGTCTCTTAGCAAAGCCCTTTCCAATCCCAGTTCCCCCAGCATCAGTCCCCTTCAAACCCTAGCCCCCCTCAGCATCCCTTTAAGATCTTTCTCCTTCCAGCCCCAGCTCCCCAACGTCATCCCTCTTCCACCACCAGCCCTTCTCCCTAAGCAAGAACCCCAATCCTTGCATCAGCTGCAGTGCCCCCCTGTTCTATCAGCTCCAGCAGCCCCTTAAGACCATCCCCTTCCAGTGTCAGTCCCCTCAGCCACCCTTTATAATCCATCCCCCTTCCACCATCAGATTCTCTGCAAGAATTAGTCCCAGTGGCCCCTTAGCATCATCCCCCTTCCATAGGTAGTCCCTCAAAACATTATCACCCTTCAACCACCAGCCTCTGCCCAAACATTAGCCCCAGAGGACCATTAGCATCATCATCCTTCCACCACCAGCCCTTCCTCAAGCAGCTTAATATCACCTTGTCCAACATCAGCAATACAATCCCCACATTCCATGCCTTCTTTTCCCCCTCTCTCTCCAGCACCACGATTATTCATTCAAAGCAGGTGGACATCAGCCAGTGTGACCATGTTTTCTGGCACCAACACAATTGCACTTTTTAAAAACGAAAAATGCGTACTTCCTGTTTTTCACGAAAATATAGGGACTGCCTATTTTTTGTGTTTAAAACCTGTGGCAGCGCTAGTAGCCAGAAAAAAAGGATGGTCTGAAGAAGCACATAGCGGCTAAGAGCAAAGGAGGGAACCACAGTGGCTGTGAAGGGCAGAGCCAGCAAGGCATGCTATTGGTGCTCTTGAGCTTCAGCGCCCCCGAGCCAGTGTCTCACTGGCTTGCCTCTTAAGCAAGTTCTGAGTGCAAGTTACAGGTATAATGGTGATACTAAAAAAGGAAGGCCAGCAATGAAATGGATTTATACAACAGCGGCAGCTATGGATGCCTATCAACAATGAGCCTATCAACAATGATTGAAGACCGAACACAGTTTAAAACAACTATCCAGAGGGTCGCCATGAGTTGACACTGACTCGACAGCACATAACAACCAGGAAAAGGGTTACATATTAAAGTAACTGCAGAAAGGGAAATAGATACAGTATGAATGTGATGATAGATAAGACTATAAAGGTCCATTTAGGCTGTCAAGATTTCCTCATATTTCGACATCATTTAAAGATATATCTATTTAAAGAAGCCACTGCAGTTGTAGTTTTTTAATATGATGATTAAGTAGGTAGGATAAGAGGGAGGTTGATGGTTGATAGGAATTATGTATTGTAATAGGGAATTGTTGGTATTGTGGGGAGTGGTAGAGTGAGCTAAATCACTTTGGGTTTAGTGTAAAGGGAAGTGGTATATAAATTGAAAAAATTCAAACATTTTTGTACATATAATAGTCAGATGTTATACCACCACCACAAAACTGACGATTGCTGATTAGTTTTTTTATTTCTTAGTGAGCTCCAGTTCAAGCTCAAGAAGAAGTTCTTGCCTGCATCTGAGAGTGGGAGCGGGGAAGGATTGATTATAAGTTGCAGGTATTTGAATGGCTCTATTACATCTCCTCTTCAAGGCACTGGTTCTCAGACTGGTCCTTATGAACTTATATGGCCTGTCTGTTTCCCAGAATATCTACAATGAATATGCATGAGATACACATGCATGCAAATTTACCACCATATGCAATTCTCTCTCATATACACTTACTATAGAATACAGAAAACCAGACCAGACAGGCAGCCCTCCTCAGGACTAGGTTGAGAACTATATCTCTAAGGTCATCTCATATGGTTTTGGGTAACGAACCCGCACCATTCAAGTAAATCTTTTCTGGACTGTATTCTTTCTGTAATATATCCTTTCAGAGTTCCAACTTCTAGAATGAGACAGTCACAGTATTCATTACTTGCTTATTTTCTACTGGTGATGCCTCTTCCTATACTCCCAGGCATCACACAGGAGGATGAAAAGCTCTTTAAAACGGTGTGTATTAAAGCTAACTTACTGAGCTTAGAAAAAGAGTAGTTACTCACCTGTAACAGGTGTTCTCCAGGAGCAGCAGGAATCAGTCCTCACTTATGGGTGTCATCGATGCCGATGAAGCCCCAGCGGAGCATTTCCCCAGCTTTCCATGAAAGCCTTTGGGAATGCTGGCACGCATGCGCGGTTTCCCTTCCCGCTTAAAGGTGCAATCTTATCTCAGTCAAATGACATAGCTAAGAACAGCACACAAAAATGTAAAAAGTAAACTATGTACAACTGCAACTCCAAGGGGAGGAGGGAGGGTAGTGAGGACTGATTCCTGCTGCTCCTGGAGAACACCTGTTACAGGTGGAACTACTCTTTCTCCAGGACCAAGCAGGAAGTCAATCCTCACTTATGGGTGACTCCCCAGCTCTGGGCTACCAGGAACCCAGGCTGAACAAGAGAACTCCCTCTAGTCTCAGCAGCAAAGAAAGGCTTTTCAAGGACACAACCTCCACAGGTAGCCCAACCAGAGGGCAGGAGGGCAGGAGTTGCCTAGACCTCAAAGAGATTCCGGTGTACTGCTTGGCCAAAAGCACTGTCCCTACGGGACTCCCTCTCCAGACCATAGTGGGCTGCAAAAGTCTGGCTTGAAGACCAAGTAGCAGCCCTGCAGATGTCTTGCAATGGAACAGAGCGGAGATGAGCCACTGAGGCAGCCATGGCCCTCACACGGTGGGCCGTGACACTACCCTGCAAAGGAAGGTCAGCTGCCTTGTAAGCCCAGGTGATACAGTCAGCCACCCAGATGGACAAGGTACGCTTGGACACAGGCCTCCCCAAGTTATTGGGGTCAAAAGAAAGGAAGAGCTGAGAAGTTTTCCTGTGACCTTGCGTACGTTCAAGGTAGAAGGATAAGGCCCTCCTACAGTCCAAGGTATGGAGAACTGTTTCAGCCTGACTTGCATGAGGCCTAGGGAAGAAAGTAGGAAGAACCACCTCCTGGTTGAGGTGGAAAGAGGAGACAACCTTAGGAAGGAACTTAGGGTGAGTCCTGAGGACCACCCTGTTTTTATAGAACCTGGTGTAAGGTCTATCACAGACCAAGGCCTGAAGCTCACTCACTCACCTAGCCGAAGTAAGGGCTATCAGAAAGAGAGTCTTCCAGAAAAAGAAGTGTAGAGGGAAAGTAGCCATAGGCTCAAAAGGTGGGTGAGTCAGCTGCTGCAAGACCACATTCAGCTCCCACTCAGGAGCAGGAGGACGTATGGGAGGTTTGAGCAGGAGCAAGCCCCTGAGAAACCTAGACACCAAAGGGTGCACAGACAAGGAACGGCCCTCAACTAGGGAGTGGTGAGCAGCCAAAGCAGAGAGGTGGACCCGAACATTGTTGGACTTGAGACCCTGATTGGACAAGTGCAGGAGGTACTGAAGCACTACTGACACAGTACAGGAGAAAGGATCCTCAGCACGTAGCTGACACCATACAGAGAACCTTTTCCACTTGAGAGCATAGGTCTTTCTAGTGGATTGTTTCCTGGAGGCTAGGAGAACTTCCTCCACCTCGGGAGGCAGGCCCCAGGGAACCAACACTACCCTTGCAGCCTCCATGCCATCAGATTGAGAGCTTTGAGATTGGGATGTAGCAAGGAGCCCTAATCCTGAGAGAGAAGGTTGGGTTGCAATCCCAGAGGCAGAGGCAGATCCACTGCCAGTTGAAGCAGGAGGGGGAACCAAGGCTGCCTTGGCCATCTGGGAGCTACCAGGAGGACAGAGGCCCTGTCCTGGAGAATCTTGAACAGTGTTCGAGCCACCAGAGGGGTGGGAGGAAACGCACAGAGTAGGCCCTGAGTCCAGGGAATCAGAAAAGCATCTGCTGCTACTCTCAGAGGATGCGGTTGCCTGGAGCATAACCTTGGCAGCTGGTTGTTCAGTGGACTGGCAAACAGGTCTATGGAGGGAAGCCCCCATCTCAAGAAAATCTTTTGAACCACTAAAGGATGCAGCTGCCACTCGTGTGGTTGCAGAATCCTGCTCAATCTGTCGGCCAGGGAATTCTCCTGGCCTGGAAGACAGACTGCTTTGAGGAGCATGTTGTGTTTCAGGGCAAAGGAACAGAGGTCCTGGGCCTCCTGGCAAAGGGGCTGAGAACCAGTTCCGCCCTGTTTATTTACATAGAACATGGCTACTTGGTTGTCTGTCTGGATCAAGACAGACTGCTGTGCCAGGGAAGCAGTAAAGGCCTTGAGGGCCAAGCGGATAGCTCTGAGCTCCAGTAGATTGATCTGCTGGGACGCCTCCCAATGAGACCACAGGCCCTGGGTGCACTTGTCCAGGCAGTGTGCTCCCCAACCCTTCAGAGAGGCATCGGTGGTCAGTACCACTGTATGAGGTGGGAACTGAAAGGGCACCCCCACCAGCAGATTGGAGGGATGTAACCACCAGTTGAGGGAGGCCAGGAAACGGTGGGATACTCTGATCCTGTTTCTGAGACTGCCAGAGGCTTGTGACCACTAAGTCCAAAGGCACCACTGGGCAGGTCTCATATGGAGCCTGGCATTTGGGGTCACCTGTACTGTAAAACGCCATGTGGCCCAGAAGCATGAGGCAGAGTCTGGCGGAGACCAGGGACCTGTGCAGAAACTTGCTGGCAAGGTCCATGAGCCGTTGTGCTTGGTCCACTGGTAAGAATGCTCTTGCCAGCTGAGAGTCCAACCTTGCTCCTATGAACTCCAAGTTTTGGGAGGGGAGCAAAGTGGACTTTGCAAAGTTGATGACAAAGCCCACCTTTTGGAGCAGTTCTATGGTTCTGCTGGTGGCCAGCTGAACTTCTAGGGAAGTCTGGCCTCTGATGAGCCAGTCGTCTAGGTAAGGAAACACAAAGATGCCCTGATTTCTCAGGTAGGCTGCCACCACTGCCAGGCACTTTGTAAAGACCCTGGGAGCGGAGGTCAGTCCAAAGGGGAGTACCCTGTACTGATAGTGGTTTCCTCCCACAATGAACCTGAGGTACTTTCTGTGGTCTGGATGAATGAGGATGTGAGTGTAAGCATCCTTTAGATCTAAAGAGCAAAGCCAATCTCCCTGCTGGAGGTAGGGCAGAAGTGTTCCAAGAGTAATGTGATAAGGAAGCTTATCATAGCTCAGGAAGGAGCTATAGAAAAGGTGAAGTGACTCTGAACAAGCAACCTGTCAGTTCTGGTAGAAATAAGAAAACAGAATTTGTCCATAAAAGACTACCAGTCCCAGAATGCACCAGGTTTCCAACAGCCATTAGAGGAGCTGAAGTGGGGAAACGTGTGTTCAATCAAGAGGGCTATGAGGTAATCCCCAAGCACTCATCTCAAAGGGCAGGGCCTGATTCAGCACAGCTGCGCTGTGCTAGGGTGGAGCACTCATCTAGGCAGAATAAAGGTAGAGTTTATTCTACAGAGAATTATCCTCATCCTGATCCTCAGTTTCATCTGGGAGATCCTCATCCTCAGTTTCATCTGGGAGATCCTCAGTGTCTTGATCAGCTTGGATATCCTCATCTTGGACAGCTTCATCATCTGGAGGATCATCAGAAGCAGAAGCCAGAGCGGACGGACAGAGAGAGCAAGAAACCCTTTGGAAGAAAGAAGAGAAAAGCATTTGGGAGGTCTAGAGGAGTCCAGAGCAGTACGTATACTGGGAGACATTCAAAAGGCCAGCATACACCATTGGACTGGGGAAAACCAGAGGAGTGGTGCTGCAGAGCTAGGAATCTCCAGACGGTACCTGTGAGGGAGACGGCTGCACGTGGAAGGGACCCTAGGACCCGTGCCAGAAGGTATGTGAAGAGAGATCCAGTGTCCAGGGATCTGGATTGGAAGGCTGGACATAAAAACTGGACTACATACTGGCCAGGCTATTTAGAGAGGAACTCTAACAGCAATGGAAGCTCAGGTATTAACACTGATCTATGCCCTAGCTATAACCTTGAAAGACAGCAGGGAAACAAGTATTCTCCTGAAAGTGCTCCATTGAGAAATTCCTCTGTGCCAATCCCTGATATTGAACCCATGATTGTTGAAGAAGGGGAAGGAGCGGTCTTAGATACAGGCTGTGAATATATGGATTGCTCTCTGTCTAAACTCCTTTGGTAATTTTCTGTTACAAAGTACAGCAACCATCACAAAGAAATACAAACTTGTTCTTTAATCTACTCAGAAAAGCTCCTGAAGTAGGATTTGAGCCACGCAGTAGAAAGCAAGCCAGCTAAGGGGTTTCAGCTGGGTAACTGCTAGCAATTGAGCCTTACCTAATTGCTTGTGAGCTCCGAGGGAATCACTTCTGAATCTATGTGTGAAGATATAAGAAGTTAACCTGAAAAGAACAGTTTTTCCCTTCTTTGTGGGTTTTGCTTGTTGTTTGAAACACTGCTAAGAAAATATTAGCTAAAGCCTACAGAAAAGACCAGTTTGTTACCAACCAGGTCTTTATTCTTTTCATCTGATTGCCTGACAAGTTCAACTGTTGTTTTCCTGATTTTGTTTTTCTAAGTTTAACACTGAAAGCAAGTATCCTGTTTTATGTGCTACCAAGCATATCTGTGTTGGGAGAAATAACCCCATAAATAAATATCTTATTGGCTTTACACTCAAGCACAACTAATTATTGTGAGCAGCTGTGTCTGGTGTGAATGGACTGCATTTCCCACAATCCCTTGCAAATCATATTGATATATGCTTTTGCCAAGACTGTGAACATTCTCACCCAGGCAGCCGTCTGACAGTAAGCATCTTGAACTTCTCTTTCACTAGAAACTTGTTCAGGTTTCTGAGATCCAAAATGGGTCGAAGACCACCGGTTCTTTTTGGCACCAGGAAATACCTGGAGTAAAACCCGTGACCTTGGACGTGGGGAGGCACAGGCTCCACCGCCTTGTCCAGCAACAGACCCTTTAGCTCCTGGAGGAGAAGGGCTGTATGCAGGGGAGGCCGGAAAGGCTCCCCTGGGAAGTGTGGCGGAGGCAGTTGGTGAAAATGCACGGCATAGCCTCGATGGACTATGTCCAGCACCCAACTGTCTTGGGTTATCAAGAGCCACTGGTGAGCGAACAAGGCTAGGCGGCCTCCTGTGCAGGGCTGGGTCTGCAAGGGAGAAATGGCTATACTGAAGGAGTCAAAAACCCCCACCCTGCTGAGTGGGAGCAGGGGCCGGAGGCTTGGGGGCACTCTGCCTATGGGGCCCATTACCCCGGCCCTTGGCTTGCTGACCCTGGGGGGCAGCTGGGGCTGCCTGAAACTGGGGGTACTGTTTGTAGGCAGTGCCCTTCCTCGGGTAAAAGGGCTTCTTACCCGAGCCCTTCTTTTAGATGAAGGAGCAGAGGTCTTCCTCGACAGCCTTGTTCTGGTGAGGTGCTCTGTCTCGAGCTGAGCGGCCTTCTCGGCCACAGGCTTGCCAAAAAGGTTTTCACCTCAGCAAGGGACATCGACCAACTTGTCCTGAACCCATGACTCGAGGTCTGATGACTGCAGCCACGCCTGGCGTCGAGCCGGGATGCCGGCTGCCGGTACTCGAGCCGAAGCCTCGAAGCCATCGTAGGCGGCGCGGGACATGAACTTAGAGCATTCCCGGATCCTCGAGGACAAGGACTTAAAACTCTGCAAGGGTTCCCCGGAGAGACCAGCAGAGAATCCGGCCAACTCCTTGGCCAGGTCCCTTAAATACATGCCCATGTACAGCTGGTAAGTCTGGACACAGTAAGCAAGCATCGAGCCCTGAAAACACTTTCTACTGACGCCATCAAGGCTTCGGGCCTCCCTTCCAGGAGGCACCGCGGAGTGCATCTTCTGACTCTTCAGACGATGCATGGCTGATTCCACAACCATGGAATGGTGCGGTAGCTGTGCTTTCTGGAAGCCAGGACTCTTACGTAGTCGATAGATGGAATCGACCCGCTTGCTCAAGACCGGCGCTGAGGCCGGGGTCTCCCACATCCGGAAGAGGAGCTGTTCCAGCATCGGAGGAACCGGGACAGTAAAGGCCTCCTTCGGAGGAGAGTCATACTGCAGAGCATCGAGCTCTTCGGCTCGAGGCTCCTCCTCGGGGTCAGCCGAGATGGCCAGAGCAGCGGCCATATCGCGGACAAACTCCGAGAACCTAGTGTCCTCCGGAGGGGATCTACTCCGGGGCTCAGACTCAGGTGAGTCCGAAGGGACACACCGAGTTTTGAAGGTGTCAGGAGACTCCTCGTCTTCGGTCTCCGAAGCAGACTCGTCTGATGTCGAGTCGAGCTCGGTCCTCGCGGGGCCTCTAGGCACCCGCCCCGACGCCGGGGGGACCGGCATCGAGACCCTCGGTCCCGAACGGGAGGTCGAGGGGGACCTCGACCGAGGACGACCTCGAGCCGCAAGGGACTCTAGTATCGGCTCGGTCTCCGGGGTCGACTTCGAAGTCGATGTCCCGGTGGTCGGGGCAGATGCGCCAGACAGGCTGGCCATCAGTGCCTGCTGCTGATCCATGAAGGCAGACATTCTGCTCTCCAAGGCTGTCAACCTGAGACTCAGCTCGGGTGACGCAGCAGCCCCCGACTCGGGCCCCGGCGGCGCCGGGCCCGACGTCGACACTCGGGGAGGCGAGTCCACAAGGACAACAGGACTTACGTGTCCAGTAGACTCCGGCTCCATGCGAGGAACTTTAGTTGGCTTCTCCTGATCCACGGGCCCGGGACGACGGTCGGGGGTCGTAGACCTGGCCCTCGAGGGCTCAGGGACCTCCTCCGATGCCGCCCTTGCGAGCCGCTTCTTCCTCTTACATTCCCAGTCGGGGGACCCCCCTGTCCGAGGAGCTCCAACGCCTCTCGGGATCGGAATCCCGAGATGTCGAGGCCTCAGACGAGGTCCGGGCCCGGGCAGGGGCCGAGTCCGAGAAAAGCCGTTCACTTTGCTGCTGATGACTTCGGAGGGCCTTGGAAGACAATTTTCCACATGGCCCGCACGTTTTAGAATCGTGGTCCGGGCCAAGGCACCGAAGGCAGCAGTCGTGTGTGTCGGTGAGAGACATTATCTTCTTACACCGATCACACTTTTTAAACCCACTGGAAGACATCGGGGAAAAAAGGGTCCCCGCGAGGTCAAAGGACCGGCCTTCCAGGGAAAAGAAAAAAGATTTGGCGCGAACGCCTAGCCACTAAGGGCAAAAACTGAAAAAGAAAAAAGGGGATTCGATACCGGCATACCGAACCCGGCGGGAGGGGAACCGACATCGAATCCAGGAAAAAAGCGAAATAACGCTAATAAAAAACTATTCCTTTCCGGGAAAAACAGGACACACGTCCGATGGGCTTCATGGAAAAAAAGAGACTGAGGTAAGATGGCACCTTTAGGCGGGAAGGGAACCGCGCATGCGTGCCAGCATTCCCAAAGGCTTTCATGGAAAGCTGGGGAAATGCTCCGCTGGGGCTTCATCGGCGTCAATGACACCCATAGCGAGGATTGACTTCCTGCTTGGTCCTGGAGAATACTAAAAACACACACAATTTATGTAGAGAAGAACTGCATGTAAAAGGAAAAAAGGAAACGGGCTTTTCTTTGAGACTCTCTTAGCGTAATCCAAGAAAGGATATTTCTTCCATGCAAAGAAAGAAGGTTTCACGCTCCTATTAACCAAACAGGTTTTTGTAGCAACACCAGCATACAGAACGTGTCAGCTCAATTCATGCTTTCTCTTTCCCATCCTCCACCTCGAGCAGACTGGCAAGCTAAACCAAGAGAACCAGAGAAACCACGCAACCATAAAAACCACAACCATTACAAAAACTAAGCAAAACTACCATTCTCCAGCTCAGGGGGTTACAATGAGTGTTGCATCACCATTTGAGAAATAAAAAGTAGCAATATTATTAATCTTACATTATGGCAGGAGAGTTAATATTGCAGATTGGGATGGATCTTTTAACTGCGAGGGTCATGAGCACTGGAATAAATGACTTAGGTAGACAGTTCAATTGCTACCACTGGAGGTATACGTATAACAGCAGATTAGACAAAGCTTTGTGTGATATGATGTAGGTACAGTAGATCCTGCCTTAAGACAGAGGGAGTCACTAGAATTCTTGGTCCCACTTGGTGCTATTTTTCTATGATTTAAGTTTTGTCTTTACAAAAATATCCAGACTGGTACAGTCCCTTGATTTTATTTTTATTTATTTATCCATCCATATTTATATACCGCCTTTTGCCGGGTCAAAGCAGTGATATAAGGTTTAAGGCTGAAATGTAGTCATGCTGTGGTTTTAGATATTTTCAAAGGTAACAAATATCTGGCCCAATATTCCAATGTGTTTATATGGCGAGATCTACTATCTGTATAATTACACTGAAAATTCTTACAGACAGTCTCGGCATGATCCAGATGTGGTCAACATTATGGGAACCTTTGCAGTTCAATTCCTTAACGTCCAATATCTTCTTTAAAAAAAGTGGCCAGTGAAATGGCTTTGGACTATATATGCTCACATTAGACACATAAGAATCAAATAAAACAAGACCATGTACCCTGCTTCACCCCTCACCAGCAACAGAACATGGGCTCTTGGGCTTCATCCCTTCATCTCAAAGCAATGGGAAACAGTGAGAGTAATATTAAGTAATAAAACAATTCACACACACAGAATTATTGTTAAGAAAAAACATTGTACTCTTAAGGCCTTAAGGGAAGGGAGTCCACAGTCCTGCAAACTCGAGCAGTTCCTGTAAATCCCCTTCCACCAAGCTAGACCAGAGCACCTCATTGAGAGAAAAACTGCGTTGTCAGCACCACTTTTGTTCAAGTCTTGTTATGGGACAAAGTAAGCAGAGACATATTGCTTAGCTGAATTAGAAGCAAAAACATTCTGTCCTGTTATGCTAAACATGGTCTTGGTTTTGGGTACACATACCTCTCCAGGCTGCTAGAGAATTCTAAGCCATTCTCCATATTAATTCTTTCAAAGGTCTCTGGAACCCATTTTAAGTCCCTCTCAACAGTAGGAAATAGTATAAAAACTGGGACATTGCCAGGACATGATTATTTGCACCATTATAAATAATTCAAAGCAGTGTGAAGAGAAGAACCACATTCCCATTGCCATACAACTAGACATACCTGTGATCAATTGTTCATACCCACATGACTTGAATCAACCAATGAATGATGGTTCTAATGTTTAAAATGGCCACATTCACTCCCTGTTCCATTTTCACAGTGGGGAAGACAAGAGAACTTCCTAAGACCATCAGAAAAACTATTATCACTAAATATTAAACATCAAAGGGGTCCAAGGTCATTTCCAATGTTAAGACATTTTCTGCTCATGGAACTGTCAAGAACCTCCCAGGACATGGTGGGAAGAGGAAAATTAATCCATGAAGTCTTTGAAGTTTAGTGCGAACAGTTGTAATAATACCACATACAGCATCCAAAGAGCTTAAGGCTGACCTGGAGCAATCTGGAGTGGTGGTTTCAACCTGCACCATACGCTGCACACTAAACAAAGGAGGATTTAATGGACAAAGGTCAAGGAGGACCCCACATAAAAAAGCATGCCTGATCTTTGCCCAAACCCACTTTGAGAAACCATAATCCTTCTTGGAAAATGCTCTGTGGACAGATGAAACCACATTTGAGATCTCTGGAACAGTCCAAAGATACATTTACAGGCAAAGAAATGAAAGGAAAAACACACCCTTCCTATAGTTAAAATATGGTGGAGATTTAATAATGTTGTGGGCTGTTTTGCTGCCTCAGGAACTGGAGGCCTGGGACGGTTTAAAAGGAATCATGAAGTCAGAGGACTACCAAGGTATTCTGGAGCGAAATGTGATACCTAGTGTCAGAAAGCTAGGTTTGGGTTGAAGGTCATGGGTCCTCCAGCAGGACAATGACCGAAAAAAATGGTTACAAAGGAACAAATGGACTGTTAAACTGGCCAGCAACGAGTCCTGATCTCATTCCAATCGAGAACCTTTGGAAAGAGCTGAAATCTACCATTGGTCAAAGGAACCCTGGAAACAGTCATGAGCAGAACACATCACAGTTGAAGAGTGGGAGAAACTACCAGCAGGCAGATATACAAAACTTTATAGATGGCTACAGGAAATGTTTTGAGGCTATCATCACTGCCAAGGGCTGTGCAACCAAATATTAGTGAAGGGTGCCATTAATCCTGGTCATATTTTGTTTGTTTTCTCAGAAATTACTGTGTTTAAGTTGCACAGACATCTCTTTTTTTGTTGAATACCTTTAAACATACTGTTAAAATACTATGATGACATACAGTTGGAAAATGTCCAATTATTTCTCAAGATATTGTACACAACATACCTAAAATACAAGGGTGCCAATAATGTTGACCACAACTGTATTCATCTACTAATTCACTGTGATTAAATTCTCATACTATCAAAATCATTTTTTGTAACATATACATAAAGGACCATCAGAAAAGAGCCACAACGTGTCTTATCACAGTACACTATTTGCTCCTATTATCAATCACTCGTACTTACTGCAGGGAAATTCTCTAAATCTTGGGGAAAAGGGAATTATTTTTTGCTAAAGCTGATAAATCTGTGTATTTTAGAATCAAATGTATTTGTTAACTCAGTCAGGGCCTAGTATCAGCAGAGAGCTTTTAGTTTAAATTTAAAATCCAGTAGAGAGCTTTTAGTTTAAATCAAATCAGAGTACAGCTTAGCATAGAAGGAAGAATAGGGTAAATTTTCTTTGAGTTGAAAGAAAGAAATTGTTTCTAGAGACCTTTACAAAGAGACCTTTCAGTTAGGGGGCAAGGGATCTGGAAATTTGTTTTAAATAGGTGTTAAAGCCAAATGACAGATCACAGGGGTAATTTGAAAAGCTCCCTCTATCAAACCAAGGGCTCTATGAATCACACAGGAAATTGTTAACAGTTAATCTTAGCAGCACAGGTCTGGAACCTGTATAACAAGCCAGCCTAAGTGTAAATTCCCTCCCACCCAACCCAGGCATTATCTTAGCTTTATAGGCTAATAGGTTTAAGGGGGAGAGGTGGTCAAATTACTTTCAGGTTCAGCTGGTCATCCTCACTAGGAACAGATCAATTAAGGCTCTGAAATTAATTAATCTTGAGATGAACCAAGTTCCTTAAACTTACGTGGTATAGTTGTATCAGTACAAGTATCACTAGCAACTTTAAGTAAACAACTTAAATAGCTAAACAAAACCTTAAAACTAAGATGCAGACAGCAGTCCAGAAGTGAGATGGGGGTTATCCAGTCTCTTGCACTGAGTGCCACATGTATGATTTTCTCCCAGTTAGTGAGGGGTCTAACATGTGCACTAAGTGCAAGGAGCTCTTTAAACCTCAGGGAATGAGTACACTCTCTGGAGACTAGAGTAGCAGACTTGGAGGACATGCGGAAGACAGAGATATACACAGACGAGACTTACAGGGATGTAATACTGAAGTCCCACCTCCAGACTGGCAGCCCTCAGTTGCTATGGAGAAGAGAGGTCACATGAAAGGAGAGCATCACCTTGGTGTGGCAGGAAGTCATCCTGTAGCTAGGACCTGTCTGCCAGGATATGTAAAACCCTCATGCACCGAGGAGGTTTCTCCAGGGTCATGTGCCCATGAAGGTTAGGATGGCTGTCATAGTTGGTGATTCAATAATAAGGCATGTAGATAGGTGGGTGGCTGGTGGACATGAGGATTGCCTGGTTAACAAGCCTGTCTAATGCGAAGGTAGCAGACCTCATGCACTACCTAGGCAAGGTTTTGGAAAGTGCTGGGGAGGTGTCTGCTGTCTTGATACATGTTGGCACCAATGACATAGGAAAGCGTGGGAGGGAGGATCTAGAGGCCAAATTTAGGCTTTTAAGTAGGAAGCTGAAATCCAGAACTTCCAGGGTAGCATTCTCTGAAATGCTTCCCATTCCATGGCAGACAGAGTTCTGGAGTCTCAAAGTGTGGATGAGACAATGGTGCAAAGAAGAGGGTTTTGGATTTGTTAGGAACTGGGCAACATTCTGGGGAAGGGAAGGGCTTTTCCGAAAGGATGGGTGCCATCTTAATAGGGATGTAACCAGGCTGCTGGCATTAACCTTTAAAAAGGAGATAGAGCATCTTTTAAACTAGATAACAGGGGAAAGCCAACAACCACCCAGCAGCGCATGGTTCAGAAGGCTGTATCCTTGAAGGATACTAGCAAAAGAGAGAAGTAATGAACCTGACGCTTAACTTACAATTTGAACCCGCCGATAGAGACAAAATTTAGTGGTGTAAAATTAGGATTTGTGGTGATGTAGAAGGCATCTGTCTTGCTATGATTTATTACACGGTTATGAGCATATAACTAGTTGGTAATAGCATTGAAGCAACTTTCCATATTTGTGATCAGGGGTTTAGTTATATTGATGGGAGTATAGAGCATAACATCATCAGCATACATATGATATAGATATTTAAATACTTCAAGTGTATTAGTGAACAAACATATCTTTTTAAATAAAAGGAGATGATGTAAAACTAAAGAGCACAAAATGAAGCTGCAAGGAGGTAAAACTTAAAGGAAAGTCAGGAAATACTTTTTCACTGAAAGGGTACTGGATGCCTGGAATGTCCCCCCAGTGGAGGCAATGATGGAATTCAAGAAGGCATGGGACAGGCACAGAGGATCCCCATATAGCAAGAGGATGGAATCAAAGCAAACTTAAATATATTTTAAATTTCAACAAATAGAAGGGGTGACTTTCACAGAGTGACAGTACAACCCTAAACAAAGGCATGGTGGGGGGGGGGGGGGCGTCTGCACGGAGCTGTGGGTACAACCAATCTAGCCACCTGACTGGGCAGACTAGATGGATTATTATTGGTCTTTATCTGCTGTCATCTACTATATTACTACATTACAGCTGATACAGCTGATACTACATTACAGCTGATACAGAAGAGCAGTCAGTGGTGCAACAAGCTTAGTACTTATCCAACTAACTCTTCTGGCTGCTGGTGCCTTTCCCATCTGCTTCACAAGCTAATGTCTCCAAAATACAATAAATTAATTTTGCTTAGACAAGAGGAATGAACCTCACTCCAGGGCTCGGATATGTTGGATAAGATTTCAGTCTCTAGGAGACCACGTGATGCAGTGAGGACAGCAGACGGACACTGCTTGCGCTCCGGTCTTCCCCTGCCCAAACCGGGTGATTAATGCCGTTTATATTGCCAATTTTCAGCTAAAGATATTATCTACTTAGCCATCCCGGCGAACTTGGCCAGATTTATCCTCGGGGGATAGGTGGAGAGATGGCATCGGCCGTGAAAACCACGCGGCGGGAGAAGCAGCGTGGAACCCTGGCTCCTAAGATGGCCGACAGCGGGGCCATGCCTAAATCGCCGACCTCCCCAGAATTTCTGGAGGAGGTCTCTGCAGCCATGGCAGAAGCGCTCTCCACTCAATTCACTGCGCTTCATGGCAAAATGGACACCTTGCAAACTTCGGTCAGTGCTTTGAGGACTCGCCTCCATGAAGCGGAAGACCATATCGGGCGGGCAGAGGATAGCCTGGAGGCCCTAAACCAGGATCTGGCGGTTCTGAAATCTCAGCTACAGGCACATGAAATGAAAATAGACGATTTAGAGAACCGTTCCAGACGCAACAATCTCCGGGTGATGGGTATCTCGAGCTCGATTGCGGATAAGGAGCTGAAGACTTATTTAGAGACTCTACTCCCCCAGCTCTTTGAGGGTATTGAAAACGACGGTAAATTGCTCATAGAGCGGGCTCATCGTGTGGGAGTTCAGCCTCGAGACCAGAGGCCCAGAGTGGTGTTAGTGAAATTTTTATATTTCCCTCAGAAGGAAGCCATACTCCGAGCAGCTAGGCAGAAAGGGGAGCTTTCACATGACAACATGAAGCTCCGATTTGCGCAAGACTACTCTGCGACTGTGAGTCAGAAACGTAGAGCGTACGCTCCCCTTTGCCAAAAGCTGCTGGACTTGCATATAAAATTTTCAATGCAATACCCCGCTAAGCTGCATGTGTTTCACGCAGGAGGTCGCCGCTCCTTCGAGTCTGCAGAGGCGGCAGGCCCCTATATTGCGGCGTTGGGGCACGGAGAGCAGCTGTCTCCGGCTGCTTCCTGAGCAACCGTGCTATCGCTGAAGCCAGATCTCTACGCGACGGATACCTCAGCTGAAAAGAGATAAAGCAGGACTTTTGCCTCGCTCCGAGATCCTGGGAGTCCTCTGTTGCTTCCATGCTCCCCCCCCTTTGTGGACCCCGGGGTAGGTGCCTGGATGGGCGCGAAAGGACCTGGGACGGCATCTGCTGCAGTGAGCTGATCATGTACAGCCCATAGTTGCGGGCCTAGATTCCCCCAGCTGGTGATGGCGGTGAGGTGGGGAACCTCTGAATCGGACTGCTTCTGGGGGGGCTCTCCGGCCCTACTTCATCATATAGACCTTGAACTGTTTTGGGTTTTGGACTGATTTATCTGCTTGTTGCGATAATTTGCTGTTTTACTGTTTTTGTTTCTCTGTCTAGTGGCAAAGTACGGGGAGGGCTCTCCCTCCCCCCTGCATATGGGATGGAGTTGGGGCTGGAGCCCCGTTTGGGGGTTCCTTCGCGCCTCCCTGGGAGTGGGCCGGATTCTGGCCCCGTTAATCGTACCGGATTCCGGTGGGATGATGTTGATGGCCGGTTCCCCTGGGAGATACTGGGAGCCCTGGCTCTGGCCTCCCCAGACACCCCCCCTTTATGGCCCGTTCGAGTAAAGTTGAACTCGATTAATCTTGGCTTCTCCGAGCCAGGGACTTGGGAGGGGGACTTCCATTAACACTCTGGCTCCCGGTTGGGTGTTGGGGGGTGGGCTGGATGGCTGGCCGGCCGGATTTAGCCCCCGGGGACTTGTTCTGGTCGGGGGGAGACCTTGGGGGGTATTTTCTGACTCTATGTATGCTACCTTGGCTATTGTTAGAGTTTTTGTCTGTTATACTATATGGGGTTTGGGCCCCTGGAACCTTTTGTGAGGCCTTATCTGCAAATACTGGGTACTGGGGAATAGTAATATTGTTCTTTAGCATTTGGGCAGGGTGGGCGGGGGGGACCGTACGCATCTGAGTGATCTCTGGGAGGTGATCTTCTTCTGCTCCCCTTCGGATCAGGAGAAGATGGAGAGGCAGAGTGTAAAGGGGGGTGGGGGGGGGGTGGGGAGGGGAAGTGGGGGTGGGGGGGGGTTAGTCACATCCTAAATACATATAGTAGGTATTGCGGCAGCCATCTGTATACTGGATGGAGGGTGCTCCAGGCTGGGGGGGCTCCCTCTAGGACATTACTATGTATCTTCTTAGTAGGCCCCTATAATACCCATTTAACCTGAAGATAGTGTTCTGGAATGTCTGCAGTCTGGGGAGCCCAATTAAGAGATCTAAAATCTTACAGGCTCTAGCCAGGCAACGAGCTGATATAGCTCTACTTCAGGAAACCCACCAGACAGCCGAAGAACACAGTAAACTTTGTTGGGGGTGGGTGGGTCAGGTGTGGGGGGCCCCAGCCATTGGAAAGAAAGGGGGAGTGGTGGTTTTAATACATAAAAATGTTCGATTGGATGTTAAGAAGGATATTGTTGATCCCACTGGGCGATTTATTTTGCTACATGGTATATTGGATGGGAAGCCTGTTATCTTAGGGAACCTCTACTGCCCGAATGTGCTAGACTCTGCACTGTATTGTCGACTAGCAGCTAAAATAGAACTGCCAGAAATCCCACTGATTCTGGGTGGTGACTTTAATGGCGTGATGGATGTGGAGTTCGATACATCAACGGGGAGGAGGCCTAGGGAGCGGCAGCAGACGGCTCAGGCAATGTGCCGATTTTGTACTCGGCTGGGGCTTATAGACCCCTGGCGGTTATTACACCCTGAAGAGAAAGATTACACTCATCAATCTCGAGCTCATGGCACTAGTGCACGTATCGATTATCTGTTGATTTCTCGAGGTTTGTTTGGAATTGTAGGGGACGCGCAGATAGGACCGGTCGAGATCTCGGACCATGCTTTCATTTGGCTTGAGTTGCGTTGGGACGGGGACAGCCCTCGGACGCGGATTTGGCGTTTTCCGCTAGAGCTTTATAAGGACGCCCAGTTCTGTCAATTTCTTACACGATGCTGGCAGGAATTTGAGTCTGATCATAGCAGACATCAAGATGATCCCGAATTGGTGTGGGAAACCGCAAAAGTTGTTTTGTGAGGGGATATTATAGCATATATGGCGCGGAGGCGGAGACTGCAGGCCGAACATATTATCCGCCTTGAGAAGTTAGCTACGAAGTTGAGGAGGGCAAATGCCAGTAACCAGAGCGCCGCCCTTAAGAAAAAACTTTGGGAGACTCAAATAGCATTAAATGAGCTTTTACACCAGCGGGCAAAGAAATCTGTTATGTATTATAGATACCAATTGTACTGTCATGGCAACAAACTGGGAAAGTTGTTGGCTCGTTGTCTACGGGGCCCTCGGACATCGAATTTGTTTGCCGCACTTCGTGACGGTCAGGGGATCCTTCATAGAGACAGTTCGCAGATTGCCCGAGTCTTTCGTTCATTTTTTCAGAGACTCTATACCGCAGAGCCGGGCTCTCCCACGCGAATGACGGAGTATCCGAGGGGTGTTGATATTCCCCGGTTGGGCGCGGCCGAGAGGGAATTGTTAGATCAACCGCTGACGGTCCAAGAGGTGCAAACTGTTATTTCTAAGGCCAGCTGTTATAAAACGCCGGGACCCGACGGGCTGGGTGCTGAATTCTATAAGATTCTCAGTGACTTCATTTCTCCAAATTTAGTGTCACTCCACACTCAAAGATCTGAGCAGGGCTATTTTCGGTGGGGTGGTAATCATGCTCTTATTACACTTATCCCTAAACCGGGAAAAGATCCCCTTCAAGCGTCTTCCTATCGTCCCATCTCCCTTCTCAATTTTGATCTTAAGTTGCTGGCGAAAGTTCTTGCGGATCGACTGGCGGGAGTATTATGTCATTTGGTCCACGACTCTCAAGTTGGATTCGTGAAAAAATGGTATGCGGTGTGCAACCTGCGTAAAATTTTAGCATCACTAGAGTGGGCGCACAGTAGAAAGTTACATTCGTTGTTAGTGAGCTTTGATGCAGAAAAAGCCTTTGATCGCGTGGACTGGCAATATTTGCAATACCTACTCCCATGTTATGGTCTTGGGTCTTCCTTTTGTAATATGGTCAACAGCCTTTATGCTACACCGTCGGCGGCAATTTGCTGCAATGGGGTCTTATCAGATGCTTTCTATCTACAACGTGGGACTCGGCAGCGGTGCCCTCTCTCCCCCCTTCTTTTTGTCTTGTCTCTTGACCCTTTTATACGTCGGGTGGAGTTGTCGCGTGAGATATGTGGGGTCCGCCATAGGTTCACATGAATTTAAATTGTCCGCTTTTGCAGACGATCTTCTTGTGCATTTGTCAGCACCCTGCCACTCCTTGCCTCTCTTGCTGCAGGAATTTCATACCTTTGGACAGTTTGCTAGTTTATCTATTAACAAGGAAAAATCAGAGGCCCTGGATGTTTCGGGGCATTTGCGAGATGTTTGGCCAGGGGATTTCCCTCTGCAATGGGCAGAGAATCAATTTCTCTATTTGGGGATTTTGTTGACTAGTCAACCCTCCCACCTATATAGGTGTAACTTCAATCGGCTCATTGGTCGACTTCAGGGTCAGTTTCAGGCGTGGAGGTCCCTTCCCCTCTCTTTGTCGGGGAGGGTAGCGGCGATTAAGATGATTGTATTGCCGCGGATACTTTATTGGCTGCAGACTCTTCCTGTCTGGTTGTTGAGGCGCGATCTTCAGCGCCTAGAGGGCATACTTCGGGGGTTTTTGTGGCAGGGGGGGAGGGCGCGCATCCCATTCTGCCGTCTGGTGGGCAGCTGGCACCAGGGGGGGTTGGGGCTTCCCGATCTTGGAGCCTATGCCCTGGCTTGCCAGGCTCGGCACTTGGGGGATTGGTTGGGAGGGACTGAAGTGTATACGCCTAGGGCCCTTGAGGAGGCGTTGGTAGCGCCAAATACCCTACTGGTTCTCCATCATCAGGAGAACCGTCTACTTTGGAGTACCTTCGGGGATAGTGCGTTGCTTGGTTCGGTCCGGCGAACCTGGAAGCAGTTAAATGTCTACTGGGGGAAGAACTGGAGGGTTTCGAGTTGGTTACCTATTCAAGGCAATGCACAGTTTACCCCAGGCACTGATACGGTGATGTTTCGGGAATGGGGCCAGAAGGGAATTTGTAATCTTGGCCATGTGGTGGATCCTTCGGGGAAATGTAAGCGGTTTGTGTCTTCATCTGGGGAATATGATTTGAAGCCTGGTCATTTTTTTGCTTACCTGCAGATTGCTCATTATGTGGCCTCGTTGCCGGAGGGGGAACTCCGAGCGGAGCGTTCGGCACAGATATTGGAGTTTTTTGATTTGGGAGGTGAGATCCCGCCGTCTATAAGTGTTGAAAACTCGGATTGCCCAATATAGGGCTTCCCCTGATTACCGTGGTGTGGAATTGGCGTGGGCATTGGAGATGGGGTCCGAGATCCCCCCCTGGTACGGTTCTGGGAGCCCTACGAAGAATCGGGGATTTGGCGGTTGGAGCCCGATGGACGGAGATACAATTTAAATGCATAACTAGGGTCTATATTTCCCCCCGATGGGCCTTTCGTTGTCATATTACTTTAGATGGGAGTTGCCCGCAATGCTCAGAACCACTGGCGACCTTATTGCATATGTAGTGGGGGTGTCATTTCATACGTCCTTACTGGGCAAAAATTGGTTCCTTTCTGGCAGGGATTCTGGGGCAGCGGGTGTGGTGGGATGCCTCCCCTCATTGTGTTAGATAATTTACGTCCCACGCAGCCCAAAGGGACCTGGGCTTGTTTACTACTATGTAAGGCTTGTCTGGTGGGTAAAGGGCCTGTGTTACGTAATTGGAGGGAACGGCGCCCGCCCTCTTTTTGGGAGTGGCGCAATAGTTTCCATCAATTAATGCTCTTGGAGTGTAGGTGTGCCCGGGGTAGTGCTCGGAGGTGGCCGGCCTTTCAGAGGCTCTGGGACCCTTACATTCAAAACCTGAGCCCTGGCAGTCGCAATGCAGTGTTGCAAATGGGTCTTTAATGAAGCCTATAATTACAGGCCTCTTGTGGTGGCTCACGCAGTACGGACCCCGGAGGCCTACCTTTGATGGGTTGGATGGTGACTATGGGAAGGGGGAAGGGGGGAGGGGGGGTTGGGGTGGGTTTGGGAGGGGAGGATATAATTTGAAAATATACCTGTACCGTTCATTGGTCTCCGGGTTGGGGATCAGAAACAACCCCGCTTGGAGTCCGCTTTCTGTTTACAATGTATTTATTGTGCATGGGTTTAAATAAAGTTTTCAAAAAAAAATGTCAGTCTCTAATATTACTGCTAGTGCTCATCACAGCTGTTTGAAGAGTATAAGCTGAGAAATTCTATGGAGTACCACACAGTTCAAATAATTGACCTGAACTATGGACAACATGCTCAGAAGATATACCAATGGTAGGAACAATGGACTAGAGCAGGCATGTCCAACTTCGAAAAGGTCATGATCTACTTTTTACAGCCAAAAGTGCTGGTGATCTACCACCATGAAAATTAAGTTTCAAATTAAATTTTAACCTAATAAAGTTGGAGGATTCCCCCCCCCCCATTTTTAATGAACCTTCTGTCATTTACTTGGATGTGATCAGCTGTTAAGCAAATTAAGCAAAAACAAAACAGAGAGATGAAGATCCAGTAAGAACTGCGAGGGGAAATGGAAGTATATTTTTTCTTACAGTTTTATTGAGTGATAACTTTCTTAAACTGTCTTAATAACTTTCTTTAACTTTTATTGAGTAATTTGTGTTAAATTTAGGTTGAGTATTGATCCAGGCTGATTTTGCACAATCTTTAATATTTCGCTGTTGCTCATTAGTGAGACGTCTGAGCCTGCATTTCATCCACCAGCTTTTTGAAGTTGGGTGAATATTGCGTGAGGGCCAATCTCAGGGAATCCTGGAGATGTTTATCTGTCATGTTGGAATGTTGTGTACTCTGTCATTTTCAGATGGGAAAACGCAGATTCACACAAATAAGTTGAACCGAAACAGGAGTGTACAGCTTCACACTGCATCTTCTCAAGTTGGGAAATTTGTCTCTAGGCACTAGCTGTCAAAACGATTCTTGCTCAGCACGGGTCTTGAGAAAAATGTCATTTTTAAGAGATGGCTTGTTCAATGAGTAATTGTTACTGATAGCAGCTGCAGTTTCTTTAATGTCCACATCTACTTTGAATGGTATAACAAGTACTCCACAACTGTTCCAATTTTTTGGAAGTCACAGAATCTATTTTCAAATTCCTGGATAACAGAACAGATTTCTGTCACATAATTCTTGTTCTGAAAAACAAAATATGGATATTGTCCCAGATGGTCCTGCGTGTTAAGAAAATGATCAAAATGTGTTGTTTTTCACGGTCAGTCATCATTGGCTCAAATTTGCTCTTGTAGAATGAAACTGTACTCATCATCTTGCCAATGCATTTGTTTTTACCTTGTAATTCAAAGTTCATATCACTTAGTTCGCCTGTAAAGTCAGCGAGAAATGCCAGATCGCATAACCACTCATTTTCCAACTCTGCTTGGTCATCTCCCCTCTCCTTCCAAAAACCTCTTATTTCATTCAGCAAATCACAAAATCTTTTCAGAAATTTGTGCCTACTTAGCCACCTTACATCTGTGTGCAATATGATTTCCGCTTCCCCTTCATCAAGAGTAAGATTGAAAAGCAGTCTTTGAAGTGATCTTCCACGAACTGAATTTACAGTTTTGAAAGTGATCTCCATGACAGTCTTTGTATTGAGTCTCTTGCTTGCCAAAACTTGCTGGTGAACGATGCAGTGTTAAGAAAGGAAATCTGGAGAGTCGTCATGCTGTCTACTGAGGGCTATGAAACCGTTAACCTCATCTGCCATTACTCTTGCTCCATCAGTAGTGATGGAAACAAGTCTATGCAATGGAAGATTACACTTTGTCACAAAAGAATGGAAAGAACTGAATATTTCCTGACCAGTAATTCTTCCTGTTAAAGAAATCATTCCAAGTAGTTCTTCTTTAACACTGAAGTCTTCAAAAACCATCTGGAAAAGACTAGTAACTGGGCTATGTCTCTTATGTCTGTAGATCCATCCAGTTGGAGTGAGAAAGCAACACAATTTGAAACATCCTCCAACAATTGTTCAGTTGTGTCTCCACACATCTTCTCTATTCACCGCACAACAGTGTTTCTTGACAATTGTACATCTTGAATAGCAGCTATGATCTCTTTCTTATTTTTAAATCCTTCAAAAAGATTGTCAGCTGCTTCAAGAAAACAATCTTTTACAAATTCCCCTTCAGTGCAAGGTTTGCATTTCTTTGCGATCAGGTTGCTGCCTTGAAGGATGCTATGGTTGCATTGACCGAATGTGACCTTGGCTTCGCCATCAACTGTTGCTGAGTAGCCAATTTCGATTTAAGTTCTTTGAGCTTCAGTTTACGAATTTCACTTTTGGGTGGAAAATCAGCATCAAACTTATTGCTATGCAGAACCTTATAATGACGTTCCAGATTACCATTTTTGTGCAAGGATACTGGGGCGTTACAAATTAGACAACATTTGTCTTTCACCATGATGAACTAGTAGTCCATTTCCCATTCATTATGAAAGTGGTAGGTTTTGCTCTTCTTTGGAACACACATCTTCGTTATACTGGGGTGGCTGGATGTAAGAAGGCCAAATCTGCTAAGTTAGTATAAACACTGGCTGAATCTGGTCCAAAACTGTCACTGTCCCAAAGTATTAAAGATCAACAGGAACTGAAGACCTCTGGATGATGTGCAATACAAGGACTGGAGATGCTAAAACTACACATGCAGTTCTGAAAGTAAAAATAAGAATTCATCATACTGGCACCAATAATCAAATACCACCAAACAATCATCAAAAAAACTCGAACACCTGTCCAGCAAACCAGATAAAGCGTAGTTACTCACCTGTAACAGGTGATCTCCGGAAACAGCAGGAATAAGTCTTCACATATGGGTACCGTCGGCACCTACGGAGCCTGCGCGGGAACGCTCCCCAGCATCCCAAAAGGAAAGCTTTTGGGAACATCCCACCACGCATGCGTGCTGCCTTCCCACCGAACTACCTCTCTCACTTCATTTGAGTTGAAAGCTGACACCAAAGGAGAGAAGTAGAAGAAAAATAGAAAGAGAGAGAAAGACAACTCCTAGGGGAGGTAAGTGGGTTGTGAAGACTTATTCCTGCTGTTCCCGGAGATCACCTGTTACAGGTGAGTAACTACGCTATCTCCAGGAACAAGCAGGAATGTAATCTTCACATATGGGGACTCCCCAGCTAAAATGCCTAGGTATGACCCCCTGCATGTTGTGGATCTAAGTAAGATGGGCCATGCTTCCTCCCAGGGACCTCAAGCATCCAAGAGTGGATGGTGGGAAGGAGTTGATCTAGGAATGGAAGAGATGCTGTAGAACAGCTTGACCGAACAAGGCATCCCGACAGGAGTCCTTGTCTAAACAATAGTGGGCAGTGAAAGTATGCACAGAAGCCCAAGTGGCTGCTTTGCAGATCTCATCAATAGCAACTGAACGAAGATTAGCTGTTGAAGCTGCCATGGCTCTAACATTATGAGCCGTGACATGGCCTTCAAGAGGGATTCCTTTACTCTGATAGGTAAAGGAAATACAGTCTGCAATCCACTTAGTGACTGGAAGTCCTAAATGACTAGAGTCAAAAGCCAGAAAAAGCTGAGAAGACTTTCTAAATGGCTGAGTTCTGTGAAGATAAAAAGCCAGAGCCCTTTTACAATCTAAGGTATGAAGATTTATTTTGCGCTGGAGGCATGAGGCCTAGGAAAGAAGACTGGGAGATAAACCGATTGGTTTAAATGAAAAGGTGATTTCACCTTCGGCATAAAATGAGGATGAGTCCTCAAGACTACTTTGTCATGATGGAACCTCATATAAGGCGGGTCAGCCACTAAAGCTTGCAGTTCACTAATGCGTCTAGCAGAAGTGATAGCAATTAGGAAAATGACTTTCAATGAAAGAAACTTTAGCTCCGAAGTCGCTAAAGGTTCAAAAGAAGGCTTCATGAGTTGATCCAGAACAAGATTAAGGTCCCATGCCACCGGAGGTGGTTTGATGGGAGGTTTTGTTAAAAGGAGACCCCTCATAAATCTTGAAACAAGAGGATGAGAGGAAACTGGTTGTCCATCAAAGGGTTTATGAGATGCAGCAATAGCACTAAGATGGACCCTAACAGAATTGGACTTGAGACCAGAAACTGATAAGTGAAGAGATAGTCTAGAAGGGACTCTACTGGTACCAAGAGGGGATTAAGTCGCCTCTGGGAACACCAGATTGAGAATCTCTTCCACTTAAAAGCGTAAGAACGCCTTGCGGAAGGTTTTCTGGAAGCCAGAAAACTATCCTTCACTTGTTGTGAAAGGCCTAGATCTTGAAGTTCTATGCCTTGAGTAGCCAAGCCTTGAGATGAAGGGACTGGGGATTGGAGTGCAGTAAGAACATAAAAACATAAGATAAGAACATAAGATATGCCATACTGGGTCAGACCATGGTCCATCAAGCCCAGTATTCTGTTTCCAACAGTGGCCAATCTAGGTCATATGTACCTAGCAGTATCCCCAAGAGACACAAGTTTCACAATGCTCGTACTGGGTCAAGCATTGATATCTTCGGTCACTTCTTAATAATGGTTTATGGACCTTTCCTCCAGGAACTTGTCCAAACCTTTTTTAAACCCAGCTACACTAACAGCCTTTACTACATCCTCCGGTAACAAATTCCAGAGTTTGATTACACGTTGAGTGAAAAAATATTTTCTTTTATCAGTCTTAAATAGTTTACCCTGTAGCTTCATTGCATGTCCCCTAGTCTTTCTATATTCTGATAAGGTAAACAATCGATCTACGTTTACCCGTTCCACTCCGTTCATTAATTTATAGACTTCTATCATATCTCCCCTCAGCCGTCTCTTTTCCAGGTTAAAGAGCCCTAACCTTTTTAGCCTTTCTTCATAGGAGTATCCTTCCATCCCCTTTACCATTTTGGTGGCTCTTCTCTGTACCTTTTCTAAAATCGCTATATCCTTTTTAAGATACGGCGACCAGAATTGCACACAATATTCAAGGTGCGGTCTCACCATTGCACGATATAGAGGCATTATAATATCTTTTGTTTTATTTTCCATTCCTTTCCTTATCATACCTAGCATTCTATTTGCTCTCTTGGCCGCCGCTGCACACTGGGCCGAGGGTTTTAACATGGTATCCACAATGACGCCTAAATCTTTTTCCTGGGTGGTGGTTCCTAATGTGGAACCTTGCATCGTGTAACCATAGTTTGGGTTGTTCTTCCCTAGGTGCATAACCTTGCACTTGTCCACATTAAATTTCATCTGCCATTTTGATGCCCAGTCTTGCAATTTATCAAGATCCTCTTGCAATTTTTCACAATCCTCTTGGGTTTTAACAACTTTAAATAGTTTTGTGTCATCTGCAAATTTGATAACCTCACTCGTTATTCCACTTTCCAGGTCATTTATGAATATGTCAAAAAGCAGCGGACCCAGCACAGATCCCTGGGGTACACCACTATTCACCTTTCTCCATTGGGAAAATTGGCCATTTAGCCCTACCCTCTGCTTTCTATCTTTTAACCAGTTCCTGATCCACAATAGTACACTGCCTCCTATCCCATGACTCTTTAGTTTTGCCAAAAGTCTCTGATGAGGGACCTTGTCAAAGGCTTTCTGAAAGTCCAGATACACAATATCAACCGACTCACCTTTGTCCACCTGTTTATTCACTCCTTCAAAAAAACATAACAGATTAGTAAGACAAGATCTTCCTTGTCTAAAGTCATGTTGGCTGTCTCCCATTAGGTTGTGACTATCTACATGCTGAGTAATTTTATTCTTTATGATGGTTTCTACCATTTTTCCCGGTACTGACATCAGGCTCACCGGTCTGTAGTTTCCCGGATCACCCCTAGAACCCTTTTTAAAAATTGGTGTTACATTGGCGATCCTCCAATCTTCAGGTATTAGAGATGATTTTAATGATAGTTCACAGATTACTGATAGCAGTTCTGCAATCTCATATTTCAGTTCTTTCAACACCCTTGGATGTATACAATCCGGCCCAGGTGATTTGCTACTCTTCAGTTTATCTAATAGTTGTAAGACATCTTCCCGATGTATCGATATTTCCTTCAATTCTTCCGCACCTTTAAATACCACTTCAGTCATGGGTAACATCCCTACATCTTCCTCAGTAAAGACCGCAGCAAAGAATTCATTCAGTCTCTCCGCTATCGCCTTGCCGCCTCTTAGTGCTCCTTTAACCCCTTTATCATCTAATGGACCAACTGACTCTCTCACAGGTTTTTTGCTATGAATGTACTTGAAAAGGTCTTTATTTCGCGTTTTTGCTTCCGCAGCAAGCTTCTTCTCAAATTCTCTCTTTGCCTGCCTTATCAATGCCTTGCATTTGACTTGCCAGTGCTTGTGCTGTTTCCAGGTTTCGTCGTTTGGCTCTTTTTTCCATTTCCTGAAAGATGCTTTTTTGGCAACAACAGCCTCTCTGACCTCACCTTTAAACCATGCTGGCAGTTTTTTGGACTTCCTTCCACTTTTCTTAAAGCGTGGAATACAGCTGGTCTGGGCTTCCAAGATAGTATTTTTCAACACCCCCCAAGCTTGATGTACGTCTTTAACCTTCGCAACTGCTCCTTTTAGTTTTTTCTTAACTGTTTTCCTCATTTTATCATAGTCTCCCTTTCAAAAGTTAAAAGGTAGTACTGTGGATTTCCTTACTATCCCTCCTCCACTAATTAAATCAAAGGCGATCATGCTATGATCACTATTGCCAAGTGGCCCCAACACCCTTATCTCTTGCACTAGATCTGGTGTTCCAGTAAGGACTAGGTCTAATATGGCTTCCCCTCTGGTCGGTTCATGAACCAGATGCTCCAAGAAGCAGTCATTTATTTCATCTAGGAACTTTATCTCCCCAGCATGTCCTGACGTGACACTGACCCAGTCGATACCGGGGTAATTGAAATCACCCATTATTATTACTGCGCAGTAACGTTTGTTAGCTTCCTTGATTTCTTTGAGCATTTCATCATCCATTTGGTCATTCTGGCCAGGTGCTCGATAGTACAACCCCACTGCCATCGCCTTCCCCCTTTAATATGGAATTTCAATCCATATAGATTCTACAGCAGATTTGGTTTCCTGCAAAACTTTAATCCTTTCTGAGTCAATGCCCTCTCTAACATAGAGCGCAACCCCTCCACCAATTTGATCAGCTCTATCATTACGATATAGTTTGTACCCAGGTATCACAGTGTCCCACTGGTTGTCCTCCTTCCACCATGTCTCTGATATTCCAATCATATCTAACCTTTCATTTAGTAGGGATCCGTTGTTCTGGGACAGAAGATCCGGGGCACTCCTCAACTCCAGAGGAGTGGCTCGAGAGAGATCTAAGAGAAGAGGATACCATGTTTGCCTTGGCCAACAGGGAGCTATGAGTATCATGCGACCTCTGTCTCTCTGGAGTTTGAATAAGGTTTTGGGAATTAGGGGACTTGGTGGGAAGGTATAGAGAAAATCCTGGCCCCAATGGAGCAGGAATGCATCCCTCGCCTGACAATTTTGAGCTGGAAGTCTGGAACAGTACCGGGGAAGTTTGGCATTCTGTGGACTTGCAAAGAGGTCAATGTCTGGTGTTCCCCAGACTTGAAATACTCGAGCAAGTTGATATGAGTGGAGAGACCACTCGTGTGGCAACAGAACTCGACTGAGCCTTTCCGCCCAAACGTTTTGAATGCCTGGAAGGTATACTGCCAACAAATGAATGTGATGCTCTCTGGAAAAGGCCTACAGTTGCAAAGCTTCGTTGCATAATTGCAGAGAGCCTGTTCCGCCTTGTTTGTTTAGGTAAAACATGGCCACATGATTGTTGGTTTGCACCAGAACCGTTTTGCTTACGAGATGAAAGCAAAAGACTCAAATAGCATTGGAAATGGCCCTTAGTTCTAGGAGGTTTATTTGAAGAGAAGCCTCCTGTGGGGTCCAGAGACCCTGGGTGGACAGATCGCCCAAGTGGGCTCCCCAACCTAACTTGGATGCATCTGTCGTCAGGAAAGCCTGAGGTAGAGGTTGCTGAAAAGGAGAGCCTACTGTAAAGTTTTCCAGAGATTGCCACCAATGCAGAGACGCAATCAGGCGTGTGGTAACTCTGATCTTGTCTGATAGCTTCCCAATGGTCCCAGGCCTCAGGATGCCTAAGGTCCACTGGGCCGCTCGCATGTGAAGGCGTGTATAAGGAATCACATGGACTGTAGATGCCATGTGTCCTAGAAGTCGAAGCATCTGTCGGGCAGTGAGAAAGGTTTGTAGCACTGCTTGATATGCTAGTTCGATGATGCGCAGATAGCGAGGCTGAGGCAGGAAAGCCTTTGACTGCTGTGTGTCCAAGCAAGCCTCTATAAACTCGAGGGATTGAGATGGGGTGAGCTGGGACTTTGGAAGGTTTATGATATATCCTAAGTACTGCCGAATTTGCATTGCTCGGGAAAGAGCATGACTTGCCTCTGGAGCTGACGGTGCTCGAATGAGCCAATCATCTAAGTAAGGGAAGACAAAAATTTCCTAGAGTCCTCATAAATGCTGCTACTACTGCCATGCATTTTGTGAAGACCCTTGGAGCAGAGGCCAGCCCGAAAGGAAGGATCCTGTATTGAAAATGTCTTCCCTTGACTAGGAATCGAAGGAATTTTCAGTGATCTGCATGAATAAGGATATGCATGTAAGCATCCCTTAAATCCAGAGAACATAGCCAATCTTGCTCATGAAGGTATGGAAGAAGAGTGCCGAGGGAGATCATCTTGAACCTTTCTTGGACTACATATTTGTTCAGTTCTTTGAGGTCCAGGATTGGTCTTAGTCCCCCTGACTTCTTTGGAATGAGAAAATAGGGGGAATAGTATCCTGTGCCCTGCTGGGATATTGGAACCTCTTCTATAGCCCCTTGAGCCAGAAGAGTGGTGACCTCTTGCCACAACAGGTCTGAGACCGGTGGTTGAGATTTGAACTGTTTTATTAGCGTGGATGGGGGCAAGCTGAGGAAATGAAGCTTGTATCCCAGACTCACTATAGATAGAGTCCAATTTTCTGAAGTGATTTGTTGCCATCTTTTGGCAAAAAGGCAAATACGGCCTGGAATATTTAAAGGTTCTGGGCTTAGAACAGGAAGAATGGCTCAGTTCTCTAGACAACAGTCAAAGACCCTGAGGAGGCTGGGTCTGCTGAGCCTTCTGAGCTTGTGTCTTTCTCTGTCTAGTTTGTTGTTGCCCCTTCTGGGGAACATGTGTTTGCTGGGTGGAAGATGGATAGAATTTCTTCTTTTTAGAGAAAAAAGGTTTTTTGTAAACCTTTTTCTTGGCTGGGTTAGCTGTAGATTTTGACAATCTGTCTAAAGTTGTATTATCAGTGTCAATTTTATTAGCTTTGAGCTGCCAATCCTTGCCAAAGAGATTTTCTCCTGTGCAAGGAATGTTACCCAGCTTATCTTGCATCCATTCCTCCAAGTCTGAAGCTTGGAGCCAGGCAATACGACGTGCTCCTATGGATATAGCAGAAGTTCTGCTAATACATTCAAAACAGTCAAAGGTAGCACGATTCATAAACTTAGAGACATTTTGAGCATGTTTGACCAAAGTCAAATGATCTGTTCGTTTATCCTCTTGAAGAAAAGGGTTCAAAAGTTCCAAGTCTTTTGTAACCTGTTCAAGAAACATTCCCATGTATAATATATAGGAACTGATTCTTGCTGATAGCATGGAGGACTGAAAGCATCAATGACCAAAGGCATCCAGTGTTCTAGACTCACGACCTGGTGGATTGGAAGAGCGTCTTTTAGCACTCTTAATCCACCTCATGGCAGACTCTACCACCATAGAATGATGTGGTAACTGAATCTTCTGAAACCCTGGACAAGGTGGTACTCGATACATAGTGTCAAGATGTCTAGAATATGGAGCTACTGTTAAAGGAGCTTCCCACATTCTTAACATTAGATCATGTAAGATCTGGTGTACAGGAAGCATAGCTGCCTCCTTTGGAGCCAAAGGATATTGAAGAATTCTCAATTCTTCTGCTCTAGGCTCCTTTTCTGGTACTACTGCAATGGCAAGGCCCTTTGCCATATCACGTACAAAATCATGAAAAGACATATCCTCAGGAGGGGACATTCTGCGTTGAGGAGAAAGAGTTGAATCTTGCAAACGTTCAGCTCTGGTACCGGTGGAATCATCTGAGTCATCGGAATCGGAAGACTCAAAAAGGAGGAAGCACCGGGTTCTCTCGAAGCAGATGGCGTCGGTACCGCTCGATGTTGGTACCAAAACGAGTCGGTACCTGTTCCTCCGTGCTGGAGAGAGATTCCAGGCTCGGCATCGGGGGAAGCATGCCTGTTGAAACAGGTATCGAGGGCACTGGCACCGGTACCAGCATTGGTACTGGTGCCTGCGGAACTGTCTGCAGTGACTTTAGCAGTACCGAAGTAGCTAAAAGAGTCGCTAGACTGTGTTCGATAGTGAGGAGTCTTTTGTCCATCACTACTGCTGATGCTGGGGTGTCGGTACCGGGGGAAGCGGCCACAACCCCCAAGCATGGCACCAGTAGTTCCATCGAGGTCGAAGCCTCGGGAACATCCTGGAACCCCGATAAAGCTTTGGAGCCCGAAGACTCCCACTGGGGCTGTTTAGCCGGTGAAGTGTCCTCAAGGGCAACGCCAGTGGCATCTCGATGTTTAGAGGGAGATCTACCCTTCTAGGACCGGCTAGTCTTAGAAGACTTATGTTTAGTTACCTGAGATCTTTGGGAAGAAGTAGAAGCCCTGGAAGACATGGATGCAACAGACATCGTGTCTGAAGCAAATAGGGCACCGAGTTGATTTGCTCGATTCTGAAGACTTCTTTTAGTCAACTTCCTGCAGGAGAGACACTCCGTAGGGCAATCGTCAGGACCTAAACATTTAAGACACCAGTCATGGGTGTCGGTAATAGAAATTGAACCGCCACATTTTGAACACTTTTTAAAACCAGTGGCTGGTTTTTCCATGATAAGGGAAAAGAGGGCCTAAAGCCCAAAATGGGGCCAAGCACCAGAGCAGGGGAAAAAACCCCTGAGAAAAAGCACTAAAATTGAGTCATTTTAGAAGAAAAGAAAGAAAAGCACCGGTGGTACCAGTAGGCGTCGACGGAAGGCAGACACGACCACAAAAAATACAAACTTAAGAGAAGATTTTCTGCGGTGACAGGGGACATGTCCTGTCGGCTCCGCGGAAAACAAAGAACTGAAGTGAGAGAGGTAGTTGGGCGGGAAGGCAGCACGCATGTGTGGTGGGATGCTCCCAAAATTTTTCCTTTTGGGACAATGGGGAGTGTTTCCACACAGGCTCCGTCGGTGCCAACGGTACCCAAATGTGAAGACTACATTCCTGCTTGTTCCTGGAGATAATCAGCTACTGCCAAACAAGTTCAAATACTACCACACGCGATTTAATAAATTTTGCACACAGTGTAGAATTAACGCAAAGGCAAGGCAAAATAAAATTGCAGTGTAGAATCAACGTAAAGGCTAGGAAAAATAAAATTGCAGAAGCAAGCAAAAAAGTCACAGTGGTTTGAAGCAATGCGAAGGCAAGTTAGAACAAAATTGGAAAAGACCACCAAAATCACCAAATTCTTGACACTTTGTTGTGTCTGCCCGAAAACATTTAATGAAAGCGAACTATAAAGCGACCAACGACCAGCACACAACACAACTAATATTACGCCCGCGCTAATTGAGCTTCACTGGCTCCCAATCACTGCCCGCATTCAATACAAAATCATAGTCACGACTTTCAAACTCATCCATGACATAGCGCCCTCGCACCTCAACAGCTTATTATCCAATCTGCCCAACAACAGAAGCAGACTAACACCCAACCTAAATACCCTCTGTATCCCGAAGTGCTTCACAAAGGTTAATGCATGCACCAGCAACAGAGCTTTCTCATTTGTAGCTCCGGCACTCTGGAACCGATTGCCAAGCGATCTACGTGAAATCTGCGACCTGAAAGACTTTCAAAAACAACTTAAGACGCACCTCTTCCAATCACATTTCAACTTAACTTCTTGAAATGCATCCAGCCGTAATGTAAATATGTATATAAGGATCCTTTGTATAAATTGTAAATATGTTTTAAGTACCCTGTATATAGCTGCGATATTCAACTGTAAATCCTGTAACCCCATGTTTGCTGTGCACTATCTCCCCTCCCTAATCGAAATGTATATACTCTAATTACCGGCCGGTACAGCCAACTCCCCCATGTATAGCAACCGCTGCTGATCACTGGAAGCAGCGGGATACAAATGTACATTAAATAAATAATATGGTAAGTGTATTCAGGTAAAGCCCGGGCGAATGGATATCGCCCGGTATATAACACACTTCTAAGGGGTGTTTGGGGCGGGGGCAGGAATGGGTGATTCTGAGAGGCAGGAGACCAGGTATGATGCCAGGCCTGTGGCGTCTCGTCGCGGGGTGCGGGCGGCGGCCCCCTGGGGTACCCACAAACTATTGGCACGAAAACAACAAGCACCCCCAATACACCCGCAGGCAAGATTCCCGCAGGTAGGGAAAAAAGAAAGGCAAAGGATCATCAGCAGTGGCAAGCCCTCGGCAGACGACCTGCCGGCACTAGCTCTCTCCTAGCGACGGGGCGAGCTGCTGGAGAGATGGAGCCAAGTGGGGCTGGCGATCTACCTCTGACCCCTCCGCGATCTACAGGTAGATTGCGATCTACCTGTTGGACATGCCTGGACTAGAGAATTGCTGGCCCACTGCACCGCCAGCTCCATGCTCCTGCTGTTAGCTGGAATTGTGTTGTCTGGGAGCCCAAGTGGTCATTTTTCTACCATTGTCTCATAGACTACAACAGAATGTTGATCAGCAACAGTGAAGGGCACACATGGCCTACAGATTGGTAATGTAAGTTCATTAAACAGTTATACCATTTTAGGCCACACAGTCTGAATTAAAGTTAAGTAGGAGGCACAAACATGGAGGCTCTAATCACTTCTATACTCTTCATCTTTTGAGGAATATTAAGAACCATTATGCTAATCTCCCTGCCTAATTTTCCATATTTGTGTAATTACATTTTATTATTCATTAATCATGGAAGTGCAAAAATTATTTTTTTGTGGCTATACAGTATTTCAATATTTTTTGTATGTACTTATTTGAATAACCTAAGATGCAACTATGCCTTAATGAGAAGTTAACTTCTAATGCTTAGTTAAGTCACTGTAGAGAATTCTTCCCCTTTTCCAACAAGCACCTATAAATTGGAAGACCCAGCAATCCTCACTAGAAAGAATGAAGAAGCTTATGCAGGAGCCATAATATTAATTTCATGCTTCCACTGGATCTATATATTTGAGATTTTCTAATCGGGCTAATGTCCAATAGGTTAGTTTTTTACACACCATGATGATGAACCTCACTCCTATGCCAAGGAATTATGCAAGATCACTTCTGGCTATATTTTAAAGGTTCAGCTTGAATGAACTGTGTTAAACTTTGGTTTCTTAGCTCATATGAAATATAGTAACTGTAATAAGCAACAGCTGCTGTTATGTTTGATTAAAGGTGATTTGTCCTAGTGAATTTTTTTTTAAATTCTTTCCAACCCAACAAAAAAGTTAGAAGGAATAATACAAAAGGGATTGAGAATATCTGTCTAGGAAGCAAAACAACTCTGAAAATTTAACAAAATGGAATGAAAATGTGGGTAAAATGGTAGACATCAAGTTTGAAAATGAGTCAGAGCAGACTGAGGGTTATCGGGAAAAATAAATTACTATAAAACTGAAAATGATTGTTCCTAGAAATGGACAGAAGAGATGCCATTTCTCCGTTAAATAACTCAGTAACTAGTTGTCAAGTTATGCCTTTCACAATGTATTTCTTTAATAATTCACTGCAGACATTTTGTCCATAGCAAGAACGGGATGTCAAATTAAGATGTACTAAAGAGTGTATCCCACTGGTGATATTATGGGTTGGTAGAAAAGCTAGACCTTGACAGTTAAAGTCATTAATGTAATGGGGGGAACCCGAGGCAAAAAAAAAATAAAGGTTCCTTAGCTTAGGTTTCTTATTAGATTCCATACTATCAATGAAATTCCAACTTGCAGTGCTATAAAAAAGCTTTTCAGAACTCTTATGTCACCTCTACAGGTGTACCTGAGCTTTCTTTTTAACATCTTTGTTAGTGATATTGCGGAAGGGCTGTCGGGTAAGATTTGCCTCTTTGCAGATGATACCAAAATCTGCAAGTCGTGTAGACAACCAGGAAGGAGTAGATAATATGAGGAGGGATCTAGCTAAGCTTGAAGAATAGTCTAGAATTTGGCAGCTGAGATTTAATGCTAAAAATGCAAGTCATGCATTTGGGTTGCAAAAATCCAAAGGAGCGGTACAGTGGGGGAGGGGGGTGTACTTCTATCCACAAAGGAAGAGCGAGACCTGTGCGTGATTGTGTCCAATGATCTTAAAGTAGCTAAACATGTAGAATACGCAATAGTGAAAGCAAGAAGGATGCTTGGGTGCATAGGGAGAGGAATGGCCAGCAGAAGAAAGGAGGTGATAGTGCCACTATATAGGTCATGGGTGTGACCTCATTCTGGAGTACTGTGTGCAATTCTGGAGACCACACCTTCAAAAGGATATAAACAGTGCAGAGGGTGGCTACTAAAATGGTTAGTGGTCTACGTTATAAAGCATATGAGGACAGACTTAAGGATCTTAATGTATACTTTAGAGGAAAGGCAGAATAGATGATAGAGATGTTTAAATATCTCCATGACATAAATGCACAGGAAGAGAGCCTCTTTCAATTGAAAGCAAGCTCTGCTACAAGGGGACATAGAATGAGGGTGAAAGAAGATAGACTCAGGAGTAATATGTGGAAATATTTCTTTACAGAAAGAGTGGTAGATGCATGGAATATTCTCCCAGTACAGGTGGTAGAGATGAGGACAGTATCTGAATTCAAAAAAGCATGGGACAAACACAATGGATCTCTAAGGGAAAAGAGGGGACTATTGTAGTAGTTGATATTGAAGGGCAGACTAGATTGGCTTATGAAACATAGAAACATGATGGCAGAAAAAGACCACATGGCCTATCTACTGGCCACTGGATGGAAGTCCTGCCAATTCTTTGCTCCTTAATGGAATTCCCTACCTCTGGAAGTTAGGCTTGAATCCTACTGTCAGGAGACTGGCCAACACTTGGATGTTTTACTTGAACACAAACATACGAGAGATTAGGAAGAGATTTTACTCAGGGCTTTAATAAAATGGCCTGCCCAATATCTGGATTATTTTACTTGTGTACAGGCTGTATGTGTGCAAGCTCACTTTTAATGCATATTTCTGCAAATTTAAGCATACATGTGTAATTTAACCCCTAAAATGTTTGGGCTCCAAAGTGTAGGTGTAAATATCTGTGCATAATTTCCTAGCTGTAATTTTCAAAGCAGCAGCATTTGAAAGCAGAATGATAGAAACTTGGCCTTTATTCAGTCCAAAATGGCTGGACCTGATTTATTTATTTTTGTAGCTGCAATTTGTTTAATTGATAGAGCCTGTTGGAGAAGGTCCACTGTTATCACTATACCGTGAGGGTGAGTTGGAAAGGACACACGGCTGTCATGGAAGTCAGGTCCCAACTCCAAACAAGAGGGCATGTCACAAATGAGCAGAGGAAGCAGCTGTGGGTGGTGGAGTTGCTTTTAAGGAAGAGGAGCTGCTGTTCTGGCAAAGCAATGAGGCAGTGGAGGAGCCAAGGTGACAGGAAGCTAGGAAGCTGGGAAGTTTGGGGGGGGGGGAGAGGGTGCTAGGAAGTAGAGGGAAGGATAGGGAAAGTACAAGGAAGGGTGGCAGGGAAGCAAGTGGACAAGCAGCAGGAAATTCTACATGCCCAGAACCACACCCCCCTCCTCTTGACACACATACAACCACACATACTTACGAATATATATATATATATATATATATATATATATATATATATATATATATATATATAAATATACACACACACACATTCCCAGTGCATGTGTGCGTACACACACACACAGCCCCATGAGTCAGTACTCACACCCTATACTACCTCTTCAACATTTCCAGCCATCATTTGCAACCACATTGACAGACAAGCATTATCATGAGTGTTCACATCTAGTTCCCCACAAAAATATGCCTGCATGTACAACTGGAGGAATGGAGGAAGGGGGAAATATGGCAGTCTAATAACGTACTTGTGCATTTTTCAACTTTTGTTTAGAGGAGTGCATGTTCTGAGTTTTTAATGATATGTTTATAGTTAAGTGTGCTACATTTCATGTTCTGTTGTATCCCACCTTATGCTATAAAGTTTAAATTATAAATAAATAGTTTAGTACAGAGGAGTTGTAAATGTTACCTCTCTATAACTTTATAAGCAAAAAGATCCTATAAATACGAACATAATACATGCCATACTGGGTCAGACCAAGGTCCATCAAGCCCAGTATCCTATTGCCAACAGTGGCCAATCCAGGTCACAAGTACCTAGCAGGTTCCCAAAAAGACACAGTTTCACAATGCTCATCCCGGGGTAAGCACTGGATTTCCTGGGTCCTCTTTAATAATCGTTTATGGACCTTTCCTCCAGGAACTTGTCCAAACCCTATTTAAACCCAGCTACACTACTAACAGCATTTATTATATCCTCCAGTAACAAATTCCAGAGTTTGATTACACATTGAGTAAAAAAATATTTTCTCTTATTAGTTTTAAATGGGTTACCTTGTAGCTTCATTATTTATCCCCTAGTCTTTCTACTTTTTCATGGCGTAAACAACCAATCTACATTTACCCGTTCCACTCCATTCATTAATTTATAGACCTCTAACATATCCCCCCTCAGCCGCCTCTTTTCCAAGTTGAAGAACCTTAACCTTTTATGTATCTCCTTCCATCTCTTTTGCCATTTTTGTCGCTCTTCCCTGTACCTTTTCTAATTCTGCTATATCCTTTTTAAGATATGGTGACCAGAATTGCACACAATATTCAAGGAGCGGTCACACCATGGAATGATACAGAGGCATTATAATCTCCTTGGTTTTATTCTCCATGCCTTTCCTTATAATCCCTAGCATTCTATTTGCTTTCTTGGCTGGCACTGCACACTGGGTAGAGGGTTTCAACGTATTATCCATGATGAAACCTAAATCCTTTTCCTGGATTGTAGTTTCTAAGATGGTACCTTGCATTGTATAACCATAGTTTGGATTGTTCTTTCCTGGGTGCATAATTTGCACTTGTTCACATTAAATTTCATGTGCCATTTGGACGACCAGTCTTCCAATTTATCAAGGCCCACTTGCAATCTTTCACAATCCTCTTGCATTTTAACAACTTTGAATAAATTTGTGTCATCTGCAAATTTGATCACCTCAATTGTTATTCAAAAATGACCTGGAAATGGGAATACTGTATGTTAAAAAGCTCAGCACACTCAAGCATCAAATGTAGGACCACTTTGCTGTATTGCAGCATAGGGAGGTAACCAGCTCTCAGGTCAATAACACAAGTTTTTCTTCCTCTGTGATAGCTGCTCTTTAGAATTCATCAAATAAAGTGGTAATTTTTGATAAAACTGCCAACCTCTGAATTCTCTAGAAGCAATCAATCACACAGATTACTCCTGACTCTGAACTACACATTTTCTGGAACTGGCATTAAAAACTTGAAAACCTCTTCAAGCGCAGTAATAGAATGATAAAGCACTGCCTTGCAAGATAAACCAGCACAATAAAACATTAATTTATTTCAGCGTATGTTTTAGGCATTTATTACAACAGGGCATGAAATCTCAGGTCCAGCTACATTAGCCCCCAAGATATTGCACGTACCTGCAGGAATTTGACATTTCTTCCTGGAACGAAAATATGCCTGCCATGTTCTTGTGCCTCTATCCATCCCCCAAATAATTTTTGTTTGGAAGGGATGAAAAAAGGAGTACATACAGTGCATTTCTTCCCTGCTAAGTGCACATCCAAACTCCACTCAAGTGCAGCCCTCCACTTCTCCTCCTTCACTCTCAGCCTTCCTCAATGTAGCCTCCACTCCCCTCCCAGCCAGGGGCAGCCCTCTCCCTCTCCTTTTCCTCCACCCCACTCTGATACAGCCTATCATGTCTCTTTCTCCATTCCCATCCCACATCATCCAGGTGCAGGTGCGTCTTATGAATTTAGTCCCACTCTGTTTGGGTGCAGTCCCCTCTCCCTCTCTCCCCTGTACTATTTCTTTTCATTCCCTTCTCCTTTCTTCCTTATTGCTTCCCAGGTTTTTAAAAGACCCAGGCAAGAGGGAAAATATATGTTCAAAACTCTGTTCATCAGAATTACTCAGCCCAATATGTGAAGATTACTATGAAGGAGGATGGATGAGTTTGGGTTAAAAAAAATCTTTGATGGCTTCCATAAACTATCATGCAGACATTGATGTTTTATGCAGGTAGATATCACAGAAAAGGTGTTTCAGGGTTTAAAGATTTTTTTTTAATAAAACATATGTGGGCGTAAAACTGGGTGACTCTTTTGTCCTCTTCTCTTTCCCCATTTTATTTAATGTTTGCATGCAATTATTGGAACCCGTTATTCAAGAATGTACTTATTTTATGTAGGTTGATGGCATTCAAATTTTTAGTTCCAATAGGCAATACTTTGCAGCAATCACATAGGATGTTAAATGACTGCTTGGATTGGTAGCAGCTGATTAGCTATTAATCCAGTGACTATTAATCAAGTAGTTACTAACCTGAGAAAAAAAACAAATAGATGCCCTTCTTGACACCATATGTGGGAGGCGTGATTATTCCTCTTCAAATGTTATTCCCACTTTACATGCTCTTTTCTATTCAGGGCTTTCTATGGACAGCCATGGTGTTTAAATAATTGCAATGCTATACTGGATTAGATACATTTCTTGATCTTTGACAAGATCAGATCTACATCAAATTATTCAGATTGTTGTCCTGTCATGTGTTAATTATTGTAATACCCTAGTCCTAGATCTTACTAGAAAGACTCTGGCACATCTTCAACTTGGTCAAGCTACTGCAGGTCCATGCTGGAATAGGCAACCTTTATTTATTTATTACAGCTGCATTGCCTTCCAGTACAGTTTAGGATATTGTTCAAAATCTACTGGTAGTTAAATCTATTGATGATACAGGAGTGGGCTTTTTGAATAAATATTTTGTGGTACACAGAACTGCTCGTTATTTGTGTTTTCAAAGTGAATGTCAACTGGCCGTCCCAGCAGCTATGGAGCTAAAACGTGCTTCTACTAGAGTTAGAACTTTGAAAAGAGGAGGAGGAGGGCCCCCCATTTTGGAACTCTACCTTCGGAATTGAGGCAAACACACAATTGCTTAAGCTTTTTGTAAATAAAGCGTAGTTACTCACCTGTAACAGGTGTTCTCCAGGAGCAGCAGGAATCAGTCCTCACTTATGGGTGACGTCGGCGCCGACGGAGCCCTCGCGGAGCAATTTTCCCCAGCTTTCAAAGAAAGCCTTTGGGAATTGCAGCGCGCATGCGCGGTCGTCTTCCCGCCCGAAGGTGCCATCTTAGCCAGTCAGATGACATAGCTAAAAAAGACAGCATAAAAATTTGCAAAAAGAACATAAGCAGACGATTGCAACTCCAAGGGGAGGAGGGAGGGTAGTGAGGACTGATTCCTGCTGCTCCTGGAGAACACCTGTTACAGGTGAGTAACTACGCTTTCTCCAGGACCAAGCAGGAAGTCAGTCCTCACTTATGGGACTCCCAAGCTCAAGGCTACCGGAGACCCTAAGCACAAAAATGAGCTCCCTCTAGCTCAGCAGCACAGAAGGAAAGAATCTTCGCTGAATTATCACCCACCGGTAGCCCACATCCGGGATGGAGGGTAGGAGTTGCTCAGACCTCAAAGAGATTACGGAGGACTGCCTGTCCGAAAGCACTGTCCCTACGGGACTCCCTCTCGAGACAGTAATGGACCGCAAAAGTCTGGCTCGAAGACCAAGTAGCGGCCCGGCAGATGTCTGCCAGCGGAACAGAGCGGAGGTAAGCCACTGACGTGGCCTTTGCCCGAACACAATGAGCCGTGACTCGACTTTCTAAGGCGAGTCCGGCTGCCCCATAAGCCCAAGAGATACAGTCCGCAACCCAGATGGACAGAGTACGCTTGGAGACCGGGAGTCCCAATTTATTGGGGTCAAAAGACACAAAAAGCTGAGCAGCTTTACGGTGCTCCCGCGTACGGTCAAGGTAGAAGTTCAATGCCCTTCTACAGTCCAGGGTATGGAGGACCGTCTCAGCTCGGCTGGAGTGTGGTCTGGGAAAGAAGGTTGGAAGTACCACCTCCTGATTGATGTGAAAAGGGGAGACCACTTTAGGCAGAAAACTTAGGGTGAGTCCGTAGGACTACCCTATTCTTGTAGAACCTAGTGTAGGGGGGATCAGACACGAGGGCCTGCAACTCACTTACGCGCCTAGCGGAAGTGAGGGCTACCAAGAACAGTGTTTTCCAAGACAGAAAACGGAGAGAACATGTAGCCATAGGTTCAAAAGGCGGACAGGTGATCCGCTGCAAAACCACATTCAGGTCCCAGTTCGGCGCTGGCGGGCGCAGAGGTGGTTTAAGTAGAAGGAGACCTCGGAGAAACCTCGCTACGAGAGGGTCGCTGGAGAGAGGTCTACCGTCCACCGGCACATGATGTGCCGAAAGAGCACTGAGGTGAACTTTGACGGAGTTGGACTTAAGTCCTAGATTAGAGAGGTGTAGCAAGTACTGCAAGATCACCGACACCGGGCAGGAGAAGGGATCCTGAGACTGTTCGGTACACCAGACTGCAAAGCGACGCCATTTAAGGGCGTAGCATTTGCGGGTAGAAGGCCGTCGCGAAGCCAAGACGACCTCCTCCACCTCCGCCGGCAGGAGAAGGGGAGCAAGGACTACCCTCTCAGCAGCCAGGCCATGAGGTTGAGAGACCTGAGGTTGGGGTGCAGTAGGGACCCCTGATCCTGGGTGAGGAGATCCGGTTGCGCCCCCAGAGGGATTGGATCCTCCACCGCCAGTTGCAGCAGGAGCGGAAACCACGGCTGCCTGGGCCAGCGAGGGGCCACCAGGATCATGAAGGCTTTGTCTCGGAGAACCTTGAAAAGAGTCCGAGAGACTAACGGAATGGGAGGGAAAGCGTACAGAAGGCTCCCCGACCATGAGATCAGAAAGGCGTCCGCCGCAACCCGAAGGGGGTGAGGCTGACGAGAGCAGAAGCGAGGAAGTTGCCGGTTGCGAGGACTGGCAAAGAGATCCACCGTGGGGAGGCCCCACCTGAGGAAGAGCTTCTGAACGATCAAGGGATCCAGACGCCACTCGTGCGGCTGGAGGACCCTGCTGAGTTTGTCCGCCAGGCAATTTTCTTGGCCCGGGAGATAAACTGCCTTGAGGAGAATGCCGTGACTGACGGCCCAAGAGCAGAGCTTCTGTGCCTCCCGGCAGAGGAGGAAGGAGCCCGTGCCCCCCTGCTTGTTCACGTAGAACATGGCAACTTGATTGTCTGTCTGGACAAGGACGGACTGTTGGGAGGTCAGGTGGGAGAAGGCCTTGAGAGCTAGGCGGATCGCCCTGAGCTCCAGGAAGTTGATCTGCTGAGCAGACTCCCACTTGGTCCAGAGGCCCTGAGTACGTGCCTCTTGGCAATGGGCTCCCCAGCCCAGGAGGGATGCATCGGTGGTCAGCACCCGGGTCGGCTGAGGTGACTGGAAAGGCATTCCTAATACCAGGTTCGGCTGCCGGAGCCACCACCGGATAGACGAGACCAGCGGCTCGGAGACGCGCACCAGGTCTGCTAGGCCGCCTGTGGCTTGTCGCCACTGCCGGCGGAGACACCATTGAGCAGACCGCATATTCAGGCGGGCATTGGGGGTCACATGGACGGTGGAAGCCATATGGCCGAGCAGTCTCAGGAAGCGCCTGGCGGAGACCAGGGGCTGGCTGCGAAAGCGGTCGGCTAGGTCCATGAGCCGCTGAGCCCTGTCGAGCGGTAGGTACGCTCGCGCCTGAGGGGTGTGCAGCCTTGCGCCGATGAACTCGAGATCCTGTGAGGGGAGCAAAGTGGACTTTGCGAAGTTTATGACAAAGCCCAAGTGCTGCAGCAGAGTCACCGTGCGGCACGTGGCGTGGGTGACCTCCTGAGCGGACGCTGCTCTGATGAGCCAGTCGTCGAGGTACGGAAAGACAAAGAGGCCGCGAAGCCGGAGATGGGCCGCCACGACCGCGAGGCATTTTGTGAAGACTCGCGGTGCGGAGGACAGGCCAAAGGGCAGTACTCTGTACTGGTAATGATTTCCTGCCACCACAAACCTTAGGTATTGGCGGTGGCTTGGGTGGATGAGGATGTGCGTGTAGGCATCCTTTAGATCCAAGGAGCATAGCCAATCTCCCTGCTGGAGGTAGGGCAGAAGGATTCCAAGGGTAAGCATTTTGAACTTCTCCCGCACAAGGAACTTGTTGAGGTTGCGCAAGTCCAGGATGGGTCTGAGGCCTCCTGTTCTCTTTGGTATCAGAAAATACCTTGAATAGAAGCCTTGACCTCTCAGGTGGTGTGGCACCGGTTCCACCGCCTGTTCCTGCAGAAGACCTGCTAACTCCTGAAGGAGCAACTCCCTGTGCAGAGGGGGGCGCGGAGGCTCTCCCGGAAAATAGGAGGGAGGGACCTGATGGAAGTGGAGAAGGTAGCCCTCTCGCACGACCTGAAGCACCCAGGCATCTGCGGTGATGCTGGACCACCTGTGGGCGAAGTGAACCAGCCGGCCTCCGGTGCTGGGGGGAACCAGCGGGGGGGGAGAGGCTATGCTGAGCGAGTCAAAAACCCCCACCCTGCTGAGCAGGGGCTGGTGGTGCAGGCTTGGGGGCTTGCTGCCTACGGGACCCGTTACCCCGTCCCTTGGCCTGCTGGCCCTGTTGGGGAGCTGCAGGGGCCTGATAATGGGGGTATTGTTTGTAGGCAGCTGCCTTCCTCGGGTAAAAGGACTTTTTTCCCGAGCCCTTCTTTTTCTGGGAAGGGGCGGAGGTCTTCCTAGAAAGCCTGGTCCTGGTGAGAGTCTCAGTCTCAATTTGTGCAGCCTTTTCCGCCATGGGCTTGCCAAAGAGGTTTTCGCCTCGGCAGGGGACATCGACCAACTTGTCCTGTACCCAGGGCTCAAGGTCGGACGACTGAAGCCAAGCCTGTCGGCGGGCACCGATGCCGGCTGCGGCCACTCGAGCCGAGGCTTCAAAGCCATCATAGGCTGCTCGGGACATGAACTTTGAGCATTCCCGAATACCCGTGGACAAGGCTAGGAACCTCCGCAAGGGCTCCTCGGAGAGACCAGCGGAGAATCCGGCTAGCTCTTTAGCCAGATCCCGGAGATACATGCCCATGTATAGCTGGTAAGTCTGGACACGACAGGCGAGCATAGAGCCCTGGAAGCACTTCTTGCCAAGGCCATCCAGGTTACGGGCCTCCCTTCCAGGAGGCACCGAGGAGTGCATCTTCTGGCTCTTAAGACGATGCATGGCCGATTCCACTACCATGGAATGGTGTGGCAGCTGTGCCTTTTGAAAGCCAGGGCTCTTGCGGACTCGATAGATAGAATCGACCCGCTTGCTCAGGACCGGCGAGGAGGCCGGACTCTCCCACATGCGGAAGAGTAGTCGTTCCAGCATAGGAGGAACCGGCACAGTAAAGTGTTCCCTCGCGGGAGAGTCATACTGGAGGGCGTCGAGCTCTTCGGCTCGAGGCTCCTCCTCGGGATCCGCAGGGAAGGCCAAAGCCTTGGCCATATCCCTAACGAAGTCCGAGAACCGGGCATCCTCCGGGGGGGACTGCTTCCGAGGCTCGGACTCCGGAGAGTCCGATGGGACACACCGAGTCCGGAAAGAATCAGGTGACTCTTCCTCCTCAGACTCCCAGACCGACTCCGACGATGACTCGGTGGGGTCGGCCCGGGCAGGGTGCGGCGCCAGCCGCCCCGACGCCGAGGGAGTCGGCGTCGGCGACCTCGGTCCCGAACGGGAGGCCGAGGGCGACCTCGACCGAGGATCGACTCGAGTTCTCATCGACTCGAGGATCGGCTCGGTCTCCGGGGTCGACTTGGACGTCGACGTCCCGGCGGTCGGGGCAGCGACGCCAGCGAAGCCAGCGAGCAGTGCCCGCTGCTGGTCCATGAAGGCAGACAGTCTGCTCTCCAAGGCCGTCAACCTGAGTCCGAGCTCAGGTGACCCAGCAGCCCCCGACTCGGGCCCCGACGGCGTCGGGCCCGACGTCGGCTGTCGCGGAGGCGAGTCCAGAAGGACTACAGGACTTACCCGGGCAGGCATCTCCGACTCCAGGCGAGGTCGCTTCGGGAGGTGTTCCTTCTCCAAGGACCCGGGGCGGCTGTCGGGGCTATGCGACCTGGCCCTCGCGGAGCCAGGAGCGTCCACCGACGCCGCCCTCACGGGTTTTTCCTTCCGACGATGGTCCCCGGAGGGAGAACCCCGGTCGGAGGAGCTCCGGCGACGGTCCGAGCTGGAGCCTTTCGACACGGAGGCCTCCGACGAGGTCCGGGTACGGCTGGGGTCAGCGAAGATTCTCTCACGCTGATGCCGCCGACTTCTCAACGCCTTCGAGGACAGTTTGCTGCAGGGCCCACAGATCAGTTCCTCATGATCCGGGCCCAGGCAGCGGAGGCAAAAGTCGTGTGTGTCGGTTAGTGACATATTTCGGTCACACCGACCACACCGCTTAAAGCCACTGGCAGCCATCGGGGGAAAAAGGGCCCCTGCGAGGTCAAAGGACCGGGCTGCCAGGGAAAACGAAAACGATCGGCGTCGAACCGAAAGAAAAAAGTATAAAATAAAGAGGAAAATCAACTTTTTCGCGGGGACAAGACGGTGTAGGGCTCCGCGGAAAAAAGAAGACTGGCTAAGATGGCACCTTCGGGCGGGAAGACGACCGCGCATGCGCGCTGCAATTCCCAAAGGCTTTCTTTGAAAGCTGGGGAAAATTGCTCCGCGAGGGCTCCGTCGGCGCCGACGTCACCCATAAGTGAGGACTGACTTCCTGCTTGGTCCTGGAGAATTTCATTTTTTGGGCAGATTTCTTCCTGAAGGAGGACTGTCCCCAAGCAGGAAAAAAACACAGTGCAAAGGAATTAATGGTCATCTGTGTTGATATTTGAGAGAGGAGAGTGATATTGTAGAAAGGTAATTTGTAACTTGTTTATGTGATATTGACTGTTTATTGTTTATGTTATTTCGCTAGATTATTTGTTATTGTTTGTCTTTTCTATTTTTATGCCTATTGGGAGACCTGTAATTCGCTTTGAGCTTGTCAAAGAAAGTTAATAAATGTACTTTTAAATTTAATGTAAACTATTTTAGCAAGATTTTTTCTGCACATTTTTGGTTGGCGAAATATCCCTTTTTGATGATACAGGGACAGACTGTTTCTCCATGGATTGCAACTGAGTTTTGTTTTCTCCATGGAGGGTAATCTTCAAAAACATTTTCCTGGCTAAAACAGTGCTTTACATACAGAGATGGGCTTTTATAAAATGGCCTGCCCAATATATGTATAATCTTACACGTGTACGGCCTGCATGTGTGCAAATTCCCTGTAGAGGTGTTCATACTAAGGAGATGTAAATATCTGTGCACAGCTTCCTTAGAATAATTTATAAAGCAGAAGCATACCTGTATTTACACTTTGAAATTTTGGCCAAGAAAAACATGGGACCAACATTCAAAAGCACTTATGGAATAGTAGCACACACTAACTGGATAAGTGCCACTCAGCCTAATATTCAGCAACACTATCTACACAACGTCACTGAATGTTATCATCTCCAACTGCCTGGCACTATCTGGCTAGTGCCCAGGGCAGTCTGGGCATGGAACTTTCCTCTCTCTGAAAAGTGGCAATGTTGAGCGCTGCTATCTGGATAACAATCTACCAATTTACAACAGCAAAAAACACTGTACTAAGTGGCATGCAGATTGGTTAGCTGGATACTTCCAACCCTGACTGATGTATCTGGAGCTTTATCAGCAGCCCTATCCTGATATTGCCACTGAACATCTAGATTTAATTTCATTTATTTTTACTCACAGCGGCTGGTATTTAAAAATATGCTGACCGTTGCGGGCTAACTATTGACCCCTCTGTGTATACCATTTAAGCATGCATGCAGGTAAACTATTACTCCAAAGAGGCGTTTCAGAAATTCAGTGTAGGTCAGAAGCAGCTTACTCCCTCATTTTTCCAACAATTAGGAATTTAGGATCAGGTATTCAAAGGCATTTCGCACAGTTTGCAGACCCTGCACACCATGTAAATGCTGGTCAGCAGGATATTCAGCGACCCTAAGAAGGTTAGTGCCGCTGAATATCCACGATGCCACCACTACATGCCCTAGTGCTACACAATTAGCAACGAGGGGCGATGTGGGCGATCTTGGGTGGCACCCGTTGCTAACCGTGTAGGGGTAAAATTGAGCCGCTGCCTGGTTACCAACCACGGGTAAAGTCAGGTGTGGCAAATACTGGCCTAACTTTACCTATGGAAGCTGACTGGGCAGTGGCTCAATATCGTTCCTGCCCGGTTAGCTTCTGGGGTCTACGGCTACCATATTCAATATCCGGGGTTAGTCTTCGGCAGCACGGCTATGCACTTTACAAGTGCTAGCCGTCGTTTGTGATCATCAGGCCTTAGTCTTTATCCCGAAACACAAAAAACATATAATGAACCCTAGGCAAATTATTCAGCTTTGTTTTGACACAGAGTTTAATGGTGTGAAAATTCATCATGCAGTCCACTCTGCAAATTATTTAATCACACAAAGTCTAAAGTAACTCTGTAATTCCCAACAGTCAAATTAATAGAAATGCACAAAAACACACTTCGAAAGGGAAATAACTTGCACCACACAGATCTTCCTTAAACAACAAATTGGAAAGGTACCATATCTCTCAGTCTTGAAAATGTTCTTTAGAGATAGATTTTGTTTTTAAAAAGTGGATGTCACATTTCAAGCAGCATAATTTTCAGCAGCTATATTTCCATGTCTAAAGACAGCCTGCATACAAAGTCATAGCACACCCCCACAGAGATGTGTGGAAAGCCCAATCTATTAAGTATATTCATGAAAATACCCCTCAGTATTGAATACAACACACAGGAGAATGACAGCTAACCTTTACTCGGTCTAGGTGCTATGCAACAAAGCTAACAGTACTATGTTTATATACAATTTGTGGTTCATTTAAAAAAAAAGTTCAGAATATAGTACATATTTCCAGTAATGTACAAAAACCAGACCACCAACTATCTGAAATCATTTATGAACGTAAAGCTCAGAACTCAAGAACAAAAGTGACATGTTTAATCCTGACAGTGCCAAACTGCTGCAACGAAACTGCATGACCTCAAATACTTTAACACACACAGCAAAATAGCTCTTAGATTCCCTTTAAAAGCTACATATTTTTTTTCCAGCTCTGACGTTTTCCCCATGGGGTTTCTAGCTACATGACGGTACCAAGCCATTGCGCTTGCCTTATTAGATAAAACAGTGCTTCAATAACATTAGCATTATTTAAAAAAATAAAACTACTTACCATGCAAGTATCTAGATCCTCAAAATGTTCCACTTCAGTAAGGTCCTCAGTCATAAAGGTGGAGCGTTTAGTTGGCTTATCTTCAGCCACTTCAATTTCTTGAGATTCCTGATGTTGAAGCGGCTTGCCACGTCTTGTCAAATGGTCAGCCTGAAGGCAAAGGTCACATTATCTGTGGTGTGCCTCCTCAAAGATATTGCTAGTACTTGAATGCCAGATTTCCACAGTCCTTACTGCCATTTCACATTGCAAATGCAACATGCAAGAGAGCTCGCAAATAACCACACCATGCAAATATGATATTAGGCAGCTTGCCCATTTTAGAACATGCAAACACAGTCCTAAAAATGTTGACACTTTCTGACTATAAAGAGGCAAATTTAGACAGAATGAACAATTTAGGGGCACAGTTATGTTGATGCTATATTCCACATTTCCTTATTGTGTGCAGAAGTAGGGTTGGGCTCAGTCATTCAGAACTCTTCAAATCTCCTCCATTGGGTACTGCTGAATAGAAATCTCAGTGCTTTGTGACCTCACAGTATTCTTTATCTTCTGAGTCAGAGAGGCAATAGAAAAAATAGTCTAACCACTCAATGAACAAGCTGTGATCTTCTAGATAGGGGCTGGTAAACCTTTTTGCCTCGGGATCAGACTGGGAGTTATAACTGACTTTGGGGGCTGATGCCGTCTGTGGTTTGAGAAGAATGGGAGATGGTCTCCCCAACCACAGTGGAGGTCTAGGAGTATCTTCATTAGTAAACAAAGATGCTTATACCATTCCAGTAGATTACTTTGCCAAGTGTGCGCTCTCTGCAGCCCCCCAAAATAAGATAAAAGAATAAACCTAGAGCTACGTGGCACATTACATTAACTCATCGTTCCAGTCTGATATGCTATGCTATTAACTGCAGCTGGGATGGACAGGAATGCCTGGCCCAATTCTATTATGGAGAGTGACCTTGGAAGTTAACTACTTATCCTTGACCTTCATAATTCTCTCATCTCCTTGCGTCTTGCTGCTGGGGCCAATCCTGGAGCTGGAGTTGATGACATCATCAGCATGCGAGTAAAGCAGAAGGAGCATGCAGTCATTTTGTTGTCAACACTCTGAGCCCCGAAATGTCTGCCTTTTTATAATGAGATGATATCGGCCCATTGTTAAAGCTAGGTATTCCAGGCTCCCGGTGATGTTGTCAGCAAAGTGTCCATTGCGTAGATGTCACCAGGGCCACACTCAATGTAAAAACTGGTGATGTGAAGCTAGTCAATATCTTGATGTGGGCTGTAGTTAGCTCATCCCTGTTCTAGGATTGGTTGAACCAGGAGACAAGGAGAGTAATCTGACCTTTACTTTAGATAAATTCAGGTATATACCAATAAGTCAAAAAGTGCTGCACACAGGCACACATAAGCATTACTTTCATGCAGACACATGTCTGCACGGTTTTTAGCCAACAACTAACGCTGGCTTTCTGCATCGGCCCCTTACTAAGCTGCATTACCATTTTATACATGTTGATGCACATTAACATGCTAATTCAAATTAAGTACATGGTCAATAAATAGGCCCTTTGGACTATGTTTTTACCACAGCTTAGTAAACAAGGGCCTTATATTATAAGCCCTTTGGAGCTAGGGAAATACCTTCTGTACCTGAAGATAACTCACACAGAGCTCAGTAAAAAGATTTTGCTATACTGACAAACTACAAACCACTAACAGAAACTTGGGCAATGGATATATCGATGACAATCCGAGAAAAGCTATATGCAGAAGAAAAAATACAAATTATGATCATGTAAGCATTGGTAAAAAACATTTCAGCGCATGCCCCAAAGCCACTCACCAGTTTATGATGGCTGTGTGAAAGTGCATCCAGAATCTCATCTACAATCCGGTCGGACAGGAAAGAGGCCACCGTCAACTTTACTTCACTGTGAGAAAATTGGAAATGAAACACAGCAGTTTTTCATTTACACGTCAGATGCTAGCAACAGTTCTTAGCAGCTCCTGTCTGATGATGTTAAAGAGTAGCAGACACACAGGTAAGTGGTTTTGGAAAATGAAAGAAACGAACATGTGAGTAGAAGCAACGAGCAAATCAAACAACTTCTGGAAAACCTGTGTAGTCTACACTAGGGCAATGGGCTTCAGAAACATCTTAACATTAAACCTTAAGATCTGCTGGTAGAAACAAACATCCAGCAAATTAAGGGAGCGCTTAATGGGAAGCACATGTCTGTTTTACTACAGAACAAACCACGCATTGATAGTATGGAAAAGATATCCCTTCTAGGGTGAACTGGAAGACCCCTGCCCATTTTAGAAGCTGTATGTTTTTTTGGCCCAACATCTACACCACCCACACATTTAGCTGCCTGTTTTCTATTCTTACTCTTGACAAAAACTGCACTCTTCAGCTGCAAAGAGATAATGTTATTAACTGAAAACAAAGGTTTGTCTTATGTTACTGTACTGTTGAAGTATTTTGTGATATGAAGAAATCATTTTTGAGGTTGCATCTTCCTAAAATGAGAACTTATTTTAAAACATCTGCTGGCCAGTTCATATATTCCCCCCCCCAAATATAAAAACCCAAAACAAATGACCGTTTAGTTTTGAATTTGGCCATTTCCCTTTACAACATATATATTCATTCTTTGTCAAAAATAAAAATTTATTTATTTAGCTAAAGTTATATACCGCAAATCTAAGAGTCTAAATAAAACAAGTGGTCAATTTTCCTACTTTTGAAGACAAGGCCCAACTAGGTTTTAGGCATTAGGATACACATGCAAACATGACAGAACCATAAAGAGATTCAAGTTGTGCACAGTAATACTCTGCTAATTTCAGCTGGATATGTGCACAGGGATGTCGCAGATACGAATACTGTTATAATCCTACCTAATTTTGTTAAGAATGTCAATTCCAGACTGCTCCAACAAGACATTTTTCACAAAAGTCCGGGGAATGGAAATCTTCTCAGTGCTGGCTCGAATCAGGTCTTGCCGTATGTGGGCTTTTTTCATGACATTTGGACACAGACCTTCAGCAGCATCCACCATGGATTCAAGTAGTGCCTGCAGGTTAGTAATCACATGAAGGAAATGCCTGAAACATATCTGTGCACAATTAGAACTTTAACAGAGTTAACATAGAAAGCTACATAACATCACACAATCTGACTAAATTTGGATATTGAAGATTTGACCAAAACATCTGTAGGATGAAAAACTCTACTTTGCTGTGGTGTCTTGGAAACAGAAGGGTAGGCATTCCTTGCATATAATAATAAAACCTGGCAAGGTGACTGTCTGTCTACAGTGGCAGTCAGAGGTATAAAGCTCTTGTGCAGCTGTGTCGTCAGATGAAGATAGTCTCCTTCCCAGATTCCAAGCAGCGATTAGCTTGGTGACGGGCCTGAATGGTGATCATTTATCAGGCAACTTGAATGCTTGGGCCTAGGGCTTAATGCTGCCCATTGCTGAAAGGATAAGCAAAAAGATTATGAATTATGCCCTAAATTACTTGCCCTGCACCAGAAAGTGAGGGAACTTAATAGTAATGATTCACAATCTCTTATTTCATGAAGGTGATCAGAACTACCATTAGAAAAACATGCTTAGAAAAAGTACCAGCTATACAGATCTGTGGTATACATGCTATCTGCCTAGTGCAGTGATACCATCACACACCAAGCAGCATTCTGTCTATTAGGGAAATGGCTACAGAACTGTGATTTTAAACAGTTGGGAAGGTCATGGTTCAGCACTTACAGCCATCTTTTACTAGTACTTTACACGGAATTACAGCCGTCTTTTATTAGTACTTTACATGGAATTACAGCCTCTCTCATGACCTAAAACTAGGTGAGTAAGGGAACAGGAAATAAATGTGGGGAAATGTGGCAATTTTATACATATGCAAACAAAAAGAGACAGATTCCTGCAAAAAGAAACCTGCAGTACAGCAGAAAGATTTGTAGGGACAAATATAATAGAAACAGCAAAAAACAGTCAAAAATAAGTCTGCAATTTCCCTGGAGGTTTTTCTGCTACAAATGAGTCTGCTTTCTCCGGATACCCATGCTCCATGTAGAATATTTTTTACTGATTTATACTGTTTTCATTTGATCATTTTGTGATTGCACTGATATTTATTTGTAATGTATCCAATATCTACAGAGGCGGGTGGCCTCACTGAAACATGACTGCACCTGGTTTTTAGTTGATGTTTTGATTTGAAGTAAAAAAGCAACTCTTAATTTAATGCCAATATTCTCTGATTAGCAAAAATATAAAAAAAAGAGTTGGAATGGTAAAAAGAACAAAAAGACTTCAAAGGGCAGGTAAAGACACCTTTTGTTTTCATCTTGAAGGCACAGTGTAGTAAATCCTTCATTGCATCAGCATTTCAACACCACATTCATGATCCAAGGGCCAGATTTAAGTTTTGACGAAGGGAAAGGGGGTAAAAATAAGGGGGATGGGAATACGGAGGGGGGCAGGAAGAGGGTGGGAGGAAAATGACTATAAGTCAGTTCTTATGATTTTCAAATAGCACTTCCATATTTTAAAGATTTAGGGTTAGATTTATTAACGTATGTTACTGAATGCTAACACGTGCTAAGGCTAGTAAACAGATCTCATTGCATAAAATAGGTCGCAAGTAAACAGAACATTAATGTAGGATAATGCAGGAGCACACTTTACTAAATTTAGCCCTTACTGTATGCAACTTGAGAAAGGTTAAAATATGCTGAAAAAAAGAGAAGTTTCACACAGAACTAAAGGAACCTGCTTTCCAAGATATAGGTGTGTGTTTGTCTGCAATGCACAGATACAAATGGATCCAAAGACCTCCCCCCCCAAGCCTGTCAGAGTTAGAACATAAGAAATGCCATACTGGGTCAGACCAAAGTCTATCAAGCCCATTATCCTGTTTCCAACAGTGGCCAATCCAAGCAGTTTCCCAAAAAGTCATACAAGTTCCAAAATGCTTGTATTGGGGCAAGCAGTGGATTTCCCAGGTCCTTTTTAATAATGGTTTATGGACCTTACCTCCAGAAATTTGTCTAAACCTTTTTTAAATCCAGCTACACGAACAGCTTTCACTACATCCTCCAGTAATGAATTCCAGAGTTTGATTACACGTTGAGTGAAAAAATATTTTCTCTCATTAGTATTAAACGGGTTACACTGTAGCTTCATTGCATGTCCCATAGTCTTTCTACTTTTTGATGGTGTAAACTATCATCAATGTTTATCCGTTCCAATCCATTCATTAATTTATAGACCTCTATCATAACCCCTCCTCCCGCAATATTTCCTTAAAATTGATGAGAAAAAAATTCCAAATAAAGCTTAACTCTCCATAAACTGTTATTAAGGTAACCCAAGAGAAAACCACTTCTTATCCCTGGAACTGGCTACTTTTGGGATATACAAGAACAAAAAGGCAAAGCGGAGAATGATCACAGCTGTAGACACCTAGAAGTTCTTCAATATAAGATGTTTTAAAGGACCTGACTCTGCTAGGTTTTGGCAAACATGACTGGGTCAGCGCTCTGGATGTTATCACTACATTCAGTGTCAACCCAATATTCAATATAAGTAGCCACTAGGTTAATAAGCCTAGATCAATATAGTTAGCTGCTGTTATCATAATAATCAAGATAAAGAAATGATTCATATAGAACACCTCCGCGTTCTCACACAGAGATTAAAGAAGTGTTCTTTATGAATGTGGTTATTCTCTGCTTTGTCCTTTTGTTCTTGTATGTTGATGGACTACAAAGATTCCCTTCCCTTCTTTCCAACATACGTTTGGAATATGTCAGGTACTTATGACTGAATTAGCCACTGTTGGAAACAGGACACTACTTGAGGGACTTTTGGTCTGATCCAGTATGGCAGTCTTTTTGTTCCTATGACAGGGATATCAAATCATACACATTAGGCAAGTGAAACATGCAAATGGAGGGGATCTCTCGCTTACACGCCCAAGATCCCCTCCTCTCATGCATTTCTGAGCCAGCCATGCTGTGCTCATGATCAGCATCTTCCTTGCTCCCGTATCATCACTGTTACGTTTGCCTAGGCCTATTTAAGCATAGGGCAGAGCAGCTGTAGACAATGCAGAGCCTCAGCACTCAGGCACACTTATACTCTTCTTGGCCCTAACCCTTCTAGCAGGAAGCTTGTGATGGAGGAGGCAAGACCCAGAAGAGTTTGAGAACAAGAGCTGCACTTGGAGGACCCATGCTGTCCACAGCTGCTATACTCTATGCTTAAAGCACACAAAGCAGAGATAGGGAACCAAGGCAGCGGTGAAAGGCAGAGGGAGGACTGTGAGATATTAGGTACAGTGCTTGCACATAAGATTTCTATTGAGCTTTTTGCTACCGCTGCTTGAGGATGGTTGATCAAATGGAGAGCATAAGAGGTGAAGGGAGACATTGGAATGAGGAGGGCTTGGGCAGGGGTGATCAGAGAACGAAAACCCCATCTAATGACTAATGGGAGCCCCTCTTGCCTATGGGTACTGTGATGAAGAAGCCCCATTTTATACCTTAAAAGCACAAGATTCACGGCGTTTCAGTCCTGAAGCTGATAGGAAAACAGACCATGTGAGCAGCTGTTGCCAGGGACAACAGAAACAAATGCAGCCACGAGGTCTGAAAAAACACTCAGCTGGGAAACATGCCCTAGTTCCTGATAGCGTACACCTGAGAAGGGGAAGAGCTTACAGCCCTTATAAGGACAGTGCAGGGAACACAGGGTTAGAACAGCATGAAGAAGAGCAGAGAGAACTGGCTAAACGGAGAGAGCTGTTAGAACAAGCTGATTTACCTGAAGCAGCTGGCCGAGAGGAAGCAGGAAGGCTTTCCCACTTTGACCCAGGAAGTGAGTCAGAGCCAGAGCCAGGAAGGATTCACACAAGCAGCTACCCAGTCCTACAGAAGGAAGCAGCTAGCAGAAGCAGAGAGCAGGTGTGAGTGTTCTCTTGATTACAAACCCTGTGGAACACGAAGGCTACGTTACAGCCAGAGTGAATGGAAGCAAAAGGCAAAACCGTATGTATCAGGGAGCTGTGACCTGAGGAGTGATTATAGTGGGAAGCTAAGAGTGGTGAATGATAAAAGTTTTGATAGAGTGAATGCTGAGCAGCCTCGTGCAGGAAGTCCAAGGTGGGGGCAGGGTTGTTACTCCCCACAGAAGGATTCAAACAGAGAGCTGAGCAAAGGGCAAGTGAAACCTCCAGTGAAAGACAGACATTACCCAGAAGATGTATGTATGTCAGAAGAGGACATTATAGGAAGCCCTAAGAGTCAGAGAAAGCCACGCAGGCTAAAACCTGATACTAGGAAGAGAGTTTATAAGAACCCTGAGGGGTGGCTTCTCTCTCTCCCAGACGCTAAAGAGTACCAGGGCAGTTATTCCAGCCCTAGAGAAAGTGCTGCCAGGAAGTACTGTGACGGCACGGCACAGGGGAATTTGCAAGCCTACTTTAATAAGGAAGGTTCTGAGAGCTTGCAGGAACCGATGATAGTTGATACATTCAGTGACTGTTCTAGCTACGGTGACCCGATGGACTGCACATTGGTTTTATCAGATAAAATAGGATCTTTGTGCTAGTCAGAGCTGTATAGTGTGAGAGAAGAAAACACTATATCTCCGGTATTTGAATGCCTAACTTTACTTTGAAGCAAGAAGAAATTGTTTTGTTTATTCCTTTATGTTTTTGCCAGCAACCATGGCTTATTTATTTTGAGTACTTGTGTTTTGTTATTCTGAATGATCCGAACCCGGGAGGGGAATAAATCCTCATTTGCCTTTACCACTCGAGGCGTGCAACTATATTTCCTACCACCAGACGCAGGCCTGCTAGCCAGGAGGCAGTCTGCCTACCTGGTGGTGACAGTACCTACAATTACTGTTCGACACAGTGGACCACAGCCTTCGACACAGTGGACCACAGCTTTCGACACAGTGGACCACAACACGCTCCTGGAAAGACTAAAGAACACTGGTATACACGGTATCACATTGAAATGGTTCCACTCATACCTAACCGAAAGACAGCTACAGGTCAAGGTGGGACACAACACCTCCCGACCCATAAATGTCCGTCAAGGAGTACCTCAAGGTTCCGCACTCTCAGCACTCCTATTTAACATCTACATCCAACCAATATGCAACATCATGAAAGAGAACAACATTCAATACACAATATATGCAGACGACATCATGATATACACCCCGATATCAATCGACAACCCGGGCTTCTCTAAGATAACAGACTGCCTTACCCAAATGACGAGTTGGTGTCAAAACAACCACCTCGCAATAAACTACAACAAGACCGAAGCTTTAATCATCACTCGGAACCAAAGCTTCATACACCCGCCAAATATCAAAATACAAAACACTACTATACCAATAAGATCAGAAGTGAGATACCTCGGAGTTACTCTGGACAATAAACTAAACCTCAAGCCACACATAGACAAAACAATCCAAAAAGTCTACTACAAGATGCGAATCATCAGGAGGCTGAAACCACTCCTCGCCCCAGAACACTTTCGTACCGTCTGTCAAGCACTGATTACCCCAATACTGGACTTCTGCAATCCGATATACCTTGGACTACCGAAACAAGCCCTCAAACCACTCCAGCTGGCACAAAACACTGCAGCACGAATAATATCCGGTACTGCAAGACAGGACCACATCACACCTACCTTAAAGGACTTACACTGGCTCCCAATCGGTGCACGCATCAGATACAAAACTATCATAAACCTATTTAAGATAAATCAGCACACATCAGCCAACAGCCTGCACACCCTCATACAACCAGACACCAGCACACATCCTAGAAGAAAACAAACACACAACCGAGTCAGCACCCCAAGTGAATTCAAACACACACGCAAAGACACAACAGACAGAGCGCTCTCCATGGCTGCTCCAACAATATGGAACAAACTACCGGACGACTTGAGGGCAACTACAGACCTCAAAGACTTTAGAAAACAACTAAAAACCATGCTGTTCATAGAACACTATGGACACATCACATAACCTAAGAGAATGTATAACAGCACAAGATACCGCCTAAACACTGTATGTATAGAAAATGTTTTTTAGCACCACTGTACATAGCCCACATTGTACATAGCTCAAACCTTCTAGCACACAATACAACACACCTTGTACATAGCTCAACCCAATCTAGCACACAATACAACACACACTCAACTAAATTTCACCCTCACTGCATGTTTAACACACTCACTTTACTCGATTGTTTGCTGTGATACCACCTTGATTAATAAGATAAGGCGGTTTAAAAATACTGTTAAATAAATAAATAAATAAAATTAAAATCTGGCCTTGCTCATTCCTCAGGACCTCTTCTCAAGCTCCTGAATGTTTCTTCTCTATTGAATGTAAGGCAGAGGGAGCAGTTGGTAGGAAGGCGAGACAAAGTACAGGAGAGTGTGTGGGCACGTAGAAAGCATGAGGAAGCAGGGAATGCGTGGGAGAATATGGTTGGAGGTAGATGGAGAAAGAGCACAGAAAGAGTGGGGAGAACACAGAGGAATGGAGAGGGGAGAGTGGAAATCTGGATGTTGTTGGCTTGGCAGAAGGAAACAGTGAGGAGGATGCAGATAGCCTGGAGTGACAGGGAAAGAGGACGAGAAATGCTGCTGCAGATGCTATGGAAGATGTTACTAGGCTGGGTGATAGATGCTGCTGAGCATAGGGAAAGCAGTATGCGGGCCAAGGGTGGGGGGAGGAAGAGAAGAAACAATTTGTCATCATTAGTTTTAGTAGTTTGATTTTATTTTATGCCTCTGTTATTTTGAAATATTTTTGTTTCTAAAACATTTATGAGTTTTTAATTGTCAGTTGCTTAAAAATATTTATCTTAGAATGTTTTTACTATTATATTTTGTGCTTCTTAATTTTATCATTTGATATTTTATGACGTACAGATTTTATATTTGTTCTATGTGTTAAATTTTCTGTGGTGCTTCTCTTTTCACTGTTGCACTGCATATAGGGTCTGGTTTCTATTAGTTTCCATTTCAGTTTTTGCCTGCAAGTTTCTATCTCATAGTCACTATTTTATATTTAAGAATGGTCTAGCTGTGTGTGTGCAAGGTGAGGAAACCTGTTGGCATGCTGCTCAGGTAGGGATCTTGGTTTTTAAGCAGTTCAACTTATTTTCTGTTCCTAACTTTTGATTCCTCATTCTGTACTTCAGGGTTTGTTCACGTGGAGGCCCATTCTGACCTGGCTGTCAAGCCCTTGTGTGGCCAATCAGAACTGGGACGCCCATAGACCGGATTCTGATCCCGCGGGAACTAGACATGTTCGCAGGATCAGAATCGGGTCTACGGCCTGAATGTGCAGGCTGGGCCCTGATTCTAGTCGGCCTGCACACACAGCAGATCCCCGGCTACCTCAGTCATGCTCCTGAGTGGAGTTGCAGTGCCATGGCATCCTGTCGCCATGGCACTACGGCTCCATTCAGGAGCTGCAAATGCCAGCTGCCGCCAATATTTTTCTTTCTCCGCAGCCGGACCCTCAATCTGGCCTCGCATGGCCAGGGTCCAGCTGCGGGGATCCTCCTGCACCCCCTTACCTTTTTGACACGGCCTGGCAGCATGATCCCCCGACGTCCAAGGGGACTTATTTCACCTCTGCAGTGGAATAAGTCCCCCGTCCATGTTCACAGACCCAGACAACCTCAGAATCGGCCCTGTATGTCCGGGGTGGTGGCCTGTCCATGCCCCGGCCTAACTCCGCCTCAGTATCGCTCCCTCCTGCTCCCGACTAAGCCTCTCTGTACAAATGAGCTGTTCGTAGGGGGAGGCAGTAGCCAGGGCGGCAGGGGAGCTAACAGTGGGGAAGGACATCCACTCCGGACATCCATCCCCGCTATTTGCTGTACTGAATGACCCCCATTCTGTATGGGTGTGATGGAATGTGTAACTGTTTGGCTTGTTGTGCTTTCCAAAAAAGAGGAGTATTGGCATTTCAGGGTGGTATATTATTTGCAGTCCTGAGACTCAGAGCTGTTATTGTACAGCAGCTTTTCTCTATATGCTCCAAGTGTTGTTTTGGCATAGTTTTCTGTTTTGTGACAATGTGTCTAGTAGGGATGAAATCTGTATACCCCAAATGCACTGTGAGAAAACCCCTCTCTCAACAGAGCAGTGCACCTCACTCTTTGGAATGGGCTACTGTTGGCAACTCTGCTATGAGGGGCTCTCAGACACATACACAGTGATCTGAAAAGCCCTCTCTCCCATCGGTAGAACAGTATAAACAAAAATAATGCAAGCAAAAACTTGTCCTAAAGCCACAAGTGGAATGAATGCCTGATTCTTTAATTATGCAAAGTTGTCGCTGCTCAAGCGTTTTCCAGATCACATAGGCTCCTTCAATCTGTTTTTTTGTTTTGTTTTTTTATTTGTGCATTTTAAGTTAACACGATCAAGAAAACAAGATTGTACAAGCAAAGTGCTCACAAAGGCAAATGTACACATGAGACTACACATAAGAAAAAATAAGAGCACTTCTTACTAAACACAAGTATGAAACACAGGAAAAACCGGAAGCTTGGCTAAAACTCAAAAGGAAAAAAAAAACACACCCCCAAGAGAGACTCAGCACATAGTACTGCCCAGCACTCTCACCCTTTACATTTTCTGCCCCTAAAAACAAACGGGTAACTCTAACTTCTTTGTGTTCAAAAAATAATGACAAGAGAAATCACCACAATACATTTACCAGGAAATTTAAGCAAAAACTTGCCACTCAAGGACACCCTCCCACCACAAATTAGAACCATCACTGACCTCTTCCAGTTTAGAAAGGCCTTGAAGCATCACCTTTTCATCAAATATTTCCCAGAAAACACAATAACACAAGATCACTCAAATAGCACCATTCCCGTTCTTAACACGCCACCTCTGCTAACCCAATAACTTTTCACACCTCTCTCTCATACTATGAAAATTCTTTTAGGCTTTATTCCGTTCATATGTAAATAGCCAATGTGTTGTATTCATTGTAAATAATTTCCCCGGTTATCCAAGTTTTTGTTCCTTGTTCTATGTAAAAAACAGATAACATGTACCTTATCTGATGTTTTCTTGTTCTATGTAAACCGCGCTGATTATAAATAGAGCGGTATATAAAAGATGTTAAATAAATAAATAAAATAAATAACATCTTGTCTCATCAATAGGAAATCTTTTCTTCTAGTCTGAGTCACAGGGCTCAGATCTGGGTAAATCCATATTTCAGAACCAAGAAACACAGTGTCTCTTTTGTCAAAGAAGAGCCTCAGTACATGGTCTTTATCTTGTGGAAAAAAACAAAGGCTATGAGCAGAGCTCCTTGTTGCTGTTCTCCAACCAGGAAGTTTTCGAAAAAATGAGTTAAGTCCACACAGTCAACAGATATTTTCTTTCTTCTCTTTTAAATCCCTTGTACTTCCCCTAGAAGTTGAGATATAACAACTTCTAAATACAGGATCTCCTTCAAATACCTTCTAAACATCTCCAAAGGTGACACTATGGACAGCTTTGGAAAGTTCAAGAACCTTAAATTAAGAGATCTAGTGCTGTTATCCAGACTTTCCAGCCTCCGATGGAGAACCATTTTTCCTTAAGAAGTCCACACAGCTCCCTGTAAGTTCTTACAGTCTTATTCGATCTTCTTGTCTATTACTGTGGTCCTTAGCTTCCTCTGTCTGGGCCAACAGTGTTTGTTCAAAGTCTAATAAAGCATAGTTACTCACCTGTAACAGGTGATCTCTGCAAACAGCAGGAATTTAGTCTTCACATATGGGTATCGTCGGTACCGACGGAGCCTGCGCGGGAATGCTCCCCAGCGTCCAATAGGAAAACTTTTGGGAGCATCCCACAGCGCCTGCGTGCTGCCCTGCCGCCTTTCCCAACTGTCCCTCTCCAGTTGAGTTTAAAGCTGAGACAAAGAGAGAGAGAGAGAAAGAGAGAGACAGAGAGATACAACTCCTAGGGGAGGTGGGTGGGTTGTGAAGACTAAATTCCTGCTGTTCCTGGAGATCACCTGTTACAGGTGAGTAACTATGCTATCTCCAGGAACAAGCAGGAATGTAGTCTTCACATATGGGGACTTCCTTACTGCAGATGCCAGGAAGAAACCCCAGAAGTTGTGAGCCCTTGTGAAAGGGCTCCACTTCCCCCATGGATCTCTGGCACCCTACCAGGGATGGTGGGTAGGAGTTGATTAAGTATGGAACAGGTGTTGAAGAACAGCCTGACCAAACTAGGCATCCCGGTGGGAGTCCTTGTCTAAGCAGTAATGGGCTGTGAAGGTATGAACTGAGGCCCAAGTAGCTGCTCGACAGATGTCATCGATAGACACAGAGTGAAGATGAGCCATAGAGGTTGCCGTGGCTCTCACATTGTGAGCTGTGACATGGCCTTCAAGAGGAAGGTTCTTACTCTCATAGGCAAAAAAAAATGCACTGTGCAATCCAACTGGACAGTGTTCTTTTGGAGGCTGGAAGTCCCAAATGACCAGGATCAAAAGCAACAATGAGTTGAGAGGACTTTCTATGTTGCTGTGTCCTTTGCAAGTAAAAGGCCAAAGCCCTTTTACAGTCCAAAGTATGAAGATCCCCTTCTGCATTTGAGGCGTGAGGCCTTGGGAAAAATACAGGAATTTAAACCGCTTGGTTTAAATGAAAAGGTGATACCACCTTTGGCATAAAGTGTGGATGAGTCCTAAGGACTACCTTATCATGATGGAACCTTGTATAAGGAGGATCAGCCACCAATGCTTGCAATTCACTGATGCGACGTGCTGATGTGATTGCAATAAGAAAAATGACCTTCCAGGAAAGGAATTTCAAAGAAGTAGTAGCTAATGGTTCAAAAGACGGCTTCATGAGCTGCCCAAGAACCAGATTTAAGTCCCATGCCACCGGTGGTGGCTTAAGGAGAGGCTTAGTTAAAAGAAGGCCTCTCATAAATCTCGCTATGAGAGAATGAGAGGAAATAGAGGAGAGGTTTGAAAGAAGCTGCAATAACACTCAAATGAATTCTCACTGAATTGGTCTTAAGCCCTGTATTAGACAAATGAAGGAGATACTCCAATAATGATTCCAGAGGTATCGCAAGAGGGTCAAGACCCTTCTGCGAGCACCATATGGTAAACGTTTTCCATTTGAAAGCATAAGAGCATCTTGTGGAAGGTTTCCTGGAAGCATTAAGGATATCCTTTACCTGCTGAGAAAGGTTAAGACCATGAAGTTCTAGGCTTTCAGCATCCAGGCCCTGAGATGGAAAGGCTGGGGATTGGTATGCCACAGCATCCCGTCCTCCTGAGAAAGGAGATCTGGAGCAGATCCTAACTCCTGAGGCGGAGCTTGAGAGAGATGTAGGAGCAGAGGGTACCACATTTGCCGTGGCCAATGTGGAGCTATGAGGATCATATGACCTCTGTCTCTCTGAAGCTTGAACAGGGTTTTGGGAATTAGGGGAATGAGTGGAAAGGCATATAGGAAGTCCTGGCCCCAATGGAGGAGGAAAGCATCCTTGGCCTGGCCTGACAACCCTGAGCCAGAATTCTGGAACAGAACCGTGTAAGTTTGGCATTCTATGTCTGGGGTACCCCAAATTTGAAAAATTTTGGCCACTTGGTCTGCATGGAGAGACAAATCATGTGGAAGCAGAACTCGACTGAGTCTGTCTGCCCAAGAGTTTTGAATGCCTGGAAGATACACCGCAAGGAGATGAATCTGATGATCTCTGGCGAGGGCCCATAGTCGCAAAGCTTCGTTGCACAGCGACAGAGAGCCTATTCCACACTGCTTTTTTCACATAGAACATGGCTACCTGATTGTCTGTTTGAACTAGGACTGTCTTGTAGCTGAGCTGGGGGTGGAATACTCGAAGAGCAAGGAAGATTGCTCTGAGTTCCAGGAGATTTTATTTATTTATTTATTTAAAGTCTCTTCTATACCGCACTATTCAGCATCAGCGCGGTTTACATGGAACAAAAATGCTCAGTACAATTAACACGTATGAGTTCACAGATAACAGGGCAAATAACTGGGATAACAGGGGTAACTATTTACATATCGTGCAACATAGAGTCATATAAACATGAATTCTATAGAAACATATGCACCACTAAGGGGTGGTGTTGGATTGTATGAGGTACTTATTGAAAAGATGTGATTTGAGGGCTTTTCTAAACTGTGTAAGGCTCTTAATGGCCCGGATATCTGGAGGTAATGCGTTCCAGCATCTTGGCGCACTGATACTAAACGCCCTATTGGCTGTAGATGCAGTGCAATCTGTTATTGCTTTTGGAACTTTTAGGGAGTTTATAGCCGTGGATCTTCTTGCTCTATTTGGGGATGTGGTATGGATGAGGGCAGTTATTGCTTCAGAGGAGAGCTTGTTAATAGCTTTAAAAGTGAGTAACAAAGTCTTGAAAATGATTCTAGCCTGTATGGGTAGCCAATGTAACTGTATCAGTAAAGATGTCACGTGGTCACTTCTGGAGGCTCCATGGATGACCCTTGCTGCCGCGTTCATGGCGAGCTGCAGCGGGTTCAAGGTGGATAGGGGCAAGCCTTGTAGGATGGCATTGGCGTAGTCAAAATGAGGTATGATCAACGCCTGATATATAGTCCTGAAGTCATTTGGTTCCAGCATGGATCGTAAATGCCTGAGAGAGCGGATCTTGTAGTATACTGCTCTGACTGTGTTTCCGATGTGGGCTTTCATGTCCAGGCGTTGATCCAAGGTGACTCCCAGGTAGCGTATTGTTGGTTTAGATTGTAATTCTGCTTCTTTTACTTTAAGGAATTGTGGTGGGGTGAAGTTAGGGTTCCTCGTAATGAAGAGTACTTCGGTCTTCTTATGTTGAATTCGGAGGTTTTGGGAGAGAAGCCAGTCAGATATTGCATTGAAACAGCTCGTCAGTGGAGAGAGGTCCAGATGTTCCGTAGAGAAGGGTATGTACAGCAGGACATCGTCGGCGTATAACATGCAGTCAACATTGAAGGATCGGATGATCTTACAAATTGGCTGCATGTAAATGTTGAACAGGAGGGCAGAAAGGGAGGAACCTTGTGGGACTCCCTGGCTTTGGTGGAAAGGTTCCGAAATTATCCCTCCTGAACGAACATGTTGCCATCTTCCGGACAGGTAAGATCTGCACCATTCAAGCGCTCTTCCATTAATACCTTGATTGATGTGTAGATAGGTCTCCTGTGGCATCCAGGTATCCTGGGTAGAGAGGCCTTGCAGGTGGGCTCCCCAACCCACCTGTGATGCATCTGTTGTCAGAGTGGCTTGGGGTGAGGGTTGTTGGAAAGAGGACCCCACCAAAAGGTTTGGGGGTGACTGCCACCATTGGCGGGACAAAACAAGATGATCTGAGTTTGTTATTTTGTCTGACAGGCAACCTGATGCCTGAGTCCATTGAGTGGATGAAGTCCACTGGGCTGCCCTCATATGGAGGCGAGCATAAGGAACCACATGCACGGGGGATGCCATGTGGCCTAGCAACTGTAACATTTCCCGAACAGTGAGGTGAGGCTTTAGCACTGCTTGGGAAGCTAACTGCACAATGCGAAGGCAGCGGGCCTGTGGAAGATAGGCCATTGTCTGTCTGGAATCCAGCAGAGCTCCTATAAACTCTAGAGACTGAGTGGGAGCAAGGTTGGATTTTGGGAAGTTTATGACAAGTCCCAAATACTGAAGGATGCGCATTATGCGAAAGAGAGAGAAATCCTGGCCTCTGGCTCTGAAGGGGCTCGAATGAGCCAGTCGTCTAAGTAAGGGAAGACGAATATTCCCAGGGTGCGAAGAAATGCTGCCACCACAGCCATGCATTTTGTAAACACCCTTGGTGCCGAGGCCAGGCCAAAAGGAAGAACCCTGTATTGGTAGTGTTTCCCTTGAAATAGAAAGCGAAGGAACTTTCGATGAGTTGGATGGATGAGAGCATGAGTGTACGCATCCTTGAGATCTAGAGAACAAAGCCAATCCTGACTCTGAAGGTATGGCAGCAGAGTTCCTAGAGAAATCATTTTGAACTTCTCTTTGAACGGGAATTTGTTCAATTCTCTGAGGTCCAAAATGGGTCTGTGTCCTCCTGTTTTCTTTGGCATAAGGAAATAGGGGGAGTAGAACCCTGTACTCTGTTGTAGAATGGATACCTCTTCTATTGCCCCTTGGGCAAGAAGCAAAGTGACCTCTTGACCTAACTGGGCGTTGAGAGAGGTCTGAGAATTGAACTGTCTTACCATTGTAGAAGAGGGCATGCTGAGGAAATGAAGCTTGTACCCCTCTCTTACAATGGACAGAGTCCAGTTTTCTGCTGTTATCTGCCCCCATCTGGGGGCAAAATGACATAACCTTCCTGGAATGGTGGAAGGCTCTGGGCCGGTTCAGGGCCAGGAAGGCAAAGTTCTCTAGCTAGGAGTCAAAGCCCCTGTGGAGGCTGAGTCTGCTGAGCCAGTTGAGGCTTAGAAACGTTTGTTTTGCTTTGCCTAGGTTGTTGCTGCTGTCCCCTTTGGGCAGACTGACCTAAACGCTGCCCCTGCTGGGTAAAGGAGGAGTAAAACTTCTTCTTACTGAAGAATGGTTTCTTGTAGGATTTTTTTCCTTGCAGGATCAGCTATAGATTTAGACAATCTATCCAAGGTGATATCCTCAGCATCTATCTCATTAGCTTTTTCCTGCCAATTCTTGCCAAAGAGATTCTCTCCTGTGCAAGGAATATTCCCCAATTTATCCTGCACCCAAAGTTCCAAGTCAGATGCCTGGAGCCAGGCAATCCTACGTGCACCTATGGCAATAGCAGAGATTCTGCTTAAGCACTCAAAGCAGTCAAAGGCTGCACAATTTACAAACTTGGAAACATCCTGAGCATGTTTGACAAGGGCAAGGTAATCCTGCCTCTTATCATCAGGAAGGAGAGGGCTCATAAGCTCTAAATCTCCCATGACCTCCTTAAGGAACATTCCCATATATAATATATAGGAACTGATCCTAGCAGAAAGCATGGAAGCCTGGAAGGATCGACGTCCAAAGGCGTCAAGAGTCCTACACTCACGTCCTGGAGGATTAGATGTATGCCCTTTTGCACTCTTGATCCTTCTCATAGCTGATTCCACCACCATGGAATGGTGTGGTAGCTGAGTCTTCTGAAACCCAGGACAAAGAGGAACTTGATACATGGTGTCGAGCCTTCGAGAGTGAGGAGAAGTGGTTAGAGGTGTTTCCCATATCCTTAACATGAGGTCATGCAAGATCTCATGAATAGGTAAGGTAGCTGCCTCCTTGGGAGCTTTAGGGTATTGCAGGATTTCCAATTCCTTTGCCCTAGGCTCTTTTTCAAGAGACATTGTGATGGAAAGACCTCGAGCCACATCTCAGATAAAATCCTGAAAGGACATATCCTCTGGAGGAGACATCCTACGCTGAGGAGAAGAAGAATTCTCAGGAAGAAGTACTCTGGTATCGACACAGCTTTCAGAGTCTTCAGACTCATCCGAGGATTCAAAGTATCTCCGATCCGGGTGATCGTGCGGGGCACGGTACCGGTACCGATCGAAGTCGGTATCGGAGGGGTCTGGTACCGACTTGTCGATACCGGATGGATAAGCATGACTCGGTCCCGGTAGAATACCTGCCGAAGTCGATGCAGTCGGTACCGGTACCGAAGTCGGTGCCGGTATCGGTTGAATTGTCTGAAGCGGTTTCAGGGGCATCGAGGCCATGAGAAGAGCTGCCAGACTGCTCAATATCCAAGAATCTCTGGTCTATCAATGCTGCCGATGCTTGGGTATCTGTACCGGATGAAGCAGCCGGTACCCCAGAGCATGGCACCAGTAGTTCTGCCGAGGTTGAGGCCTCGAGAACATCCTGGAACCCCGTTAGTGCTTTGGAAGCGGAAGCTGAAGCCTCCCGCCGGGGCAATTTTGCCGGTACAAGTCCCTCAAGGGCAACGCCAGAGGCATCTCGATGCTTAGAAGAAGATCTACCCTTTGAGCACCGGCCAGATTTATGTTTAGTTACCTGAGATCCATGGGAGGAAGACGAAGCTCTGGAAAACATCGATGCCACAGACGCTACATCGGAGGGAAAAAGGGTGCTAAGCGGCACCTGAGGAGAAAATAGCTGGAAAAGACTCCAGAAGATTTTTTTGTTTTTTTTAGAAGAAAGAAAGAAGAACCGGCGGTACCGGTGTAGCGTCGAGGGAAGGCAGACGCGACCACAAAAAAGAAGAATAAGAAGGGAATATTTTCTGCGGTGACAGGATGTGCGACCTGTCGGCTCCGTGGAAAACGAAGAACTGGAGAGGGACAGTTGGGATAGGCGGGAAGGCAGCACGCAGGCGCTGTGGGATGCTCCCAAAAGCTTTCCTATTGGACACTGGGGAGCATTCCCACGCAGGCTCCGTCAGTACCAACGATACCCATATGTGAAGACTACATTACTGCTTGTTCCTGGAGATAGCAACATTTATCAAGAAAACAGAATTACTTAATTCAGTCAAGGTTTCCCAGATGTTATCTAAGGACACCACTGCTGGTTTCCTTAAAGGAGAGACCTCTGCTCTTAAAACAGCGGAATCTAATTCTCCCACTACCGATGGCTCCACGATTCCCACAGCCTCCACCTCGAATGAAGGAGTAACACTTATCTTATTTATTTATTTTATTTATTTATATTCTCTTATATACCGCGCTATTCTGCATCAGTGCGGTTTACATTGAACAAACTGAAATTACATTGAACAGGGCATTATAACTTGGAGATAACTATTTTACAGGGAACATGGGCTATGGAGGGTTAAGTGGCTTGCCCAAGACCACAAGGAGCACCTGTGGGACTAGAAACCCCAGCCCTTCTGGCCCAAGGTTGCTATCCTCTAGTGGGATTTGAACCTCCAACCTTCCGGCCTGAAGTACCTTGCCCCAACCACTAGGCCACTCCTCCACCCTCTGTTGGGCTGGTCCAATTTCTGCTTGTGGGGAGACCAAAGAATGTCAAGCTGAAGCACTGCTGTTCTTTTCCGGACCCTACAAACCAGCAAAGACGACCCTCTCCACACCAGATGCGTCCCTTCTGGATTCATCAGCAGTGTATCCAAATTGCTTGGCAAGCCTCTAATTGGAACAGAAAGGGCCGAGAGATCATCCGGACTTAAAGATATTTCATCTGCCAAGGAGGCTGCCGTTTCAAGTGGACCCCGAATGGCACATCGGACCCCAAACCGTGCTGAGCGAGCATCGCTTGCTCAATGGTAGGCTGTCACAGCTTAGTAGTTGGGAGTGGCATAGAGGGTTCAAGTTGCAACTTCCCTTTTCTTTTCCTGGTCCTGCAGCCCATAGCACTGGTAGAGAAAGCAGCTTGGAGCTCATCGCGATGCTGCTTGTCTCTTGGGCACCATTCCCTCCTAATCTTAAAAATAAAAACTCAAAACACATACACTGAACAGTGGCCTGGGAAGTGTGGCACAAGTCTGTTTTGGCCTTTACCTATTTCATTAATTAGGCCACTTTTTCATCTTGAAAACAATAGAAAAAAAACCGGGCTTGCCCAAAATAAAACATCAAATATGGATACGTGTTGATATTTACATATTTTGACCCCAGAACAGTCTCATGTGGAAGATGTGGAGATGTACAAGAAGTCTCACAGAGCCGTTATTTCAAATCACTGCACTGCAAAGCCAGGCTCCAAAATATGCCTGTGCTAACAACTCATTTCCTCTCTTCCCCTACCCCTAGCACTTTACACAGCTTTGCTGAGATGATCTGAAAAGGATTACAGACTTGCAGACCAAGATCCTTTATAAAGCTGTTTAAAATGCAGGAGGCTTATTTCAATGTACCAGATCTGCACAGAGAACAAAACTGCTTATGCAAATTCAGTGGAGTAATTTTGGCAGCTATGCACAGTCAAGAGCTTTGTTAAGAAATCTGCTTAATGTCTTCAAAAATCACTGCTCGTTATGCACACTACCAAGCTCAAGGAAAAAAAGGATTCAAAGCTCTCATCTGAGAACTGGAGTACTAGTAATGAACTTTTAAAAAAATCCAGTAGGCTGCAAAACAAATGAATTTGTTCAGATTCTCCTCTCCTGTTTTGATTTTTATTCTATTCTTCAGGAGATATTGGTGTATCGATGACTCTCTGTTGAATAAAGTCACTGTGAAGACTTTCATTAGCCTGTGGGATATCACTGTCCATTGACATTATTCAGCTCCTGAAAGACTACTCTTAAGTCCTAACTGGGATCCTGGCAAGCTGCAATATATTTTACTTGACTGTTGTAAGAAAGGTCAGAGGCACTAGTAGCTTTTTTTCTTCAGACGTGAAGTCTGAATATCTTTTAGCTGCAGAGCAGAAAGTATGCAGATATAACCTCCAAGACACAGCAAGGCCTTAGGTAGATAAGTGCTTTATCTTTGGAGGTCCATTTTTGAAAGCTCTTCCTGCCCAGCGACCATTATTTATTTATTTAACAGCTTTTTTATACCGCTTTATCATTTCAATCAAAGCGATTTACATTGTAACTTAAACTTGGTAAATGTACATTAACTTGGATTTTTCTGAGCAATGGAGGGTTAAGTGACTTGCCCAAGGCCACAAGGAGTGCTAGTGGGAATTGAACCTTGGTCTCTGGGTTCCCAAGCCAGTGCTCTAACCACTAGGCTACTCCTCCACTACTCCTCCTCCATTATGCATCAGGGTAAATTTAGGTACAGCCATAATGACTCTTTTCAGAACCCCCTATAATCACTACACTACTATACCTATGTAGATGGCCTGAAGGACACTCAGCAAAGGCGATTTCTAAAAGGACAGCTATTATTCCAAAACCATGAGGAAACAGAAGATATTAAAAACATTCAGGGCACTCTTTGAATTTCCACAGGACTAATCTTATACTGAATTTTCAAATTGGAAAATACGTATCTACCTCCCTTTTAAAGCTGTCTGTTGGTACAGTGCACTCAGGAGCTTTTCCCCTGCTATATGTGCAGGTGAAATGTCAATGGAAAGTATGCACATACGAGATTTCAAAATTCAATCCACAAGCGGTATCTTCAGCCTCTGATCAAAAGAGCACTTCTGGGAACACTTCCTTGTACTCCAGATAAAAGTGTATGGGATACAGGAGACCACAGCTACTTCTATCCAAATTAAGGAAGGACAGTTTTCAGTCAGTCAGTTACCTGGCTAAATTGCTATTTACCTGGAAAACCAGCTTTGAAAATTGCCAGCTCCAAAATATGAAACAGAGTAGTCCTGGAAATAAGGAAAAACAAGTAGACAGGTTGATATCTAGAGCACTGTAGCCAGCAGCTGCTTTCGTATGTAGAAGCAGGTGGTCATGCTAAAAGCTGCTCCTTTTTTCTTTAGCATCCTCTCATGCTGCTGCATTGTACTGTAACTGAACATTAATTTCTACAGGGTTGTAAAATATTAACTATTTAAGCAACATTTAGGTGGTAATAAGGCGTTTCTGCAGATTAAGCAGTGTTCTATATGCAGAAATAGCAGTTTATAAACATGCCTAGGTTAAATGTACATAAAATTATGCATATATGCATACATTTATGCACATATAGCTTGGCAGCATTTATAATAAAGGTTAAAGCACAGTAATGTCTATTAGCGTACTGTGGCAAAGTCAGCTATCCTGAGAGTGGGGGAGGTGAGAAGCATAATGAATTTACCCTAGTTAAGGGTCCCCTTCTAGGAGTGCAGGGAGAGAAAGCCACAGCCAGGTTTCAAAGACAGAAAAATCCCAGCTGGAACAGGTTTCAGCCAATGACTGATAAAGTAAGAAAGAGGGACTGCAAGCACGAGGACCAAAGCCCTTACTTTAACAAGTGCACTGATTATTCTAATATCAGAAGGCAGGGGGATTACCAACACCTGGGAAAGAAAGAGGTGGGGTTAAGACCCTGGAGGTATAAGCCTGGGTTAGATTATGCAGAGAGACAGAGAGAGATGGGAAGGACAGCAGCCAGGAGAGCAGCTGAGACAGAAGCAGAGAGGAGGAGTGGATTCTTGGAGAAGAGCTGAGCTACCCAGAGCTGAGGGAGCTGAATTCCCTGCAACAGGATGGCAACAGAGGTGGGGATCAGGAAGTGGAGAAGCTTTAAGACCACCAGAGAGGTTTGTCAGCTGAGCAGTCTGACCAGGTCAGTGAGTCAGAACCCATGCAGTTGGGAGAACCAGTGTCAGAGTTGGGGGAAGAAGATTGCTTTATGGATTGCTCTCTATGCCAAGCTCTAGACAGGAGGTCTTGAGGAAAAGCTAGCCCTGAAAGAAGTAATTCTCCTTGGAAGTTAACCATATGGCAGAAGCAGTGTGGAGGTAAATTCCTGTCCATTTTAAAAGGGAAATTTACTGTAACGTAAGCCTGATCAGGAAGCTCTGATTCATGCTCGTTTGTCACCTGTGTTTGAACTGTGCAACGGCAAGAAAAGCCAAGTTAGCTGCTATAAGAGTATTTGCTTGCTCCTCTTCTATATGAAAGGACTGCTGAGAGTTTTGATAACAGCTCGGAATGTTTGTTTTGTTCTAAGTTTGGTTTCACGTAGAAATGCAGCCTAGAGAGGTTTTGAGGCTGGTAGAAACCAAACTGCTGTAGAAGAATTAAGCCTGAATTTTTCTTTATGCTCTGATTAACAAGGACTAAAAAGGAAAGTGGCAGCCTAGTTTCTAAAGCCAATTGCTTCCACAAGTAAGAGGACTTTAAAAAGCCATTTCTGAGTTCTTTTGGTTTGTTTGCCACTATTTGCTGTACCTTAAGTATAATCCTGTAAATGATACCTTGAACCTGCTGTGTTTTGTGTTATGGAAATAAACTTTTCTGTTACAAGCCTTACCCTCGGTTACCTCAACTACAAACCTTCTACTTAAGGCACCAACATATTTTTAACAGTACTACACTTCCCAGAAGCCAACACGAAGAAATAGGCTGCTAGATGCTGATAGAAGAAGGAATCCTCAACCACCACGCCCCTCGACCACTAGAGGCAAGCGGCTTCGGGCGTTGTGCTTGTGACAGTACGTTAAGTGCCGCTGTGGCAATATAAATAGAAAGCCAGTAAAAACCGTGGAGGCAAGGAAGGAACTATAATACCACCTTTATTTCATAAAGCCAGGCCCGACACAGGCCGTGTTTTGTTTATGCCTTCATCAGGGGCTTTGGCTATATGATTTTCTTGCCACAATAATAACTTGTGTCTTTCTATAAAGGCCTTCTCGCTTGCCGGGTATATATGCCAATTCTGGCAAAGTTATTATTGTGGCAAGAAAATCATATAGCCAAAGCCCCTGATGAAGGCATAAACGAAACACGGCCTGTGTCGGGCCTGGCTTTATGAAATAAAGGTGGTATTATAGTTCCTTCCTTGCCTCCACGGTTTTTACTGGGTTGCTGTTGGTACGTGGACTGTGCTTTTTTTGTTGGACAATATAAATAGAAAGGCCTGCGCTGGCACTTAATGGGGCATGTTTACTAAAACCACGACAGTAATACACGCCACATTACCAGCATAGGCACCCACACTAACTGCAAGGGATGTGTGCATCTGTCTCCCACAATTAGTGCAGCCTAAGATGCAGCACCGTGCAAGTCATCCACTGAAGTCGCATTAAGTGCACCTGCATTACGCACATCAAGCACAGGCCACGAACACCCATGCTAGATGCAATGAACTGGCACCACCTGCAGTGCACCCAGTTCCCACCCCAAAGTGCACTACTCGGATAGCATGTGGTTTTTACACTGCAGGGGCCTGCATTACTTTTTAGTGCAGCACCTAAACCCCGTGCTACCTGGCAGCACAGTTTAGTTAGTTTGGTCTTGCTTATAATGATACATGCAGAATGAAATGTGCTTAAGCTAAACTAAAAGTAGACAAAGCAATGGGGCCAGATGGGATACATCCCAGAGTACTGAAGGAACTTGGGGAAGTTCTAGTGGCTCCACTATCTGACCTTTTCAATACTACTTTAGAGTCGGGAGTGGTCCAAGAGGACTAGAGAAAGGCAGATGCAGTCCCTTTACACAAAAACAGAAGTAAGGATGAAGTTGAGAACTACAGGCTGGTTTAGTCTGACCTCTGTTTTGAGTAAATTAATGGAAATGCTGCTAAAACAGAGGAAAGTGAGGTTTCTGAAGTCCAATGAATTGCAGGATCCAAGGCAGGATGGTTTTACTAGGAGCAAGTCTTGTCAAACAAATCTAATTTCTTTGACTGGGCAATCGGAGAGTTGGACTGAGGGAAAGCCCTACATGTGGTGTACTTAGATTTCAGTAAAACCTTTGACACTGTTCCGCACAGGCGAGACAAATAAATTGAGCATCCTAGAGATGGACCCTAAAGTGACTGACTGGGTGAGAAATTGGTTGAGTGGGAGGCCATAGAGGGTACAGGTAAATGGCGCTTACTCTGAGGAGGATGTAACCAGTGATATGCTGCAGGGATCTGTCCTTGGTCTGATTCTTTAACATTTTTGTCAGTGCTAGTGCAGAAGGACTGTGAGGTAATATTTGTTTCTTTACAGATGATACCAAAATTTGCAATACAGTAGACACCCAGGAAAGAGTAGATAACATGAGGAGGGATCTTGCTAAGATTGAAGAATGGTCAAGAATTTGGCAGCTGAGATTTAACACTAAAAAAATGCAGTGTTATGCATCTGGAATGAGGTGCTAGTGCCTCTGTATAAGTCTTTGGTGAGACCTCATTTGGCATATTGTGTGCAATTCTGGTGATCACACTTTCGAAAGGATATAAACAGGATGGAGTCTGTGCAGAGGGTGGCTACCAAACTAGTCAGTGGACTACAGCATTTCCAGCCCCCCAGCCCAGTTCGCTTCCCCCTCCTTGCAGCAACATAGCCACAGCAAGATTTACTTTTGCTACTATAGCTGTGCTGAGCATCAACTACAGCCATGCGAGCAAAATCATAAGAACATAAGAAATGCCACACTAGGTCAGAGAAAAGTCCATCAAGCCCTGTATACTGTTTCCAACAGTGGCCAATCCAGGTTACAAGTACCTGGCAAGTTCCCAAAAAGATACATAGACTCCAGAATGTTTCTCCAAGGGTAAGCAGTGGATTTCCTGGGTCCTCATTAATAATAGTTTATGGACCTTTCTTCCAGGAACTTCTCCAAACCTTTTCTAAACCCAGCTACACTAACAGCTTTTACTACATCCTCTGGTAACAAATTCAAGAGTTTATGCATTGAGTGAAAAAATATTTTCCTTTATTACCCTTAAATGGGTTACACTGTGGCTTCACTGTGTGTCCCCTAGTCTTTCTACTTTTTGATGAAGTATACAACCTAGCTACGTTTACCTGTTCTACTCCATTCATTAATTTATAGACCACTATCATATCTTCCCTCAGACGTCTCTTTTTCCAAGTTGAAGAACTGTAATCTTTTAAGGCTTTCTTCATTGGGGTATCCTTCCATCCCCATTACCATTTTAATGGCTCTTCTCTATACCTTTTCTAATTCAGCTAGGTCCTTATTAAGATATGGTGACCAGAATTGCACGCAATATTCAAGATGCAGTTGCAGCATGGAACGATACAGAGGCATTATAATTGAAGGGATGGACAGATAGAGGGATACCATAATCCCCAATATGTAATTGAAGATGGATGAAGTTCTTGATACAAAATGTGTTTAGAAGTTTGACTTTTCACCTACTTTCTTAAATAGAATAAGATGTCATGGTCATGAGTTCTCTGTGTAACCGTCTTTAAAATAGATGGAACAGTGTTAACGCAAGCAAAAAGAACATAGGCTATGACCTGTGCAACCATAGTTCATTGTACAGTCAGCTGGAAGTCCCTGCTGACACAACATAATTTTTGCAGCTTTTGCAATTATAAATTTCATCTAATATACTGTAATCAGATCTTACTTTGTAAAAAGAACTTTGGCGACACCTTGTGTTATTTCATGGTTATAATAAATGATTGTAACTTCCTCTTTTTCTCTAATAAAAAGAGAGCTTTTTGGAGGAGAACTTTGAATTCGGCAGGTGTGGAATTATGCCCGTCCATATACCGCTTGCCGTCTTCCCTCTGAGCTCAAAGAAAATAGCACTTTGTGTGTGTGTGAGTGTGTTCTGTATTACTCTCTACCTGTCTCTCACTACTGATGGACCAGAGACCTAAAGAGCCGTGGTATTGTGGTCAGATCATGAAGTTTTCTTCAGTTGGTGCTGGACTCGGATCTCTGTGTTCCTTCGGCAGTTGGAAACAAGCAGACAAGTCTCAAGGACACAGGCAGTGGTTGCCGTGAGTATACTCAAGAATTGACAGATATCTGTGTGTATATTGTGATAATAATGTAAAGTCGGTAAAGTTAATTAGAGATCTCAGTTAGATAAGTGAAGTGAGATGGGGCAAGAGAAAGGAAGCCCTAATTGTGAAATGAGGCGCGAGTTTTGGTGAAGCGCCCTTATGTGATGACTGCCAGTAACCACAGTTTGCCGTTCCCCTTGGAACATTTCAGTGGGACAAATTGAGTTGATTACAGTATGAAATGTGATTAGATTTAAGCAAATTTCATACCAGTCATGAATGGTTTTGTGGCAGTTTAAGGCTGAAAAAGTGCAGCAAGCCACTGACTCTGTGTTTTGAAAAATTTATAAATCAAGTGTTTAGGATGAATAGTGTAGATATGAAAGAAACGGAAGCTTACAGGGAAAAACTTATATCGTTGCTGTATGACTGTAAAATGGAATTAATCAAACAAAGTTTTAACGGATTGATTTTCATGCCATAATTGTAGTGTGAAGTTTGTTTCCTCTAATTTCGTAATTAAGTGTGCTGTGTAGTATAAGTTTTATTGCAGTAATAATTTAGAGTTTCCGGCAAAGATAACGGCTTGGCATGAATGCAATATTAGCAGGAAAGAACGTCTTGAGCAACTGTGGTAAGATTTTCTTTATTAGGGAAGTTAAAAAAAAACCTCCACATGTGATTAACTATTTCTCTTACTTGTGTATGTATAGTAAATAAGTTTGTTTTAAAGGTCTGGATCTGAACTTATTTTAGGTTATGAGAATTTATTTACTGATTCTATTCTATGTGTAATGCTGAAAAATATTATTAGAAACATTACTCCTTGGTGTTTATGTCTCTGGATGCTTTGGAAAAAAATGATTGATGATATATTTTCCAACTTCTATTTCTAGTTATATTTGATGTGAATGAATGGGAAGATCTTCCATGCTTTGATATATTTAGATATTTGATAATTGTGTGATGTAATAAAGGTTTAAAAAATTGTTTTAAAGGTAAAAGAAGTTAGTAACTTAACTGGGAAAAAATTGAATTGCTAGTCAAGTTAAGTCAAGCAAGTTTGGTTACTTAAAGGGAAAAAGTGAATGATGCAACTACATTCAAACAAGTGAATTAAGTAATTAAAACAGTATGGTAAATATATGTATAATGTTTTATTATTTTCCTTTTGTGAAAAGTTGAAAGTTCAACTATGATAGTGTATGAGTAAATGTTTGAAGAAAAAATGCTGATATTCTCTTAGTCTCTTTTAAACTAATCTGCAGGAGTCGATTGGAGGAGTGATCTTAAATTCTCATGTCGTATATGTTTTAATTATTATGAAAGACCTCTGCAGAATTGATGTTGTTAATTGCAAGTGTGATCCAATATGCTTACCTCTTCTGTTGCTGCTGTTTGTGTTCTCACTCAGAAATTTCCCATTGGACGTAAGCCACTGGGCTGGTAGCAGTAGTCTTTGCAATCCAAATTACTGATTTTCTAGTACTATAACATGTCTCTCATTAAGTTTTTGCGTCTTCTGCACTTGTATAATGATTTGCGCAATGAATAAGGAAAACTGATGCAATTGAAAGAATTGATTCTGTGACAGAGTCGGCTGCTTTGCTATTTGTTAATGCTCAACTAGCTGGAGTGTTCGCTCTTCCTAGAGCTCTAGAGTTATCTGCTCACTTGATTAATACTGATTTAGTCTCAGGCTTCTTGCATGAGGAGCCCTATGTGCTGATATTCTACTACTATGCTGTTTTGTTCTGAAAAGAAGTGGTAATTAACAGTTTTAATTGGTTCAAATTTGGTGTTAAAAAAGTTTTATAGTTGATGAATGTACACACCCTTATATAAATGTTCCTTCCTTTGTGAGCTTAGATGTCTATGTGAATTAGAATGGAATGGAGAAGTAGTCTAATGACTAGAGTACTAGCACTCCTTGTGACCTTGGATAAGTCACTTAACCCTCATTGCCTTACAAAGAAAATTTTCAAGTTATCAATGTTCCTGTTTAATGTGTTGTACCAAGTTTTAGTTGCAATGTGAATTGCTGTGATTAGTGAGGAAAGTAGTATTAGAAAAAAATTAATTAAAAAAAAACAAAGAAGAGTGCAAAAATAATTCATATTATGCTCCCAGCCAATGGAATAAACTGCCACTAAATCTAAGAGAGATTAAGGATCGTACATCTTTCAGGAAAGAACTTAAAACCTACCTATTTAGTCAACACTACAGCAACCTACAACCTGAAATCAAATTTACTACACAAGAATATGCAACTAACCAAACACAAATCTATCCCACCTAAATCTAGACTTCATTTTAATATCCACTCAAAATTGTCCTCCTCCCAACACTGTACTTATGATCCCAAATAACTATTATAAATAGTCTCTTGTCAACCATGTAAATAATCTACACTTTGGTTCTTTGTAACATAGTTTGTTCCTTTATGTTCTTATGTTAATAACCTACACATTGTTTTCCTTGTAACCCAGTTCTTATGTAATCTAGTTTTATGTTCACTTAATGTGTCACTTAATGTTTAATGTAATGCAATATTGCACTGTTTGCTATATTGTTGTTTAAGTTCCTTGTAAACTGCCCTGATCTCTGGAAGGGGCGGTATAGAAAAGCACACAAATAAATAAATAAAATAAAAATAGATAAACCAGGTCAGTTGGGTGTGGCTGGGAGGTTATATGCTGAGGTGAACAGATGGGATTTAAGTAGGGGCCTGAAATTGGTGTAGTTATCTTCCAGATGGAGTGGAGTGGGAAGAGAATTCCACAGAGCTGGACCAAGGAAGAAAAAGGCAGAAGGTAGACTGTAAGTGTGCACGAGATGGTGGGGGGAAGTGAAGTTGATTAATGTGAAGAGAATGAAGACTACGTAGGGATATGGAAGTGGAGAAGACCAGTGAGGTACTGGGGTGTTTGTGTGTGCAGGATGTGGTGATAATGTTTAAAGTAATGTGAGTTGAATCATCACCTAAGATAAGACAACCTTCCTAATAATCATTGACAAACAATTGAAATGAGTTTAAATTATTTGTCATAAACTGCTTATTATGTTTTCATGTTTGTTACCCCTTGAATAAACCAGATTGACTATATCTTGTATATTGTTAAGGCTGGAGAATACATCACAAATATAATTAGTGATATGAATATGTACAATTGTGTTCCTGACAGGAAAAAGCAATGTGTCTATCAGGCCACATGCTAACATTTGATTTGGCAAGTAGACAGAATAAGTTTAGGAATGCAGATGAAAAAAAAATAACTATGTTACAGGTTAGCTATGTAATAGTTTAGTGCTAGCTATGGATGTATTGTAATTAACAATGGATAATATAATTCTGTTCAAGACTGTCATTAGGAATGAATAATTGTGCTTGTTTGCAATTGTATGGCATCAAGAGAGATGCTGTAGTGGAGAGTAGGATTTTTACAAATTATATATTGTATGCACTGAATCCTATGGGCCGAAGAGGAAAACGACTGAATGAAATGCTACTGGATATGGAGACTCCTGATAAAGATCAGCGATTCCAGAGGAACTACTCATGTATGTGCAGCAGTGAAGCCGGGTGGATGGTCACTGAAAAAGATTGATCTAAGATGTGCATAGCACAGCCCATGGTGTGAAAGGATGCTGCTGACGAATCTGGAGTGATGACTGGTGTCTCTGAATTATTGCTAGATCTACGAGAAGCAGTTGGCCACTGCTGGATGAGGTAGTGCTTACAAGAATAATTGGTAAAGTCTTGCTCTCTGTACACATTTTTATTGAGGCTAAGCAAAGGTAAACAATGTCACATGATTTTGTATAAGGATTTCTTCCAATGAACAAGATGGAGCTCACCTATGGACCAGATGTGCCTAGGACTTTGACAGAACATCTGCAAAATGAAGCCTACTGTAGAAGATTATTCTGGAATTGGACATGTTTCAGCTACAGTTCTTTAGAAATGATTCTTTTTAGAATCACAGGGAGGACTGAAGGGATGGACAGATAGAGGGATACCATAATCCCCAATATGTAATTGAAGATGGATGAAGTTCTTGATACAAAATGTGTTTAGAAGTTTGACTTTTCACCTACTTTCTTAAATAGAATAAGATGTCATGGTCATGAGTTCTCTGTGTAACCGTCTTTAAAATAGATGGAACAGTGTTAACGCAAGCAAAAAGAACATAGGCTATGACCTGTGCAACCATAGTTCATTGTACAGTCAGCTGGAAGTCCCTGCTGACACAACATAATTTTTGCAGCTTTTGCAATTATAAATTTCATCTAATATACTGTAATCAGATCTTACTTTGTAAAAAGAACTTTGGCGACACCTTGTGTTATTTCATGGTTATAATAAATGATTGTAACTTCCTCTTTTTCTCTAATAAAAAGAGAGCTTTTTGGAGGAGAACTTTGAATTCGGCAGGTGTGGAATTATGCCCGTCCATATACCGCTTGCCGTCTTCCCTCTGAGCTCAAAGAAAATAGCACTTTGTGTGTGTGTGAGTGTGTTCTGTATTACTCTCTACCTGTCTCTCACTACTGATGGACCAGAGACCTAAAGAGCCGTGGTATTGTGGTCAGATCATGAAGTTTTCTTCAATAATATCCTTGGTTTTAGTCTCCATTCCTTTCCTAATGATTCCTATCATTCTATTTGCTTTCTTGGCCACCGTTGCACACTGGGCAGCGGGTTTCAACATACTATCCACAATGACACCTAAATATTTTTTCCAGGGGTGGGTGGTTCCTACTGTGGAACATTGCATCATGTAACTATAATTTAGGTTGTTCTTTCCTAGGTGCATAACTTTCAATTTGTCCACATTAAATTTCATCTACCATTTAGATGTCCAGTCTTCAGATTTATAAGTTTTCACAATCCTCTTGTGTTTTAGCAACTTTGAATAATTTTGTGTCATTTGCAAATTTGATCACCTCACTTGTTATTCCCATTTCCAGGTCATTTATGAATATGCTAAAAAGCAGCGGGCTCAGCACAGATCCCTGCGGTACTCCACTATTCACCTTTCTCCACTGAGAAAATTAGCTATTCAGCCCTACTCTCTGCTTTTTATCTTTAAACCAGTTCCTGATCCACAATAGTACACTGCCTCCTATCCCATGACTTTTAAATTTCACCAAGTCTTTCACTATATCAGCCGGCTTACCTTTGTCCACTCTATATTCACACCTTAAAAAAAAACAGATTAGTAAGACAAGACTTTACTTGGCTAAATCCATGTTGGCTCTCTCCCCCATGGAACCATGACTATCTACATGTTCAGCTATATCATTCGTTATAACGATTTCTACCATTTTGCCTGGTACTGATGTGAGGCTCACTAGTCTGTAGTTTCTTGGATCACCCTGGAACCCTTTTAAAAAATTGGCATTATATTGGCCATTCTCCAATTTTCAGGTATTACAGATGATTTTAATAATAGTTCACAGATTACTAATAGTAGGTCTGCAGTCTCATATTTCAGTTATTTCAACACCCTTTGATGTGTACCATCTGGTCCAGATGATTTGCTACTCTTTAGTTTATCAAATACTTGAATTACATCTTCCTGATTTATTGATATTTCTTTCAATTATTCTGATATATCACCTTTAAATAACATTTTAGGCATGGATAACTTCCCTCATCTCCTATAGCCTTGCCTCCCTTAGCGCCACTTTAACCCCCTATCATCTAATGGTCCAACTGACTCTCTCACAGGTTTTTTGCTATGAATGTACTTGAAAAGGCTTTATTATGGGTTTTTGCTTCTATAACAAGTTTTTTTTTTCAAATTCTCTCCTTGCCTGCTTTATAAATGCCTTGTATCTAACTAGCCAGTGCTTATGTTGTTTCCTGTTATTTGTCATGTGGCTCCTTTTTACATTTCCTGAAAGATGTTTTATTTTTTGGCTACAACAGCCTTTCTGACTTCACCTTTAAACCATGCTGGCAGTTTTTTGGCCTCCCTTCCACTTTTCTTAAAGTGTGGAATACATCTGGCCTGGGCTTCAAAGATAGTATTTTTAAACAACGCCCATGCTTGATGTAAATCTTTAACCTTTGCAGCTGCTCTTTTTAGTTTTTTCTTAACCGTTTTCCTCATTTTATCATAGTTCCCCTTTTGAAAGTTAAAAGGTAGTACTGTGGATTTCCTTGCCATCCTTCCTCCATTTATTAAATCAAATGCGATCATGCTATGATCACTATTGCCAAGTGGCCCCAACACCCTTCTCTTTCGCACCAGATCTTGTGTTCCACTAAGGAACAGTTCCAAAATATCTTCCCCTCATGTCGGTTCATGAACCAGCTTCTCCAAGAAACAGTCATTTATTTCATCTAGAAACTTTATCTCCCTAGCATGTCCTGCTGTGATACTGACCCGGCCAATATCAGAGTAATTGAAACCACCCATTATTACTGTGTTGTAGCTTTTGTTAGCTTCCCTGATTTCTTTTAGCATTTCATCATCCATTTGTTTATTCTAGCCAAGCGGTCGATAGTACACCCCCACCGACGTTGCCTTCCCCTTTTTAAATGGAATTACTATCTATAGAGATTCTATGATGTATTTTGTAACCTGCACAACTTTAATCCTGTGTGACTCAATGCCCTCTCTAACACAATGCAACCCCTTCACCAATTTTATCTAACCTATTATTGTGATATAGTTTGTATCCAGGTATCACACTGTCCCATTGGTTGTCCTCTTTCCACCAGCTCTCTGAGATGCCAAATCATATCTAACTTTTCATTTAATGCTATATATTCTAGTTCTCCCATCTTATTTTTTAGACTACCAGCATTTGCAAAGAGGCATTTGAGAGGCTGTATTTTATTCTTATTAATCTGGTTATCTGTTGATATGGGTCATTTGAAATCTTTCCACTCTGTCTGCTCTGTACTTAAGGATATCTGGGTTACTTTTATCTATTGGAAACTCTGTTGAGATGCCCTAACTTCCTTTTTTTGTTAGTATCCTTTGAGAATATATCCTTACGAACTATGCGCTCTTGAGCAACTGTCGGCTTTCCCCTATTATCTACTTTACAAGCTGCTCTATCTCCTTTTTAGAGGTTAATGCCATAAGCCTGGCTCCATTCCCGGTAAGGTGGAGCCCATTCTTTTGGAAAAGCCCCTCCCTTCCTCAGAATGTTGCCCAGTTCCTAACAAATCCAATATTTTGTCTCAACCATGACTTGAGATTATGGAGCTCTGCCTGCCTTTCGGGTCCAGTGTGTGGAATGGGAAGCATTTCCTACATAAAAGCCTAGATCTAGCCTCCAGAACCTCCCTCCCACACTGTCTATGTCATTGATACCAACATGTACCAAGACAGCAGGCTCCTCTCCAGCATTATCTACAACCTTGTCTAGGTGGCGCATGAGGTCCGCTACCTTTGCTCCAGGCATGCATGTTACCAGATAATCCTCATGTCTACCAGCTCCCTCGGCTATCCTGAACATTAATACAGCCACAGGAGCATTTGCTTTTGCTCCTGTCGCTAGATTAATACTTAGCACAGCTATGGGAGCATTTGCTTTGCTCTGGTGGCTGTGCTATACTCAATCTATGGTGCTGTTGGCTTGAGTATAGCACAATTGTGGGAGCAAAGGCTTATGCTCCCACAACTCTTTTAATGTTTAAAACAGCCACAGCTTCGGAGAAAGAGAGCGAGCCAGTAAGGCAGGCTTCCTGCGCTCCTATTGTGGTGTGCCCTGAGGCAGTGCCTCACTGGTTCACCTCTTAAGCCAGCACTGCCCCCAAGAAGAAATTAAGTAATTTCTTCTAACAATACATCTATACATCTTCCCTTTATTTTAACATTTATGCACTATGTTGGGGCTAGGGGCATTAGGCGGCCACTGTATACCAGAGATCCTCTTCAGGGGGGCCTTTAAAACCATCTATGAAGGTCCTTTAAATTGAACCACCATTGTGCTGGTGTAGCTTAGTGGTTACAGCAGTGGCCTGGTACATGGGTTCAATTCACACTGGCATTCCTTGTGGCCTTCGGCAAGTCACTTTACTCTCCATTGCCTTGGAAGAAAGGCATGGCAGTCTTCTTCTGGTCGCACCTTGCCAAGAAAACCCAGGGACTGCTGGGTCGCCAAGAATGAGCATTGACTCGAAGGCACATATTGCATTTTTGTGCAAGGAGAAACTTTTTTTCTTAACAGTTTAAAAAAAAAAGGGAACTATACCGTCAGAGGTGTAGGGGTCTTTTTTCCAGTATTGGCATTAATGAGCTACTTGCATGAGCCTGCATCACAGGGGTTATTACAAAATTTAAAATAATCTGATATGCAAAATAGACTGCGCAAACGTTTATTACCATAATGTGTACACTTTAGCAAAGTGACTTTGCAAAAGGGAACACTCTGTGATAAAGCGTAGTTACTCATCTGTAACAGGTGATCTCCGGGAACAGCAGGAATTTAGTCTTCACATATGGGTATCGTCAGGTACCGACGGAGCCCGCGTGGGAACGCTCCCCAGCATCCAATAGGAACGCTTTTGGGAGCACCCCACAGCGCATGCGAGCTGCCTTCCCGCCTCTGTACCTCTCTCACTTCAGTTGAGTTTATAGCTGAGACTAAAGGAGAGAAGTAGAGAAAGAGAGAGAGACAACTCCTAGGGGAGGTGGGTAGGTTGTGAAGACTAAATTCCTGCTGTTCCCGGAGATCATTTGTTACAGGTGAGTAACTACGCTATCTCCAGGAACAAGCAGGAATATAGTCTTCACATATGGGGACTCCGCAGCTGAAAGATGCCAAGGGGTGACCCCAGCAAGCTGCAAACCCAGGTAAGATGGGTCATGCTTCCTCCCATGGACTTCTGGCATCCAATCCGTGGACAGTGGGTAGGAATTGTATTAAGTATGTAAGAGATGTTGGAGAACAGCCTGGTCAAACGAGGCATTCCGACGGGAGTCCTTGTCTAAGCAGTAGTGGGCTGTGAAAATGTGTACCGAAGTCCAACTGACTGCTCTGCAGATGTCATCAACAGACACAGAATGAAGGTTAGCCATAGAGGCTGCCATTGCTTTCACACTGTGAGCGGTGACATGGCCCTCGAGAGAAAGTCCTTTACTCTGATAAGTATAGGATATGCAATCTGCAATCCAATTTGACAGAGTTCTTTTGGAAACTGGAAGTCCCAAATGACTAGAGTCAAAAACCACAACAAGCTGAGATGATTTTCTATGTGGCTTAGTTCTTTGGAGATAAAAGGCTAAGGCTCTTTTACAATCCAATGTGTGAAGATTTCTTTCTGCACTAGAGGCATGAGGCTAGGGAAGAATACAGAAAGATAAACCGCCTGATTTAAATGAAAAGGCGAAACCACCTTTGGCATAAAGCGAGGATGAGTCCTGAGGACTACTTTATCATGGTGGAACCTTGTATAAGGAGGGTCAGCTAGTAACGCCTGTAGTTCACTAATGCGTCTTGCAGAAGTGATGGCAATTAGGAAAATGATTTTCCATGAAAGAAACTTTAGGTCTGAAGTGGCTAAAGGTTCAAAGGGCGGTTTCATAAGCTGACCAAGAACAAGATTCAGATCTCATGCCACCGGTGGTGGTTTAATGGGAGGTTTTGTTAAGAGTAGACCTCTCATAAATCTTGATACAAGTGGAGGAGAGGAAATAGGTTGTCCATCGAGAGGTTTATGAAAAGCAGCAATAGCACTAAGATGGACTCTTCAGACCAGAAGTTGATAATTGGAGGAGATACTGTAGTAGCGACTCTACAGGCACCAACAGGGGTTTAAGTCCCTTTTGTGAACACCAGACAGAGAACCTTTTCCACTTAAAAGCCTTTTCCACTTTAAGAATCTTTTCCACTGTTCACTGCAGTTAATTGTATAATTTAATTCTTCATGTTGCTTTAATCTGTATCCAGTTATTCGTTCCTTGTAAACAGTTGAAATATACTGCTCTTTATTGTTCTATGTAAACCGTCTTGATTCGTAGAAAGACGGTATATAAAAAATGTTAAATAAATAAATAAAAGCATAGGAACCTCTTTTTGGAAGGTTTTCTGGAAGCCAGAAGGATATCTTTTACTTGCTGAGAAGGGTCATTATCCTGGAATTCTAGGCTTTCAGTAACCAGGCCCTGAGATGTAGGGACTGGGGATTGGGATGCAGTAAGCATCCGTCCTCCTGAGACAGAAGATCTGGAGCATTCCCCAGTTCCAGAGGAGTGGTTTGAGAGAGGCACATAAGAGGAGGATACCACGTTTGTTGTGGCCTACGTGGAGCTATGAGTATCATACGACCTCTGTCTCTCTGAAGTTTGAATAAAGTTTTGGGAATGAGGGGAATGGGTGTGAAGGCATAGAGGAAGTCCTGATCCCAGTGGAGTAGGAAAGCATCTCTTGCCTGATAGTTGTGAGCCAGGATTCTGGAACAAAATCGGGGAAGTTTGGCATTTTGTGGACTTGCAAAGAGGTTTATATCTGGTGTTCCCCAGATTTGAAACACTCAAGCAAGCTGGTATGAGTGGAGGGACCAATCGTGTGGCAGCAGTATCCGACTGAGTCCGTTTGCCCATAAGTTTTGAATGCCCGGAAGGTATACCGCAAACAGGTGAATTTGCAACTCTCTGGTGAGGGCCCATGGTCACAAAGCTTTGTTGCAAAGCAACAGAGAGCCTGTTCCACCTTGCTTGTTCAAAGAGAACATAGCTACCTGATTGTCAGTTTGGACTAGAACTGTCTTTTTGCTGAGATGGGCCTGAAAGACTTGAATAGCATTGAAGATGGCTCTTAGCTCTAGGAGGTTTATGTGAAGGAAAACCTCCTGTGGGGTCCAGAGACCCTGAGTGGACAGATCGTGCAAGTGGGCCCCCCAACCCATCTTGGACGCATCTGTTGTTAGGGTGGCCTGGTATAGAGGCTGCTGGAAAGGAGAGCTTACAAGGAGGTTTTCCAGAGATTGCCACCATTGCAGGGACCGAATCAGATGTGTGGTGTTTCTGATCTTGTCCATTAGCTGACTCGAGGCCTGTGACCATTGAGAGGATAGGGTCCACTGGGCTGCTCACATGTGGAGGCGAGCATAGGGAACCACATGGACAGTTGGATGCCATATGTCCCAGGAGTTGAAGCATCTCTCAAGCAGTATGGAACACCTTCATAGATGCTTGAGATGCTAGTTGTATTATCTTTAGACAGCGTGGCTGTGGCAGGAAAGAATTTGACTGCCGTGTGTCTAGACTAGGCCCTATGAATTCGAGAGATTGAGAGGGGGTGAAATGAGATTTTGGGAGGTTTATGACCAGTCCCAAGTATTGAAGAATGCTCATTGCTCGAGAAAGAGTGAAGCTGGCCTCTGGAGCTGTCAATGCTCAAATGAGCCAATTGTCTAAGTAAGGGAAGACGAATATTCCCCGAGTCCTCATAAATGCTGCTACCACTGCCATGCATTTTGTGAAGACTCTTGGAGCAGAGGCCAGTCCGAAAGGAAGAACTCTGTACTGGAAGTGTCTTCCTTGGACCAGGAATCGAAGGAACTTCCTGTGATCGGAGTGGATGAGAATATGCGTGTACGCATCTCTTAGATCTAGAGAACATAGCCAATCCTGACTTTGAAGGTATGGAAGGAGTGTCCCGAGGGTGATCATTTTGAACTTTTCTCGGAAAAAATATTTGTTTAATTCTCTTAGGTCTAGGATAGGCCGGTGTCCCCCTGTCTTCTTTCGAATAAGAAAATAGGGGCCGAACCCTGTTGGGATATGGGTACTTCTTGATTGCTCCTTGAGCGAGAAGTGATATGACCTCCTGCCACAAGAGGCTGGTGGCAGGGGCTTGAGAACTGAACTGTTTTATTATTGTAGGTGGGGGCAAGTTGAGAAAATGAAGCTTGTACCGCAGTTGTACAATGGGCAGAGTCCAGCTTTCTGATGTTATTTGTTGCCATCTTTTGGCAAAATAGCATAGTCTTCCTGAAATGGTTAAGGGTTCTGGACCTTTCAGGGGCAGAATGATTAAGTTCTCTAGGTAGAAGTCAAAGAGCCTGAGGGGGCTGGGTCTGTTGGGCCAGTTGAGCTCTTTGAGCTTGTGGCTTTCTTTGCTGTCTGTTCTGTTGTTGCCCCTTCTGGGGAACATGAAGCGGACAGTGGCTTTGATGGGTCTAAGATGGGCAAGGCTTCTTTTTCTTGCTGAAAAAGGGTTTTTTGAATGTTTTCTTGTTTGCTGGGTTGGCTGTAGACTTTGATAGTCTGTTCAAGGTAGTATTTTCAGATTCAAGCTGATTAGCCTTGTCCTGCCAGTCCTTGCCAAAGAGATTTTCTCCTGTACAAGGAATGTTTCCCAGCTTTTCTTGCACCCACTGTTCTAAGTCTGCTGCTTGAAGCCAAGCAATACGACGTGCTCCTATGGATATAGCAGAGGTTCTGCTAATACATTCAAAGCAATCAAAGGTAGCATGGTTCATGAATTGAGAGACATTCTAGGCGTGCTTGACCAGAATAAGGTAGTCTGCTCTTTTTTCCTCAGAGACACAAGGGCTAATGAGCTCTAAGTCTTTTGTGACTTCTTCCAGGAACATTCCCATATAAAGAATATAGGAACTGATCCTAGCTGATAGCATGGAGGATTGAAAGCATCGACGCCCAAAAGCATCAAGTGTCCTGGATTCTTGGCCTGGAGGATTAGAAGAATGTGTTTTAACACTCTTGATTCTTCGCATGGTTGATTCCACTACCATTGAATGAAAAGTCGCCCTGATGCCAGCGCCGATCTGATCATTATTATTTGCTGTCTGCTTGTTGTATATATGAGTAGAATACCTGTGTCTCTGTCAAACTGACCCCCTCATTTCACATTACGTTTGTCTGCCTGCAATTTTAGTAACCTTACCTACTGCCCCTTACTACCTCATTCGGATTTCTACTTCTCCACTCCTATTTCTGCCTTAGCTCCCTCCCCCTATGCTTGTGGCCTCCTTAATTGCAGGTGGTGGGGTAGCTGTCATCTATTGTTCCTCTCTCTCTGCACAGCAGTACTTCACTCTCAATGCTCTCAATGCCTTTCTTTCCCAGAGGCCATCTTACTTGGCCTACCAACACAACCTGTGACTCGCCTTCTTTTGCTTTATGCTTCCCCCTCCCTATCCACCCCGCTCTGGGATTCCCTGCTTCTTACTATCTCTGTGTCGCCACAACTTTCCCCAATCTTTATATTCTTGGCGACTTCAATTGCCATGTAGACTCTCCTCCTTCCATCTGATGCCTGTAGATAAGCAGGTTTCTTTCTGGGACTCACTGCTTCATTCTACCTTGGATCACATTACACCGGTTCAGGCATTTCAATCTAAATGAAGGCCTAGCCAGCCCTGGTTTCATCCCGGCATCTGTCTTGCTCATACACATCTCCGCAGAGCCTAGCGCCACTGGAGACAGTCCCGATCTCCCAGTGCACTCCAACATTTCCGGGACTGTCATCATTTCTATCATCGTTCTATTGTGGCTGCTGAGGGAATACTACTCGAATCTCATTGCGAATTCCTCTTCACAACCTCGTCAGCTTTACTCTATCCTCTCCTCTTTATCAGCATCTCCATCCCATCCCTGCAATGTGGATGATTCTCCTACTGCCACTCAGCCACCTTCTTTTCCACCAAGATCTCTAGTTTACAACAGATTTTTCCCCCCAGCTCCACCCCCTCCAGTCTCCGACCCTATATCCTTTTGCATACCTCCAACACCTACATTAAAACATATCTGGAGCACTTTCAACCCCATTTCCCCTACCTCTCTGTCCAAGACCCTTGCCACTTCTCAAAAGATTACTTGAAATTTGGAACCCCTCCCAACATCCTGGCTTTCTGATAACTCTCTGGCACACAAACCAATTATCCTCTCTTTAATTAACAATAGCCTTGCTATTGGTATCTTTCCCCATTCATGGAAAGAAGCCCATATTCGCCCCATCTTAAAAAGCCTTCCTTAGACAAGTTTGTCTGGACTAATTACCATCCAGTCTCAAACCTATCATTCCTCTCTAAACTGCCTGAGAAGCTAGTCTCTCAACAACTAACCACCCAACTTGAACTCTCCAATGCTTTGCACCCCCCTCAGTCTGGATTTTGTACTGGTCACTCCACTGATACTATTCTTCTGTCTCTTCTTCGTGAAGTTCACCGTTCATTGGACCGTGAGGATGCCCCAATTGCTGTTTCACTTCATCTATCTTCTGCATTCAACCTTATCAATCACAATCTTCTCCTCTCTCGGTTTATGACCTTGGGTCTCATGCGATAGTTATTCAATGGTTCACTTCTTTTCTATCGCAGTGTTCCTTTCGCATCATCAAGAGCATGTCTGTTTCTTCTCTCATCCTCTTTTGTATGGTGTTCCTCAAGGCTCCGTGCTAGTACCTGTCAATATTTTTCTCTCGCCCCTAGCTCTTATGATCCAACAGCTTGGCATTTCAACATACTTTTATGCAGACGATATTCTCCTATTTCACATGGACTCATCTCTGCTCTATCTCTCCCCCTTGAATACATGCCTCACTCATGTTGCAGCCTGGTTGTCTACCAATCACCTTCTACTTCACTCTTCAAAAACTACTGCAACCTGGCTCACTGGTCTTACTATCCCTCGCTTCTGTTTCCCCTATTCTCGATGGCAGAGGCGGCTCAAGGCAATCTGCTGCCTGAAGTGGGGGATAAGATGGCACCCCCCCCCCCCCCCGAGTGTGGAGGGGGCTTTCTCAAAACTAGTCAGGGACTGAACCAAACCAAAAAGTTGATTAGATAATATGGAGGAAATGCAAGATGTTTGCACACCAAGGAACTAAATGAATGAGGAGAACCACAGCACAGTTTATAAAAATAAATTATAACTCATTTTTATTTTGTTGTTATAAACTGCGTTATGGCTCTTGATTTTTTTTTTTTTACATATATTTTGCATCCACAGAAACCCCTCCCTCAACAGTGGGTGCAGAGCAGAACTAGGACATTCACCCACAGAGCTCAATATCTTAAAAAAAAATCTGAGTCTGATTATTTCTCTAACAAACATTCTCCAGTACCAAGAATATTGTGAACCAATACAAAACCCTACAACAAAGTCACTGAGGATATACCATAACCATATCAGCACCAACTTTCAAAACTCACAAAATACAGTAGTGGGCCCTGGAACATCCAACACCTATTTGAAAAGTTGAACAATTCAGATTACTACAGTACAGATCCCTACATACATACTCCATGTTAACAGAACACCTAGTCTTGGTCGCACATTCAAGAACAAGAGACCCTCGCCAAGTACATAACCTAAAAACAAACATATGGATAACAATTAAACTGCAACCCCAAAAAGTCAGATTCTGCATACAATGCAATACCAGAGAAGTAGAAAGAGATGCATTTCCATGTACTGTATATAATATAACGAGAGCACCAAGTACGATCATTAAAATGAAAATAAAATTCTCTTCTAACTTTGCTGTCTGACCACTTTATTCTCTGATCATGCTGGTCCCAATCTGAGGTTTCTGCTTTCCTCCACCTCCCAGTACCCCCCCCCCCCCAACTTCCCCCCAAGGGCAGTATGAGGATAATGCAGAGCCATGTGCGGAGATTCATTGCAGCATCATTTTCATACATTTAGCATACTTTGTTTAAAATGTATAAGCCACCAATCTAAAATCCTAGGTAACTTCCAAACATATGCATGCAATTTATTAAAGCAGATGTTACAATAAAACAAACATAATAAAACATTACATTTGATTAACGAAAAGCCATTTACACAGCCCCTCCCCCCAGTCAAATCATTATAAATATCTGCACATCAGATCTATTTTGCTATGAACAAATTATCGATGAGGAGGGAAGACATAAAAATCAGATAAACTAATCCTGGCAGCCACGAATTCAAATGGTGAATTGGATTGTGCTAAAACTGAAATAGTCCAGAACTCAGCAGGGGTGAAGCTATCAGGTTACTAAACAAAAGTAAACAGAGACGTTCCCTTAAAATTTGAAATTTCCTCGAATCTGAACTGACAAAATGTTATCTTTTTTTTTATTAGAATTATTATGGATTACATTTTCATAATACAAAAGGAAACCACTATAATATAAAACACAAAAATGCACACATCATATCACTCTCCAATATACATGGTCAAGCCCACATCAAGGAAGGAGCATCTGGCAACAAAGCATAGTTACTCACCTGTAGCAGGTGATCTCCGGGAACAGCAGGAATTTAGTCTTCACATATGGGTATCGTCGGTGAACGCTCCCCAGCGTCCAATTAGGAAGCTTTTGGGAGCATCCCACAGCGCCTGCGTGCTGCCTTCCCGCCTTTCCCAACTGCCTCTCTCCAGTTGAGTTTAAAGCTGAGACAAAGAGAGAGAGAGAGGGAAAGAGAAAGAGATATACAACTCCTAGGGGAAGTGGGTGGGTTGTGAAGACTAAATTCCTGCTGTTCCCGGAGATCACCTGTTACAGGTAAGTAACTGTGCTATCTCCAGGAACAAGCAGGAATGTCATCTTCACATATGGGGACTCCCTAGCTTTAGATGCCAGGGAGAGACCCCAGAAGTTGTGTGTACCTGGGACAGGGCTCCACTTCCCCCCATGGATCTCTGGCATCCTACCAGGGATGGCGGGTAGGAGTTGATTAGGTATGGAACAGGTGCTGAAGAACAGCCTGACCAAACAAGGCATCCCGGCGGGAGTCCTTGTCCAAGCAGTAATGGGCTGTGAAGGTATGAACCGAGGCCCAAGTGGCTGCTCGACAGATGTCAGATGTCGTCGATAGACACAGAGTGCAGAGGAGCCATTGAAGCTGCCATGGCTCTCACATTGTGAGCTGTGACATGGGCCCTCCAGAGGAAGGTTCTTACTCTGATAGGCAAAGGAAATACACTGTGCAATCCAGTTGGAGTGTTCTCTTGGAGACTGGAAGTCCCAAATGAGAAGGATCAAAAGCAACAAAGAGTTGAGAGGACTTTCTATGTTGCTGTGTTCTTTGCAAGTAAAAAGCTAAAGCTCTTTTACAGTCCAAAGTATGAAGATTCCTTTCTGCATTTGATGTATGAGGTCTTGGAAAGAACACAGGCAGGTAGACCGCTTGGTTAAGATGAAAAGGCGAGATCACCTTTGGCATAAAGTGTGGATGAGTCCTAAGGACTATCCTGTCATGATGAAACCTTGTATAAGGTGGATCAGCCACTAGTGATTGCAACTCACTGATGCGACGTGCTGATGTGATTGCAATGAGAAAGATAACTTTCCAAGAAAGGAATTTTAAAGAGGTAGTAGCTAAGGGTTCGAAAGGTGGCTTCATGAGCTGACCAAGAACCAGGTTTAAGTCCCATGCCACCGGTGGTGGCCTAATGGGAGGCTTAGTTAGAAGAAGGCCTCTCATAAATCTTGCTATAAGAGGATGGGAGGAGATAGGTTGTCCATTAAGAGGCTTGAGGGAAGCTGCAATAGCACTCAAATGGACCCTTACTGAGTTAGTCTTAAGTCCTGCATTGGATAAATGAAGGAGATACTCAAGTAATGATCCCAGAGGTATCGCTAAGGGGTTAAGAACCTTTTGCAAACACCATATGGTAAACCTTTTCCACTTGAAAGCATAAGAGCGCCTAGTGGAAGGTTAACTGGAAGCATAAAGGACATCCTTTATTTGCTGAGGAAGGTTGAGATCATGAAGATCTAGGCCTTCAGCAACCAAGCTCTGAGATGCAGAGACTGGGGATTGGGATGCCATAACCTTTCGTCCTCCTGTGACAGGAGATCTGGAGCTGACCCTAACTCCAGGGAGGGGGCTTGAGAGAGATGAAGAAGCAGGGGGTACCACACTTGGCGTGGCCAATGTGGAGCTATGAGAATCATCCGCCCCCTGTCTCTCTGAAGCTTGAACAGGGTTTTGGGAATTAGGGGAATTTATTTTATTTTAAGTTTTTCTATACCGCGCTTTTCAATTTCAGCTTGGTTTACAGGTAACAATAACTTTGTCCAGTCTTGGAGGACCGTACTGGACTTACAGAGAACAGGGTTGGTAAACTTGGGTTGAACTGGGTAAACTATACACAGGTTTTAGATTTTAGGAATGGGTGGAAAGGCATAAAGGAAGTCTTGACCCCAGTGAAGGAGGAAGGCATCCCTGGCCTGAGAACTCTGAGCCGGAATTCTGGAACAGAACCGGGGAAGTTTGGCATTCAACGGACTTGCAAAGAGGTCTATGTCCGGGGTTCCCCAAATTTGGAAAATCCTGGTCACCTGGTCCACATGTAGGGACCATTCGTGTGGAAGCAGAACTCGACTGAGTCTGTCTGCCCAAGAGTTTTGAATGCCTGGAAGATACACTGCCAGGAGATGAATCTGATGATCTCTGGTGAGGGCCCATGGTCGCAAAGCTTCAAGCGACAGAGAGCCTGTTCCCTCCTGCTTGTTCACATAGAACATGGCTACCTGATTGTCCGTATGAATGAGGACTGTCTTGTAGCTGAGCAGGGTGTGGAACACTCGAAGAGCAAGGAAGATTGCTCTGAGCTCTAAGAGATTTATATGTAGATGAGTCTCCTGTGGAGTCCAGGTGCCTTGGGTGGAGAGGTCTTGTAGATGAGCTCCCCAACCCACTGGTGAAGCATCTGTTGTGACAGTTGCCTGGGGTAAGGGTTGTTGAAAATGGGACCCCAGCAACAGGTTCTGAGTGGACTTCCACCATTGGAGGGACAAAATAAGGTGATTTGTGTTTGCTATTTTGTCTGACAGGCATCCTGATGCCTGAGTCCATTGGGTGGATAACGTCCACTGGGCTGCTCTCATATGGAGGCGAGCATAAGGAACCACATGCACGGTAGATGCCATGTGGCCTTGTAGTTGTAGCTTTTCTTGGGCAGTGAGAAGAGGTTTTAGCACTGCTTGAGAAGCTAACTGCACCATGCGAAGGCAACGGGCCTGGGGGAGATAGGCCCTTGCCCTTTTGGTATCCAGCAAAGCTCCTATAAACTCTAGAGACTGAGTGGGAGTTAGACTGGATTTTGGGATGTTTATGACCAGAAACAAGTACTGAAGGATACGCATTGTGCAAGATAGGGAAGTCCTGGCCTTGACTCTGATGGGGCTCAAATGAGCCAGTCGTCTAAGTAAGGGAAGACGAATATACCTGGAATGCGGAGAAATGCTGTTACCACAGCCATGCATTTCGTGAACACTCTTGGAGCTGAGGACAGGCCAAAAGGAAGCACCCTGTATTGGTAGTGCTTTCCTTGGAAAAGGAACCGAAGGAACTTTCTGTGAGTTGGATGGATGAGAACATGGGTGTACGCATCCATGAGATCTAGAGAACAAAGCCAATCCTGACTCTGAAGGTATGGCAGCAGAGTTCCTAGAGAAATCATTTTGAATTTCTCCTTGAACAGGAATTTGTTCAATTCCCTGAGGTCCAAAATAGGTCTGTATCCCCCTGTTTTCTTTGGGATAAGGAAATAGGGGGAGTAAAACCCTGTACCCTGTTGATGAATGGGTACCTCTTCTATTGTCCCTTGGGCAAGAAGTATAGTGACCTCTTGATCTAACAGGTTGATGAGAGAGGTCTGAGAATTGAACTGTCTTACCACTGTGGGAGGGGGCATGCACAGAAAGTGCAGCTTGTACCCCTCTCTTATAATGGAGAGCGTCCAATGCTCTGCTGTTATCTGCTCCCACCTGGGGGCAAAGTGACATAACCTTCCTGGAATGGTGGAAGGCTCTGGTCCATTGAGGGCCAGGAAGGCCAAGTTCTCTAGATGAAAGTCAAAGGCCTTGTGGAGGCTGAGACTGCTGAGACGTTTGAGGCTTGGCAGTCTTTGCTTTTCTTTGTTTAGGTGGTTGCTGACCCTTTCGGACAAGCTGACCTGCAGAATGTCCCTGTTGGGAATAAGAGGGATAAAACCTCTTCTTTTTCGAGAAGAAAGGCTTCTTGAAAGATTTCTTTCTGGCAGGATCAGCAGTGCCCTTGGATAGTCTATCCAAAGTAGAGTTGTCAGCATCCATCTCATTGGCCTTTTCTTGCCAATTCTTGCCGAATAGATTCTCACCTGTACAAGGGATATTTCCCTGTTTGTCCTGCACCCAGAGCTCCAAATCGGATGCCTGGAGCCAGGCAATTCTTCGTGCCCCTATGGCAATGGCAAAGGTTCTGCTTATGCACTCAAAGCAGTCAAAAGCTGCACGATTGACAAACTTTGAACCATCCTGGGCATGTTTAACCAGTGTGAAAAAATCCTGCCTTTTGTCCTCAGGAAGAACAGGACTCAAAACCTCTAAATCCCCTGTGACCTCTTTAAGGAACATTCCCATATATAAAATATAGAAACTGATCCTGGCAGAAAGCATGGAAGCCTGGCAGGTACGACGTCCAAAGGCATCCAAGGTCCTACACTCACGTCCTGGAGGATTAGAGGCATGTCTTTTTGCACTTCTGATCCTTCTCATAGCTGACTCCACCACAATGGAGTGGTGGGAAAGCTGAGTTTTTTGGAATCCAGGACAAGGAGGGACTCGATACATAGTATCCAGTCTGCGAGAGTGAGGAAACGTGGTAAGAGGTGTCTCCCACATTCTCAACATGAGATCATGTAAAATCTCATGGATAGGTAGGGTAGCCGCCTCTTTAGGAGCTTTGGGATATTGTAAAATCTCCAACTCCTTAGCTCTGGGCTCTGTTTCAGGAGTCACAGTAATGGACAACCCACGAGCCACCTCTCTGATGAAATCCTGAAAGGAAATATCTTCTGGAGGAGATATCCTACGCTTAGGAGAGGAAGGCTCCTCCGGGAGAAGTATCCCGGTACCGGCAAAGCTGTCAGAATCCTCGGAGTCCTCCGAGGATTCGAAGTACCGTCTGTCCGGATGCTCTTGAAGAGCCCGATACCCGTACCGACCAAAGTCAGTACCGGGGGTAATCGGTACCAGTGTATCGGCACCGGAAGGCATCGCATGACTGGGTGCCAGTAAAGCCGATACCGATGTTGATGTCGATGCTATCGGTACCGGCATTGGTACTGGTACCGATGGAACCGTCTGACGCAGTTCCGAGGGCGTCGATGTCGCAAAGAGAGCCGCCAGACTGCGTTCAATAGCCAGGAACCTCTGGTCTATCGACGCTGCCGATGCCTGGGTATCGGTACCGGACGCAACTGGTACCCCAGAGCATGGCACCAGTAGTTCTGCCGAGGTTGAGGCCTCAAGAACATCCTGGAGCCCCGATAATGCTTTGGAAGCCGAAGCCTCCCGCCGGGGCAATTTTTCCGGCATGGAACCCTCAAGGGCAATGCCAGAGGCATCTCGATGCTTGGAAGGAGATCTACCCTTTGAGGACCAGCTGGACTTATGTTTAGTTACCCGAGATCCATGGGAGGAAGACGAAGCCCTGGAAGACGTCGATGCCACCGAAGCTGCATCGGAAGGAAAAAGGGCACCGAGCTTGGCAGCTCGGTTCTGTCGACCCCTTTTGGACATCATGGCACAAGCCATACACTCAGAGATGGAGTGGTCAGGACCTAAACATTTAAGACACCACTCATGGGTGTCAGTGACGGAGATGGTACCGCCACACTTGGTGCATTTTTTTAAAACCCGAGGCGGGTTTCTCCATAGTGGAGGAAATTTTGGGCCTAAGGCCCAAAATGGTGCGCACCTGGAAGAAAGTTTGGAAAAAGGAATATTATTAATAATACATATATTTTTTTTTAAAAGAAAGAAAGACGAACCGGCGGTACCGGTATAGCATCGGGAAAGGCAGACGCGACCACAAAAAAAAAAAAGAATAAGGAAACAATTTTCTGCGGTGACAGGAACACGACCTTCTGGCTCCGTGGAAAACGAAGAACTGGAGAGAGGCAGTTGGGAAAGGCGTAAAGGCAGCATCAAGGCGCTGTGGGATGCTCCCAAAAGCTTCCTAATTGGACGCTGGGGAGCGTTCCCGCGCAGGCTCCGTCGGTACCGACGATACCCATATGTGAAGAGTACATTCCTGCTTGTTCCTGGAGATAAAGAATCACATTCAACCAAGAAAATTAAATGCCTAAGTACTACATTAGGAAATAATAAAACATGCGAATTCCCGCTACCTAATTACCTGTACTCTCTGTTCCTTAAAAAACATTGCAATTGAGAGGCATCAAAGAAAACATATGTCTGTCCCTGCCAAGCTATTACACATCGTGAGGTTTAAATTCTCCATCGTAGATCAACTCCGCATGCGCGGCGTTCCTGGATCATTGGTTAATTTTCCAGCAAGAAAGATCAAAGAGAGACGTGGGCAGCATTAAGTAAGTGCATTTTGGAGCGGTAAATGTAATAGTTTATGAGGACAGACATATTGTGGTAGGTAGTAAAAGGTGGGGAGGCGGATAGAAAGTTTTTAATTTTAATTGTGATTGTTATTAGGTTTTGCAAAGCGTATGCTGAGGGTAGTGATATCTGAAGATAAGCCCCTGAAGAACCAAACAGAGAAACGCGTGGGCAGTGCCAGTGAACGGCGTTGGGACAAGTTTAAGCACTAAGCTATATTAACCAGTTTCCATACGGGACACTTTTGGATTGACTGATGCTGGAGGATTAAGACAATGTGGAAAGTGTGAAGTATCTACACAGAGTGTTGGACTTTATTGAAGAAAATCTACAAAAGGGAAGAAAGATTTATGAACTGAATAAATACGAACAACATTCTAGTGATAATCATTGTGAACCAAGCCACATATACCAGCTACTCAGTTCAAAAGAGAAAGTAGTAACGAGGTTTTATGTATTCTTATTCAGCATAAGTAATAGAAATTTTATGGTTTATGGTCTATATGAAAAAATAGAGTATAAGCAATTATGTATCTTTTAATCCCAATGGGGGTGAAGTTATGGTATTTATAGTCACACTGTTTTAAGAGATATTTAAGGGATATTTGTATAATATTTGTATAATTGATGGTCACGTAGTCTAAGAGACGTTTATCTTATAAATAAAACAACTAATTGAATTTGTTTATATAACAGTGTGTCATGTGATGGAAGTTTACCCATGGGAATATTAAAATTAAATATTTAAAATTTATCTGCCAGCTTGGAAAAAAAGAGATATTTAGGGTGTAAAAAAATTGAATTGAGCTATTTCACACTCTGTGATAAGTGCCTTGGAAGAAGCTATTACACATTTGCAGGGAAATTTCAAATAGAAGTTGCCCCCTAATTGCACAACTTGCTGCTTAAGTTCCAGAAACTGACGTCGCCTAGCCTGAGTCTGGCACGTAACATCAGGAAATATGTTAAGTTTATGGCCACAAAATAGCTCATCTTTATGTTGAAAAAAAGCTTTAAGAATTCTATATTTAGTGGATTCTAACCCCAGCATTACCACTAGGGTTTCTCCGCTTTTACATTCGAAGAATCCTCTAAAAAAGCAGTCAGATCCTGATTAAGTAATGGGTGAAGAGAATCCATTTGCCCTTCTTCCATTCTCGCCATTCTTATTTTACTAGGGACGTAATACATTTGTGAAACATCAACTGAATCTGTAAATTTAAGAATCTCTGAGAAATATTTTTGAAGAAGAATCTCTGGGGAAAGCAGATGGGTTAAAGGAAAGTTCAGAAAACGAAGATTCTTTGCACAAGCCCCATTCTCTATCCAGTCTGACTTGAACAGCCAAGGAATCTTCAATAAATGCCATATTAGACATAACACAAGACTTGACTTGAGAATGGGTTTCAGCAAAAGACTTAAACTACAAAGCTGTTCATCCATCTCCGAAAGCTTATCTGCTACCCATGCGTCAAAGTACATAGTGAGACTACTGTAGCAGTCAGTCTAGCATCTATGTTGTTAATTGCCCCAAGTAGGTCTTTAAGGGTCACATCGCCCTCCATAGAGGAAGAGAGAACAGCCTCAGGAACCATTGGCAGCACAGGTTGAGGTATTGGAACACCTGAAAAAAGGTCAGCAGTAATATCTTCCATTACTGTAGAGGACAAAGCCGGAACAGGAAGAGACCCTTTCTGAAGGTAGCAAGCTGGACACTGGAGGTATCAAATGTCTGTCCAAAGGCCCCAAGTCTTACTTTGCCCTCCTGCAGTAGATGCTACCTTCGTGCCAGTTTTGTTCTTTCGCTTCCCCATCATTCACCGTCGACTGACACAGTAATTCCTCCAGCACACCGAAGAGGCATGTTCTGCCCCCTTGGTCACGCCCCTTTGGTTCGCAACCCATGGGCACATGTGCTGGTTGCTGGTTTAAGTAGGGCCTGGATAACTTCCCTTGGTGAATATCCCAAACACTTGCCCGCTCCAGGAGCTAACGCCAGCAGACACCAGGGCTATCCAGCAAGGCAGATGGTATGCCGCTCATTCTCCTCCACACACCACTGCCTATGTGTGTAAAGAATTTTTTCCCCAGAATTTTCCCTCCTTAAAAAATAGTTGAGGACTAAAAACTTTTGTGATTTGCCAGATTGTGACCATTTTCCTGTTTTATTTAGTTATTTAACAGGTTTTATATACCGCTTTATCATTTCAATCAAAGCTGTTTACATTGAAACAAACTTGGTAAAGTACATTAAAAAGGGACATTGATAACTTGGATTTTTCTAGGCAATGGAGGGTTAAGTGACTTGCCCAAGGCCACAAGGAGTACTAGTGGGAATCAAACCCTGGTCTCAGGGTTCCCAAGCCGGTGTTCTTAACCATTAGGCTACTCCTCCACTTTTTTATTTTATTGCAAGTATTTCCTATATGTCATTTGTGTGATATGTATACTTGCAATTTTCTATGAATGAAAAATTTAAGAGAGGCCTGTCCAGTCTGCCCATCCACCCCAACTGCTTAGTCCTACAATCCCTTCCTCCCCTTGAGAGATGATCTGTGCCTGTTCCATGCCTTCTTGAATTCAGGTGCTATTATTTCCATCACCTCCACTGCGAGGGAAATCCATTTGTAGCAAAAACCTGTGAGAGTCTCAGTTGGACCATTAGATGATAGAAGGGGAAAAAGGGCATTATAAGGGGAAAAAGGGCATTATTAGGGGACAAGGCCATAGCGGAGAGACTGAATGAATTCTTTGCTTCGGTCTTTACTGAGGAAGATCTAGGGGTGTTACCCATGACTGAAATGGTACTTAAAGGTGATGTCGCAGAAGAATTGAAAGAAATATTGATACACAGGGAAGATGTATTACAACTATTTGATAAACTGAAGAGTAGCAAATCACCTGGACCGGATGGTATACATCCAAGGGTGTTGAAAGAACTGAAATATGAGATTGCAGACCTACCATTAGTAATCTGTGAACTATCATTAAAATCATCTGTAATACCTGAAGACTGGAGGATGGCCAATGTAACGCCAATGTTTAAAAAAATGTTCCAGGGGTGATCCAGGAAACTACAAACCGGTAAGCCTGATGTCACTACTAGGAAAAATGGTAGAAACCATTATAAAGAACAAAATTACTTAACATGTAGACAGTCATGGCTTAATGGGAGACAGCCAACATGGCTTTAGCCAAGGAAGGTCTTGTCTTACTAATCTGTTGTTTTTTTGTAGTGGAGTAGCAGCCTAATGGTTAGAACACTGGTTTGGTAACCAACCAACCAGAGTGCAATATCCACTAGCATTCCTTGTGGCCTTGGGCATGTCACTTAACCCTCCATTGCCTCAGAAGAAAGGCCTGGCAATCTACTTCTGGTCACACTGCCAAGAAAACCTAGGAGCTTCTGGGTCGCCAGGAGTCAGCATTGACTTGAAGGCACACATTGCATTTTTTTTGAATACACAGGTAGACAAAGGTGATAAAGTGCATCTAGATTTTCAGAAAGCCTTTGACAAGGTCCCTCATGAGAGACTCTTGGCAAAATTAAAAAGTCATGGGATTGTACTATTTTGGATCAGGAACTGGTTAAAAGATAGAAAGCAGAGGGTAGGGCTAAATGGCCAATTTTTCCAATGGAGAAAGGTGAATAGTGGAGTACCCCAGGGATCTGTGTTGGCTCCTCTGCTTTTTAACATATTTGTAAATGACCTGGAAATGGGAAAAAGAGTGAAGTAATCATATTTGCAGATGACACAAAATTATTCAAAGTTGTTAAAACCCAAGAGGATTGTGAAAAATTGCAAGAGAATCTTAATAAATTGGAAGACTGGATGTTCAAATGGCAGATGCACCTAGGAAAGAAAAATCCAGACTATGATTACATGATACAAGGTTCCATATTAAGAACCACCACACAGGAAAAAGATTTAGGCGTCATTGTAGATAACATGTTAGAACCCTCTGCACAGTGTGCAGTGGCGACCAAGAAAGCAAATAGAATGCTAGGAATCATAAAGAAGGAATGGAGAATAAAAAAAGGATATTATACTGCCTCTGTATCGTTCCATGCTGTGACCACACGTTGAATATTGTGTGCAGTTCTAGTCACCACATCTTATAAAGGATTCAGAGTTATTAGAAAAGATACAGAGAAGAGCCACCAAATGGTAAAGGAGATGGAAGAATACTCCTATGAGGCGAGGCTCTTCAACCTGGAAAAGAGACGGCTGTGGGGAGATATGATAGAGGTCTATAAATAAAGAATGGTAAACAGAGACTGATTGTTTACGCCATCAAAATATAGAAAGACTAGGGGACATGCAATGAAGCTACAGGGTAATGTATTTAAGACTAATAAGAGAAGATATTTTTTCACTCAACACGTAATAAAACTCTGGAATTCATTACCGGAGGAGGTAGCAAAAGCTGTTAGAGTAACTGGGTTTAAAAAAGGGTTTGGACAAGTTCCTGGGTCCATAAACCATTATTAAAAGGGACCCGGGAAATCCACTGCTTGCCACAATACAAGCACTGTGGAACCTGTGTCCTTTGGGGAAATTGCTAGGTACTTGTGACCTAGATTGACCACTGTTGGAAACAGGATACTGGGCTTGATGGATCTTGGTCTGACCCATTATGGCATATCTTATGTTCATGCGATGGGGTAAAGCACAGTTACTTACCTGTAACAGGTGATCTCTGGGAACAGCAGGAATAAGTCTTCACATATGGGTATTGTCGGTACCAACGGAGCCTGCGTGGGAACGCTCCCCAGCGTCCAATAAGAAAGCTTTTGGGAGCATCCCACAGCGCCTGCGCGCTGCCTTCCCGCCTTTCCCAACCGCCTCTCTCCACTTCGAGTTTTAGAGCTGAGACAAAGAGAGAGAGAGGAAAGGAAAGATAGATAGATACAACTCCTAGGGGAGGTGGGTGGGTTGTGAAGACTTATTCCTGCTGTTCCCAGAGATCACCTGTTACAGGTAAGTAACTGTGCTATCTCCAGGAACAAGCAGGAATGAGTCTTCACATATGGGGACTCCCTAGCTGCAGATGCCAGGGAGAAACCCCAGGTTGTGTGTCCTTGAAAAGGACTCTACCTCCCCCCCATGGATCTCTGGCATCCGACCAGGGTAGGTGGGTAGGAGTTCATTAGGAATGGAACAGGTGTTTGAGAACAGCCTGACCAAACGAGGCATCCCGGCGGGAGTCCTTGTCCAAACAGTAATGGGCTGTGAAGGTATGAACCGAGGCCCAGGTGGCCGCTCGACAGATTTGGTCGATGGACACAGAGTTTAGATGAGCCATTGAGGCTGCCATGTCTCTCACATTGTGAGCTGTGACATGGCCCTCCAGAGAAATCTTCCTACTCTGGTAGGTGAAAGAAATACACTGAGCAATCCAGTTGGACAGTGTTCTCTTAGAGACTGGAAGTCCTAAATGAGAAGGATCAAAAGCAACAAAGAGTTGAGAAGACTGTCTATGTTGCTGTGTTCTTTGTAAGTAAAAAGCGAGAGCTCTCTTACAATCCAAGGTATGAAGACTCCTCTCTGCACTTGATGCATGAGGTCCTGGAAGAAAGACAGGTAAATATACCTCTTGGTTCAGATGAAAAGGCGAGACCATTTTGGGCATAAAGTGTGGATTGGTCCTGAGGACTACCTTATCATGATGGAACCCTGTATAAGGTGGATTAGCCACCAAAGCTTGCAACTCATTGATGCGGCGTGCTGAGGTGACTGCAATGAGAAAAATAACTTTCCAAGAAAGAAATTTCAAGGAGGTGGTGGCTAAAGGTTCAAAGGGTGGCTTCATAAGCTGGCCAAGAACCAGGTTTAAGTCCCATGCCACTGGAGGTGGTCTAATGGGAGGTTTAGTTAGAAGAAGGCCTCTCATGAATCTTGCTATAAGAGGATGAGAGGAAATAGGCTGTCCATTGAGAGGCTTGAGGGACGCTGCACTAGCACTCAAATGGACTCTTACTGAATTCGTTTTCAGACCTGCATGGGATAGATGCAGGAGACACTCTAGTAAAGAATTCAAAGGTATTGCAAGAGGGTTAAGACCCTTCCCTGAACACCAAATGGTAAATCTTTTCCATTTGAAAGCATAGGAACGTCTAGTAGAAGGCTTTCTAGAGGCATGAATAACATCTCTGACTTGCTGAGAGATGAAAATCTTGAAGGTCTAGGCCCTCAGCAACCAAGCCCTGAGATGGAGAGACTGGGGGTTTGGGTGCCACAACGTTCCTTCTTCCTGGGATAGAAGGTCTGATGCAGAGCCCAAGTCCAGGGAAGGAGCTTGACAGAGATGCAGAAGTAGAGGGTACCACACTTGGCGTGGCCAATGTGGTGCTATGAGGATCATGGTCCCTCGATCTCTCTGAAGCTTGAAAAGAGTTTTGGGAATTAGGGGAATGGGTGGAAAGGCATAAAGGAAGTCTTGACCCCAGTGAAGGAGGAAGGCATCCTTGGCCTGAACTCCCTGACACGGAATTCTGGAACAGAACCGGGGAAGTTTGGCATTCCACGGACTTGCAAAGAGGTCTATGTACGGGGTTCCCCAAATTCGAAAAATCCTGGCTACCTGGTCCATGTGAAGGGACCACTCGTGTGGAAGCAGAACTCGACTGAGTCTGTCCGCCCAAGAGTTTTGAACGCCTGGAAGATATACTGCCAGAAGATGGATGTGATGCTCTCTGGCGAAGGCCCACAGTCGCAAAGCTTCGTTGTAAAGCGACAGAGAGCCAGTCCCGCCCTGCTTGTTTACATAGAACATGGCTACTTGGTTGTCCGTATGGATGAGGACTGTCCTGTAGCTGAGCAGGGAATGGAACACTCTGAGAGCTAAGAATATTGCTCTGAGTTCCAAGAGATTGATATGCAGAGAAGTCTCCTGTGGAGACCAGATGCCCTGGATGGAGAGGTCCTGCAGATGAGCTCCCCAACCCATTGGAGAAGCATCTGTTGTCAGAGTTGCTTGGGGTAGAGACTGCTGAAAAGGGGACCCCAGCAACAGAGGAGAGGACTTCCACCACTGGAGACCAAAAAAGGTGAAGGCGAGCATATGGAACCACATGCACGGTGGATGCCATGTGGCGTAATAGTTGTAACATCTCTCGAGCAGTTAAATGGGACTTTAACTGTATCTGGGAGGCTAACTGCACCAAGCTTAGGCAACGGGCCTGAGGAAGATAGGCCCTTGCAGTTGTGGTATCCAGCAAGGCCCCTATAAACGCCAGAGACTGAGTAGGGGTGAGATGGGATTTTGGGATGTTTATTACCAGTCCCACATACTGAAGGACACGCATTGTGCAGGTTAGACAAGTCTGGGCCTCTGACTGGGATGGAGCTCGAATGAGCCAGTCGTCCAGATATGGGAAAAAGAATATTGCTAGAGTGCGTAGAAATGCAGCTACTACTGCCATGCATTTCGTGAACACCCTTGGTGCAGAGGCCAGACCGAAAGGAAGCACCCTGTATTGGTAGTGCTTTCCCTGAAAAAGGAACCGAAGGAACCTTCTGTGTGTTGGATGCATGAGGACATGGGTGTACGCATCCTTGAGATCTAGAGAACAAAGCCAGTCCTGACTCTGAAGGTATGGAAGCAGAGCACCGAGAGAAATCATCTTGAATTTCTCTTTGAATAGAAACTTGTTCAATTCTCTGAGATCTAATATGGGTCTGTAGCCCCCTGTTTTCTTTGGAATAAGAAAATAAGGGGAGTAGAACCCTGAGCCCTGTTGAAGAAGAGGTACTTCTTCTATTGCCCCTTGGGCAAGAAGGGTAGCAATCTCCTGACCCAGAAGGTTGAGGAGAGATGTTGGAGAATTGAACTGTTTCACCATGGTGTGGGGAGGAAGGTTTAAGAAATGAAGCTTGTACCCTTCCCTTATAATGGAGAGGGTCCATTGCTCTGCTGTGATTTGCTCCCATCTGGCCTGAGGAGGGCCCTGAGGAGGCTGAGGCTGCTGGGCCATGGGGGGCCTGGCAGCCTTTGACTTGGCCTGTTTAGGTGGTTGCTGACGCTTTGCAGCAAAACGACCTGCAGAAGATGCCTGCTGACCATAAGCAGGATAATATCTTCCCTTTTTAGAAAAAGGTGTCTTTTTGAACAATCTTTTCCTAACAGGAGCAGAGGTAGACTTTGAAAGTCGATCCAAAGCAGAGTTCTCAGCATCCATCTGAGTGGCCTTTGCTTGCCAATCCCTGCCAAAAAGGTTTTCACCTGTACAAGGAAGATTTCCAATCCATCTTGGACCCAGAGTTCCAAATCGGAGGCTTGTAACCAAGCAATTCTGCGTGCACCTATGGCAATAGCCGAGGCTCTGCTTACACACTCAAAAGAGTCAAAGGCTGGACGGTTGGAAAATTTGGAAACATCTTGGGCATGTTTGAGCCAAGTGAGAAATTCCTGCCTTTTATCTTCTGAAATAAAAGGGGCTAAAGTCTGCAGATGATCTGTGACTTCTTTTAGAAACATCCCCATAGAGACTATAGGATTTGATTCTGGCAGCAAGCATATTAGCTTGGGAAACCCTTCGGCCAAAAGCATCTAGGGTCCTGCATTCACGTCCTGGAGGATTAGATGAGTGTCTCTCTGCACTCTTTATTTTCCTCATGGCAGACTCTACCACAATAGAGTGGTGAGGAAGCTGAGACTTATGAAAGCCAGGACAAGGAGGGACACGGTACATGGTATTTATTTATTTATACATCTTTTCTATACCGCCACTTCCAGCGATCAGTAGCGGTTTACAGGTAACAAACTTTAATAATAGAGTACTATTATTTTACATAGAACATATTTAGAACAATGAACATTCAACTATTAAATGTAACTCAAAAAATACAATGAGATAACAGGCTAACAGTAGTGTAGTGTAGTGTATCTAACCTACGAGAATGAGGAGAGGTGGTAAGAGGAGTCTCCCGCATGCTCAACATGAGATCATAGAGAATCTCATGAATAGGTAGGGTAGCTGCCTCTTTAGGAGCCTTAGGATATTGCAAAATATCTAATTGCTTGGCTCTAGGCTCTGACTCAGGGGCCACTGTAATGGAGAGGCCCCTAGCCACTTCCCTAATGAAGTCTTGAAAAGACAAGTCTTCTGGAGGAGACATTCTTCATTTTGGAGAAGCAGACTCCTCAGGAAGAAGTACCGGTGCCTCGACAGAAGCCTCCGACTCATCAGAGTCTTCGGAGGAACCGAAGTATCGCCTGTCTGGATGCTCCTGTAAAGCCTGATACACGTACCGAGTGGGATCGACATCGGGAGTAAGCGGTACCGGTTCGGTACCGATGGGCATCGTAGGACAGGGTACCGTTGCAGTCGACACCGAAGTCGACGTCATCGGTACCGGCACCGGGAATGATGCCGATGCCGGAGCCAGTACCGGCAACGGAGATTGTTGCGGTACCGGAGACGTCGCAGCCTGCATAAACGCTGTTAGGGTGCGCTGCATGGACAGAATCTTCTGATCCATCGACGCCACCAGAGTCTGGATGTCGGTACCAGTGGAGATCACCGGTACCCCAGAACATGGCAACAGGTGATCGGTCAAGGCCGAGCCATCGATGTCAACCTGTGACCCCATAGACCAGGGGTCACCAACCTCCAGAGGGCCGCAGGCCGCACAGCCGACTACCGGTAGACTCGCGGGCCGCACCCCCCTTCTCCCCGCCCCCGCGAAAAAAAACAATGCTCATACCTGTACTTCTGCTTTGAAAATTATTCCATGTCAGCTCCCTCCCTTCTTCTGCAGCCGCGGCTCCCTGCCTCTTAGGGAACCGCGGCTGTGCTTGTAAAATCATCGCGGAGCCCTTCCTGTCTTGACGGGCTCCGTGCAGCATTGTCCCGCCTCTCAAGGAAGTTGTTTACCACTTCCTTTGGAGGCGGGACAATGCTGCACGGAGCCCGTCAAGACAGGAAGGGCTCCGCAATGATTTTACAAGCACAGCCGCGGTTCCCTAAGAGGCAGGGAGCCGCAGCTGCAGAAGAAGGAGTCAGTGAGTTTGCCGGTACTTGTAGCAGCATCCTTGGCGGGCCGCATCGGGGTAGAGCCTCGCGGGCCGCACGAAGGGACCTCACGGGCCGCATGCGGCCCGCAGGCCGCAGGTTGGTGACCCCTGCCATAGACAATGCTTTGGAAGCCGAATCTTCCCGCCGGGGTAATTTTGCCGGTGCGGAATCCTCGAGGACAAGCCCGGAGGCATCTCGATGCTTAAAGGGAGATTTGCCCTTCGAGGACCAGCTAGATTTATGTTTGGTTACCTGAGATCCATGGGAGGAAGAAGCAGCCCTGGAAGATGTCGATGCCACCGAAGCTGCATCAGGGGGAAACAGGGTACTGAGCTTGGTTGTTCGGTTCTGCCGACCTCTTTTAGACATCATAGTACAGGACACACAATCCGTGATGGAATGGTCAGGACCCAAACATTTTAGACACCAATCATGGGTGTCGGTGACAGAAATAGTACCGCCACATTTTGTGCACTTTTTAAACCCGGAAGCGGGCTTCTCCATGAGAGGAAAAATATTCAGGCCTAAGGCCCAAACTGAAAATGCACAGTTGAAATAAAGAATAGGGTTTTTGTTTTTTTTTTTTTAAAGAAAGAAAAGAAAAGACCGGCGGTACCGGTCTGACGTCGAAGAAGGCAGACGCGACAGAAAAATAAAGAAAAAAATAAAGAACTTCTTCTGCGGTGACAGGAACACGACCTGCTGGCTCCGCGGAAAAGATGAACTGGAGATAGGTGGTTGGGAAAGGCGGGTAGGCAGCGCGCAGGCGCTGTGGGATGCTCCCAAAAGCTTTCTTATTGGACGCTGGGGAGCGTTCCCGCGCAGGCTCCGTCGGTATCGACAATACCCATATGTGAAGACTCATTCCTGCTTGTTCCTGGAGATAACCAGGACTGGATCAGTCTATAAAAACAATGGAGCTAATCTGCAATGTTAGAGGCTCTTTTTCTGAAGCTGCCTTTATTATCAGAGTGCCAGAGAACCACACAACTCTACAATGCATACAGTATCAACAACTGGTATAAATCATGCCCATCAAACAAAATAATACAGCACAGCTCACAGCAATGTGGACCTTTATACTGAGACATTTTTCCCCATTTATACATCCCCTTTCTAACTCAGCCTCAGTCTCGCCCTGTATTCAGGCTCTTACCACTCGAAATTCTCAGTTTCAGCCTTACTCTCCAGCTCAGTCTCAAGGATTTCTTCTATTTTGCAAAGGGTTGAATATGTCTGTTACTGCTTTTGAATCTATTAAGTATATTATGCTGTTCTTCTCTGAGTCAGTTGAGTTGTGCTTTCTACAGCCCAAGCAGTCACTGGACAAAAAGGTTGGCAAGGCAAGGGTTGCTTTTGGCCCTCTTCCTTTTTCAGCATGGGTCCTCACAGAATCACTTAAAAGGACAATGTCCCCCCCCCCCCGAACTTTGTTGCCCTGCTTACCCACCCTGTGTACAAGTGTACTCTGTAGGGTAAGCAAGGAGGACTAAAAGGCAGAATTTTTAAGAGGTGAATTCGGGCACTTTGAGAGGTGTCATTGGGCTCTATATATCTGCTGGCCCAAGCATCAATACTACTAATGATTTTTATAGTGCTACAAGGCATACATAGCACTGTACATATAGATGTAAGAGACAGGCCCTGCTCAACAGAGCTTACAGTCTAATCAAATTAAAAAACATAGCAAAACTGGGGACTAGAGTACGGTAAAATATACATAAGCAGTGGACAAGAGAGTGAGGAGCATCAGGATCCAAAATCACCCTCAAAGAGGTGGGCTTTTAGCCTGGATTTGAATAAGGCAAGAAAAGGACCCGCGCACTGACTGAGGTAGTTTGTTCCAGGCATATCACAGGGCAGGCTATAATGAACTTAAGTAATCAAGGAGGCATACAGCATTCAGAAAAATGGAAATTACGCATTCTATTATGATTTTATTTCACTTTTTAACCCTCTGCTGCCATTTTGAATGTTCCCAACTGGCGTCCATTTGCAAAAAAAGTTGATTAAAACTTGAATATAATTATCTGATGGTGGAGATAACAGAAAAAAAATTAATTGTACTTATCAATCAAATACCCACCCAAGAGTGTTTGTGTACGGTGAAGGGGAAGGTTGTTGGAGAAATAATCCACTAGTTGTTGAAAGCAAGCCAGTTAAATGGAACAGTGAGCAGACCATTTACGGAAGGTGCATTTTTTTTTCTAGATGCAATCAGCAATGAATTAATTTTCGCGCGACTGTTTCAGCCATTTCTAGTTTGACTATCAGGGCCACCAATTTCAGCGCTGCATATGCCCTGTAGCGCTATACAAATGAAAAGTAGTACTAGTAGTAATAGTAGAAGTGAAAGCAGTTGATTCCATTACAATAACTGCATCTGACTGGTCAAAAATAGACTAGTGCACACTGGTGGTCCCATTCCAGAACAGATCAATCTGATGACATTACCTGCAAAAATGGTATTTTAAAAGATTGCCCACCCTGTATGTGGGTTTTTACCCATAGCAAGCAGAGGCCCTAAACACACATGAATACGAGATATGGATATGGATATGGATATATACAGAAACACATGCAAATACAGAGATGATGGATGTCTGTTTCAGTCTCTCTGCAGCTATATCTGTAAGCACACTAATACATTCGTATATATGTAGGTACCTTAAGATGCTCATCCACAACAGTGGTGACTTCTCCAGCCATAGAATCTAGTGTATCCTGAATTGAACTGGGTAATGAACCACTCTCTCCAGCCCATGCAGCTCCACCAAGATGGTATAAATTCGGTAACAGCTGTGAGATGGACGCAACACTTGCAGTGAGGACATTTCAAATGCTTATAAACAAGTACAGTATTTAAAATATTTCACTGATTTGTCCCTCACTAAAGTTGGTGGGACAGCTCTACACCGAAGTAGGCTTACCGTTTTAGAATTCTTAGCATCGCGCATGAGCTTCTCTGCCAATTTCACATCTTCCAATATGGTATCCACACCACAGTTTCGTAAGGAGTTCAGGTGATCTTGAACTTTGACACATATTCTGTCCATCATCTATTGAGAATCAAAAAAAGAAATTAAAAAAAAAAAGATGACAAAATTCAGGTGTTGCTACAGACATGTTTAGAATATAAAGACAGATCTAGATTGCAGAGATGGTACAGAGGGGAGGAAAATTTGGAATGTAGAAGAGAGGAAGAAAATATACCAAAGGAGGAAAAATGCAAAGAAATGGAGGCTCACTTATTGTTTCCTGATACATATACTAGTGCCATAAAATTGCCTGTGCATAAGTGCAACCAACACACCAAAATAAAAACAAAAACCTGCTGATGATGCAAGCAAGGTTGTCAGCAGCAATCCTTAACTCTCTTATTGTACTTTGCTGGTGAAGCTCATCTTGCAGGTAAATTTGCACTAGCGTTGACGATTTCTGGCACTATTACATGTGCCAGAAACCTAAAGTACAACATTCTTTCTATGACCTGGCACACATTAAGGATTATGACTCATTCACTTTTATTGGTGTGTCTGACCCATGCAAAACACAGAAAATCAAATGAATACTACTACTACTGATCATTTGTATAGCGCTACAAGGCATAAGCAGCGCTGTACAAACACATGTAAAAGACGGTCCCTGTTGATCAGAGCTTACAAACTAGTCAAGACAGACAACACAACAGCTGAGAACAAAGATATATCTAGGGGAATAGTAAGGAAACATAGAGGAGGCTAAACGGATCAGGATCCAAAAGTGGCCTCGAAGAGATGAGTTTTCAGCCTGGATTTGAAAAGGGCCAGAGATGAAGCCTGACACACAGATTCAGACCATTTGTCCCAGGCATAAGGAGCAGCAAGGGGGAAAGACTGAAGTCTGGAGTTGGCAGTATAAGAGAAGGGCAAGCACAGACAGAAGAGTGGAGTTCCCGGGGAGAGGTGTGGGGAGAGAAGAGAGGAAAGATAGTGAGGAGCTGCAGAATGAGTGTACTTATAGGTCAGTAGGAGAAGTTTGAACTGGATACAGAAGCCATCGTCTTGGAAGAAATTCTGACCAAGTCATAACAAGTGTCCGCCAGGTATGCCACGGCTGACTCCAGCCTACTGCCCTCTGTCACCTGGTCTTCCTGGCCCACAGATGCTAAAGTTCTGGAGCCAGAAATGGAGGTCAGGGAAACATATGTCCCACAGATGGATGCCTGCAGCGCCAAAGCACTAGAATCGAAGGCCTGCTTGAATAAGGACTCCAGCGTCTGGTCCTGGAGATCCTTAAGGGCCGTTCTGCCTTGGTGGTCTTCTTGTTCACTGACGCCACCGAAGCAGCCATCATAGGAATCCGCAGGAGTTCCTTCTCCTCTGATGGAATGAAGTACAAACAAGCCAAAGTTATGCTGCCCCAGAGGGTGGCTCAGGAAATTCCCATTCGGACTCAATCATCCTTTTGATTACCCTCCTAAACAGGGAGCCTGCCACACACAAGCTGTTCGCTCAGCTGCTGAGAACTGAGAGATTGGAGTCTGGAGCTGAAGAGGGAGCTCTTGTTCTCTTACTGAAGAGTTTGGACATGCTCAGTTCTCAGCTGCTGGTGAATGGTGACAAACCATGCGTGGTTGGACTGGCCTGGGGAATGATTAGGAAGTGGTGAATTCAGACATGTTGAAAGATGTCATCAGGATGACACTTAAAGGAGATGTTCTGTTCCATGGTGGTTTCAATCTACCACATGTGGACTGGAGCCTACCTGCAGTAGATTCGGTTAGGAACGCAGAAGTCCTTTATGACCTAGAAGAGGTATTTCTCAGTCAACTGGTATTAAAAGGGGCCCCTAGAGGGGAAGGCACGATGGATATGATGCTGATAAATGGAGACCGGGTTGCTGACTTCATGGTAAGGAGAAATTTAGGGCCTAGCTATCATATGGTATAAGCTGAATATTAGACCAAAGGGGAACCAGTCTAAAACATATCACAAAGACAAGTCTGGTAAATCTAATCTTTAAACAAAAGCGTTTTCCTGCTTATTTTCATAGACATATATGCAAAAAAACTCACTCCATATAAATCCACAAAAATTTGCTTCTCAAAAACTGCTTCAATGTTCATAACATACTTTGAAACAAACAAACACTACACGGAGAGTCTCAGTAACCACGGGCTCACAACAAATAGTGTAGGATAACATGTATCAAACACCAGCCCTCTTAACATCAATGACCCTCCATGTAGACCTGGGCTGACCACCATGCACCTTCAATGGCGAATTACTTAACTTTCAAAAAAGTGTTGTTTCTCAGACAGGTGACCAGCCCATTCATAGACATAGCAGCAGCTTTTGACAGTATAAAGCACAATCTACTAATAAACAGGCTGAAACAACTTGGAATACAAGGTACAGTCTTACAATGGTTCTCATTCTACCTGAATAACAGAACCCAGCAAGTTCAAATAGGCAACGAATCCTCCACTACCTTCACACAGAAAACTGGCGTCCCCCAAGGCTCCTCCCTATTATCCCTACTGTTTACCCTTTACATGCAGCCAATCTGCAACATATTCAAATCCCACAACATCAACTATTATCTATACGCTGATGATATCATGATGTACCTCCCATTAGACATTACTAATCTAAACTACTCCAGAATCACTGTATACTTCTCTCAAATAAAGTGGCTCGACACCCAAAACCTCAAGATCAGTCTCAAGAAAACAGAGGTGCTATTTGTATCAAGGAACCCAAACTTTATCCCTCCCAACAAAATCATCATACAAGACACAGAACTTGAAGTGAAATCAGAAGTGAGATATCTAGGAGTAATACTAGATAAGACATTAAGCATGATCCCACACCTAAAATCAGTAACAAAAAATATCTATTTTAAATTGAAAACAATTCAACGCCTCAAACCACTTCTGGAAACCCACGACTTCTAAACAGTGCTTCAAGCCCTAATAACCCCGCTCACAGACTACTGCAAGAGCATCCTTCAAGGACTTCCCAAAAAAACTACCCACCAGCTGCAACTAGCGCAGAACCTAGCTGCTCGTATAGCCTCCAATGCTACATACAAGGATCACATCATCCCCATACTCCGTGATCTCCATCGACTCCCAATAACCTCAAGGGTAAAATATAAATATTTAATGATCATATTCAAACATCACTGCAACATGGCCTCTACCACCCTATCCTCCCTCCTAACACCACCAAACAAGTCTAGAACAATAAGAAACAACTCACAGAATACCTACATAACTCCATCACACATCCGAAACACAAATCAATGTACCAGTACCAGAGCCTTCTCCTACGTGGCCCCAACACTATGGAACTCACTTCCTAATGACATAAGAGCAGTAAAAGACCTCCAACAATTCCACAAGAATCTAAAAACACACCTTTTTATAGAACACTTCGGTGACCCAAACACACTCTCCAGCTCCCAAAATACCTAAAACCTTGCCCCCTCCATCTAACAATTTAAACTCTAACACAACATAATTGCCACAGTTCAAACACTAAATACAAGCAAAATGTGCACATCCACTCTCTTTCATACATAATAAATGGATATAGTTCCAAAATTAAATTAAATGTATATAGTTTTATTGTTCATATGTTCATTGTACATAATTCCTATGTTTAATGTAAAACATGTTCTGATGTTCCATGTAAACCGCCCCTGATCTCAGGAAGGGGCGGTATATAAGCTTTGTTAAATAAATATATAAATAAAATAAAAATACACTGTTCAGCTCAATGCAGAAACCCTGCTCTAGAGCCCAGCAATAAAGCTCTAATGCAGTGTTTTCTAATGCAAGCTTAATGCAGAAGTTTTGCTCACGGATGTTGTAAGCATACAGTATGCAAATTAAGCTGTGTGCAAAAGGTCTGTGCTAAACAAGGAGATCAAGCCAGATACATGCACACAGAGGTCTGCTTTAGCAGCACCTGTAACTTGTGCAAAAAAAAGAAAGTTTGGAACTTCTCTTCATCTGCTGGAATGTTATCTGGTGCATAGCATTATTATTCTGCATGGAAGTTCTGCTCAGAATAATCAATGTTCAATACCAATATTATTCCGCACAGAATACTACTGATGTTTGTGTGCCAGAAACATTCCATTCCAGCACCCCTCTGCCATTTTTTTCACCACTGCCTTCAGCAAAGCAATAAAAACACTGCAGGGACTATAGGCTCAGGAAGCAGGCATAAATTCCCCACCAGCACTGCTGCAGACTTATGCGTTTATTTATTTGGTATACATTTGTATGCCGCCACTTCCAGCGATCAGTAGCGGACCAATGGTGTAAAATACAAGGGAGAAAAGTATAAAATCAAAATACAGTATGATTTGAGGGAGGGGTAACACCACAATCACATAGAAATTACAAATATAACCCTTTACGCCTCATGTTACAATCTTGGCATTGAGTTCAGCCTTCTGGTCTTCTGTGCACTTTTCTGCATAGCTAATTGCTTAGCATTCATTTAAGCCTGTTCTGCACTGCTGTATACTTGAGGTTTTCAGCCCATTTAGCTTGTGCGCAAAATTTGTTCTTGCATTAGAAGCACACAAAATTGTGTGCTAAAACCAAGCTAACCTCTGTGCAAAGCTTAAAGCACTTTTCTGCATCGGCTTGTAGGAGACAAGAAATTGGAGGATCAAGATCTCAGAACTAATTGCAACTAGCCCTCCAAGTGGTTTACTTGTGGTGTTTAATATTAAACCAAGAACAGAACAGACCCAAACTGAACCATATGATACTAGAGCCTAGGGTTTTAGGAAGCCAGCCTTCCAAGATCAGTGACTGTACTGAGAATGCTGTATCTGCAATCCAAGAACAAAGACAGCAACCACAGGCAGATTTATCAGTAAAAACAAAAGATAGTATGAAGGGCAGATAGGATGATGTGGGGTAAGCAAGGAGGAGAACTATAAGGCACAAATCAAGTTATTTTCTCATCCTCTACAGCAGGGGAAGGCAGTTTCTAAGGCAGGAAATGAGGGCATAAAGGACTGTGCTATGACCACATCCCCATCTACAGAGACTGAAGTATTTAAGTACTTAAACAAATTAGAATAGAGAAGGCCATGGGAGCCTATAGAGTATACTTGGTTCTGAGAGAATGGAGAAGAGAGATAGATTCACTCACAAAAGTATGGTCAAGGAGGAGATGGGCAACTGCAAACCCATCAGTTTAACTTTGGTGTGGACAAAGTTATAGCAACAATACTAGAGAGAGAGATACTGCACTGGGGAAGAAGTGATAGCTGCTTGAGTATTTTGCTGCACAGACCCCTCAGCTAACAAACTGGAGCATCGTGTTAGCCTCTCTTCTGACAACTAAAAAAATGAGCGATTATACCATTCTGAATGTACCAGAAGTTGTAGATGTTCATGAAAACTACGACAATTGATTTGTAGAGCTTCTCTGACACAGCTATGCTGGCATAGAAGCCTGAGTCTGCAAACCCCTTTGTGCGTGTAGACGTCATGGAGCGAGAGCATGCAGGGAATGATGAAAAGAGTGACAAAGATAACACAGATATGTGGGTAAAATTTGCAAATGGCTACGAGAAATTAAAGCCAATACTGCGGCACTTCGGTCGGAACTAACAGTGCTAAGATTGGACTTGAGGGTGCATTTGCTGGAGTTGGAGCTGCACATAGAAAGTATGGAGAAAAGGGTAAATGAGCAGGATGAGGCATTTTGGGCCAAAGAGAAGGAAATGCACAGCCTGCAGAACTTTAACTTGGAGATCACTGATAATTCGAGGATTGGGAAAATGGAAGTCAGAGATGCAACTTACAATTTAGAGGACTATCTGAGGCACTCAAATAAATGAGCTGCAAGAGAATTGTGAATGATATTTGTGAGCAGCTCCTTGGCACAGAGCAGGGCCTGATTAATCAATGGTCCGGACTGAGAGTGTGGCAGGTGAAGGCCTGTGATCCACAGTGTAAATGAAGTCTGTGGAGAGGCCCATAGGAATTGCACATCCCCCAATATGCTGCTATAGAATTAGAACTCAGTAAAAGTATTGAATTAGCTTAGACAAGCAGAACAGATGGAAGAATACAGAAAAATATGTTTAAAATTGCTGACAGAGAAATTACAGAGCCCTGCTTCCCTACACGTACAAACTAGCTCAATGGTCTTGAAAGAAGGAAAGTAACAAGTTGGTGAACTGGCCATTGTAATTGGGACTAGAAGGGGGGTGGTGAGCAGGTGCTGAGCCCACTCAAAGAACATAATTGGATAATCTTATCAGTACCGGGACCAATAGAAGGGGTACGGGAGGTACGGGAGGTTACCGGGACCAATGAAATGTTTTTCTATACCTAGAATGGAGCAAAAGTCTATAAAAGTTGTTGTTTTGCCAGAAGACATTGCTCAGCCATTTTAAATTTGATTCTGCTTGAGACTTGTGCACAAATAAATGATTTGGACCTTCTGAACAGACTCCTGGTATTATTGGTCTGTCTGCGCTCTGCTGCTACATATTTTTGGTGCGTTGGCCGGGAAGGTGTGGTAATAGAGGGTATATAGGGCAATATACCACGACTTTCCGCCTCTACAGGTTTGGTCCTGCCGGGATCGCGCCCTTCCGACGGGGGCTCACTCCCTGGCGCCACCGGTCCCTTGTATCGGAGGGGAGCTAGTCGGACCTCGGCGGGTGCCGGGCCCGGCTGGAGCCAACACCTCGAACCCGAGTGAGGGGAGTCCGAGGTCCAACTCATGCGCTTGCTTGGGGAGTTTGAGGACCGGATCCGGTGAGTAGAGTTTTGATTTTAGCATGTGTCTAGACAGATAAGTAAGAACAGTACTGCCAATCTAGCATGAACTTGCATGAATTTAGCATGAATTTAGCACTAGCATTCGCATGAAAGAGAGCTTGACCAACTCTCAAAGACGGGCCGAATACCCCTGCATAAGTAAAGTAGGGCGAAACCCCCGTCTTCTAGCATTCGCATTTGCATGAGACTAGTCAGAATAGATAGGAATAAATGCATTTTGGGATACGTTGCTAGCATGATTGTGTGAATGAAGTTTGAATGAGAGGTCTGGCAGCACGGACCAAGCGAAGGCGGACCCCTGAGTAACGCAGTTCCTGACCGGGCGACCGCGTTCAGGTCGTAAAAAGAGGGAAGCGATTGTCGTCTTGTCTTGTTATTTGTTTCCCTTATATGTTTCTAGGGCCGTGAGGACCCCTTACCCATGGTCCGCCCTCCTTTTCCCTTCTGTCTGTTGTTGCGCGCACACATCGAAATGGGAGGGGCGGGGTCTACTAGGAACACTCCATTAGAATGTATGATCGCACATTTTAAAGAAGGATATTCGGAGATTATGGTATTAAAATGACTGCAGCCCGTTTACAGATTTTGTGTACTAGGGAGTGGCCCGATCTAGACCCTACCTGGCCCCGAGAGGGAACCTTTAATGTAGGAATTATTCAGTTAGTACACCATAAAGTGCGAGTAGCGCACCCCGATCAGTACCCTTATATAGATTCCTGGTTAAGTATTTGTGAAAATCCGCCCCCTTGGGCAAAGCGCTGTTATGAAGAGCAGTGCAGAATAATGTTAGCAAAGATAGATCATAGTCAGAAAATAGAACAGCCAAGAAAGAAAGGGAAAGGTGAGAAGCCCAAGAAGAAACCCATCCTGGTAGATCCTGATTCCCCAGAAGTAATTACCCGACAGCCCCAGGCCCAACGTCCCAGGAGGGTAGTCCCGCGTCCTCGTCCTGCCCAAGAGCCCCGGAGACAGCGAGAACGGGACCCAACCCCTGAGCCATCACCCGAAGAGCAGGTAGATGAGCTCCCTTTAGATGAAGAAGGTAATTCTACTGAGACTGAAGAAAAAGGAGAATCAGATACAGAAACAGAAAAGGAAGAAACTGAAAATTCCCCAAGTGATACTGATAATGTAAAAGCGTCTGCTAGTGTTAGCTTGCCAGCAAAAAGTAAATCTAAAGTAAAGCACGTAGAGAAGAAGAAAACAACCCCTGACAAGAAAGTTACGAAAATATCTCTTAGATCCCAAAAGACATCTACTGCCAAGATGATGCCTTTACGGCAAGTCCCGGGAATACCCGTAAGAAATGAGGACAATGAGGTGGTACCGGGACCCCTAAACTATGTGTATGTCCCCTTCTCCACTACTGATTTGTTGAATTGGAGGACACATTATGCCTCCTATACCAATAAGCCCCAAGAACTTACAGAATTAGTGAATACTATTATGGAAACTCACCAACCAACATAGGCAGATTGCCGCCAGCTCCTGTCCACCTTATTTACTACAGAGGAGCGGACACGAATTAGAAAAGCAGCTATTGACTGGTTGGCAGATAACCCTGTAGCGCCAGGAGAAGGGGCAGAAAGAATAGATAATCGGGAAGCGGCCCAGAGAGAATTCCCAAATGAAGACCCCCGATGGGATCCAAATACAGAAAGAGGATCTAGAGCCCTAGCCCGTTTTCGCCAAGGCTTTATACAAGGCCTGAAAAGGGGGGGCCAGAAAGCTATGAACCTTTCCAAAGTTACTGGAGTTATTCAAGGTATAGACGAGAGCCCAGCAGTGTTTTATGAAAGATTAACTGAAGCATATAGAATGTATACTCCCTATGATCCCGATGCACCAGGAAGCTTGTGTATGGTAAATTCTGCTTTTGTAAATCAGTCACAACCAGATATTAGACGTAAATTACAAAAATTAGAGGGGTTTGCGGGCATGAATGCAACTCAGTTACTGGAAGTAGCTCATAAAGTGTATGTGAATCGTGATAATGAAAGAGAAAAAGAATGTGATAAAAAGATGAAGAAGAAAGCTGATTTTTTGGCTGCGGCCATAGTTGAACAAAAACGGGGAAATTTCCCTAGTCGACGGAGCAGAGGAAGGGGGCGGGGCCGAGGTGGAAGCCAGCCCCATCTAGGCATAAACCAATGTGCCTACTGCAAGGAGGAAGGACATTGGAGAAATGCATGCCCACAACTCAAAGACGCCCACCAAGATGATGAAAACAATCATCAATGGAGAGAAGAAAGACGAGGCCGTCCCCGAAATCGCGGAGGAACCAATCGGGAGCAATACCAGCGAGAAAGAGGAGAAGCCGTACAAGCATTGGCTACGACAGCCCATGATGAAGATGACGTGGATTAGGACAGACTGGGCTCCGAATTTGCTTTAGGTCTCCAGGAGCCTATGGTCGGAATACAAATAGGAGACCAAGTTATGAACTTTATGGTTGATACTGGAGCAGAACATTCAGTAGTAGACAAGAAAATAGCCCCATTCTCCACAAAAGCAGTCACCATTGTAGGAGCAACTGGTGCCAAAGCTACAAAACCTTTTCTTCAGAATCGCATATGCAGTCTAGGAGGACAGCAAATAACTCATCAATTCCTTTACATGCCTGAATGTCCAGTGCCATTACTGGGACGAGATATGTTAGCCAAGCTACAAGCCCAAATATCCTTTACCGAAAGAGGAGAAATGCAAATGACCGTGAATTCTCAAGCCAAGCCAGCAGGAATAATGCTGCTTACAGTTCCCCGAGAAGAAGAATGGAGATATTACAGTGATGAATCTGCCCAAGATACCTATTTTGAACAAACTTTGAAAAGCATTGATGCCCCACCTGGAGTATGGGCAGAAGGCAGTCCTCCAGGCCTAGCCAAGCATATAGCTCCAGTAATTGTAACTCTCAAACCTAGTGCTACACCAGTACACGTCAAGCAGTACCCTCTCCCAAGAGCTGCAATTGAAGGCATCCACCGCCACTTGCAAAGATTACTAGAGCATGGCCTACTAAAAGTATGTCAATCCCCATGGAACACTCCACTTCTGCCAGTAAAGAAACCTGGAACAGATGACTACCGCCCAGTGCAAGATCTAAGAAGAGTGAATGAAGCAGTTGAGACCATACATCCAGTTGTACCCAATCCTTATACTCTTCTAGGACTGATACCTGCTGAAGCTACCCACTTTACTGTTCTGGATTTAAAAGATGCGTTCTTTTGCATAAGATTAGCCCCTGTAAGTCAGATATTATTTGCATTTGAATGGCAGGACCCTATCACTGGAAGAGGGGGCCAACTTACTTGGACACGATTACCACAAGGATTCAAGAATTCGCCTACCATCTTTAGTGCTGCACTAAATCAAGACCTTTCAAGTTATCCAGTGGCCCCGGGAAAGAGAGTGCTTCTCCAATATGTAGATGATCTGTTGATAGCCGCTGTATCAGAAAGTGAGTGTATACAAGCCACCAAAGACCTCTTGCAGCTACTAGATGAAGCTGGATACAAAGTTTCCAGAGCAAAAGCACAATTATGTCAAAAAGAAGTGAAATACTTGGGCTTTCGTATAACCCAAGGAAGCAGAAGATTAGGCAGAGAGAGAAAAGAAGCAGTATGCAGAATCCCAACCCCAACTACCAGAAAGCAAGTCAGAGCTTTTCTGGGAGCAGCAGGATACTGCCGAATCTGGATTCCCAACTTTGCCCAAATTGCCAAACCATTGTATGAAGCCACAAAAGGAGAAGAAAAATCGCCACTAGAATGGGGACCTGAGCAGGATACAGCCTTCAAGACGTTAAAGGAAGAATTGATGTCATCACCAGCCCTTGGATTACCAGATGTCCACAAACCTTTCCATTTGTTTGTACATGAAGCACAAGGAAATGCCTTAGGCATGTTGACTCAGAAATTGGGAAATTGGGAGCGACCTGTAGCATACCTATCGAAGCAATTAGACACTGTGGCCAAAGGATGGCCACCTTGCCTGAGAGCAGTCACAGCTACAGCATTGTTAGTGAGTGAAGCAGACAAGCTCACATTAGGACAGAATCTACGAGTCACTGTGCCACATGCAGTCCTTGCTCTTATGGAACAAAAAGCAAATCATTGGCTCACCAATTCCCGAATGTTGAAATATCAGAGTATGCTATGTGAGAATCTGAAAATCCAATTGGAAGTGAGCCATGCCTTGAACCCAGCCACATTGATACCCATTAGTGAAGAACTCCCAGAACATGACTGTATAGAAGTCATGGAAACTGTATTCTCAAGTCGACCTGACCTGACAGATGTGCCCATAGACAATCCTGATCAAATCTATTACGTAGATGGAAGCAGTCTCATCATCAATGGACAACGCTGCGCCGGATATGCAGTAGTCACCCAACATGAAGTCGTTGAATCATCAGCTCTGGCATCAGGCACATCAGCCCAGAAAGCAGAATTAATAGCACTTACTCGAGCACTACTGCTAGGTGCAAAACTTGTGTTAAATATATATACAGACTCTAAGTATGCCTTCACCACCCTACATGCCCATGGAGCTCTCTATAAAGAACGAGGGCTCATCACATCCGGAGGGAAATCAGTCAAGTACGGCCCAGAGATACTGATGTTACTTGATGCAGTATGGGCCCCAACTCGTGTAGCTGTCATGCACTGTAAAGGACATCAAGCAGGAAAAGGAGAAGTTGCTCGAGGAAATAGATTTGCAGACGCTTCAGCACGACAAGCAGCCATGACAGGACAAACTTCGCCACAAGCCATGCCATTGCAGGCAGCATTGTTTCCAGTACCTTTGAACCTATGGACACCACGATATACCACCAAAGAGTTAGATTACTACTGTAACAAGGAAAATGGAATACTGAAAGAAGGTGGCTTGAGCTGCCACCAACAGAGGGCAGTCAACCCCCAGGACGAATAGTAATCCCTGAATTGTTATGCCCAGCTTTTGTCAAAGCCTTTCATGAAGCCACACACTATGGAAAAAGTGCTATGGAAAAAGCACTCAGACCGCACTTCTGCATCACCATGTTAGCAGCCCTATCAGCTTCAGTAGCACGTCAGTGTCTAATTTGTGCCAAAAATAATGCCAAGCAAGGTCCCACACCAGCACCCCGAGTTCAGTCAGGAGGTGTAACCGCCCATGCATCACCTGCAAATTGATTTTACTGAAATGCCAAAAGCCAATGGATATCACTACTTGTTAGTATTAGTTTGTACTTTCTCTGGGTGGGTAGAAGCCTTCCCAACCAGAACTGAAAAAGCTCGAGAAGTCACCAAAGTTTTGTTGAGAGAGATCATCCCTAGATTTGGAATTCCAGCAGTAATAGGGTCAGACAATGGGCCCTCATTTGTTTCTCAGATTACTCAGCAAATAGCAAAAGCTCTAAAGATACAGTGGAAACTTCACACTGCATACAGACCCCAGAGTTCAGGGAAAGTTGAGCGAATGAATCGTACCTTGAAAGTCCAAATGTCTAAACTTTGTCAGGAAACACACCTGAAGTGGCCCCAAGTACTCCCAATAGCTTTACTCAGAATACGCTCAGCTCCTGTAAAGTCAACAGGATTTTCCCCTTTTGAAGTTCTGTATGGTAAACCCCCACCAATAGTGCAGGGAATTAAAGGAAGTCTAGCCCAAATTGGTTCAGAAATAACCAGGCAAGAACTCCTAGCTCTTAGTTTTGTTCTGCAGACTCTCCATACGTGGATCCAAGACCAGTTGCCTATCAACTTGACGGAACCCTTACATCCCTACCAGCCTGGTACCTCGGTGTGGGTCAAAGACTGGAAGAAGACACCGCTGGAACCTCATTGGAAGGGACCATATACCGTTATCCTCTCTACCCCAACTGCAGTAAAGGTAGCGGAGATCGATTCCTGGATCCACCACAGCAGAGTCAAGCCCGCAGCTGATCCAGAACCTGAACCTGAGCAGTGGACAGCAGAGCAGCATCCTGATGCACCTTTGCGAGTTACTCTGAGACGGCAACCAGCAGCTTAAACACTTTATCACAGTGCCCTGCAGCAGCCAAGTCTTTCGAAGAGGATTGCTGTTTTCCATACAGCAAGAGTTTGTTTAAACGAACCTCATATGTGATTTTACACATTATTTAGATGCTACATTCATTGACCATATTTCGGAGCCAACTAAGCTTGATCAGTTGGTTAATCTGTAATGGACAACTTGAGGATCTTCAATCAACACTCAGCACCCGTTGAACTGCTTCATTAGCAAACGGGACGAAGAAAAGAACGTCGTGGTCAAGATCTGCAAGCTGAGGATTCAGAAGAACTCCAATCAACATGTATCCTTATTTTTGCTTTGCCCTGGTTGCCTGTTTCGGAGGCTTTGAACTGACTCATGCCTTGCCTCCATGCACTGCTTGCATTACTTCTACTCGAACTGGACTAAAAGTAACTCAGACTTTGATTTATCACTCTTACTATTCCTGCACTGGTAAAGTGACTCGGTGTATTTATAACACCACTGAACTAAATGTTTGTACCAAAGGTAAATCTAAAGTATGCTTCAATCCACATCAGAATCCATCCTATTATGCTTTAGAAATGCGATAGAAAAATGCAGATGGACCTTTAATTAACGCCACACGCCAACTAACAGATCCTAGTAAAGATGCTATTTTGTATTTTGATGCTTGTGAAGTAATCAACAGAGATAGTCGTTCTAAGTGTGGTAATTGGGAAAAAACATACTCACAGAGTGGCAAATATATGTGTCCGGAAGGGTCCACTGAATGGGAAGCATGTACAGGAAAGAAAGTTTCAGCCAATGTATATAGTAAATCTCCAGAATCAGATTACTTCTGTCCAAAGTGGGAATGTGTTTTTTATGCCACCTGGATTGGTATGGTATGGAATAAAGATAATCGAATGGCTACATTACGGAAACCATTACATGTCAAAGACCTAGACAAATGTAAGAAAAATGCTTGCAATCCTTTAGAGTTAGTCATACAAAGACCTGAAAATTGGAAACAAGGATTCCGATTTGGTTTACGAATTGATGGAACTGGATCAGATCCAGGAACCATAGTATATATAAAATTAAATACACAAGCCCATAGATCATCCAAGCATCAAATCCACGACACATTCTATGAAATCATGCATGTAAATAAGTTTGACATGCCCCATCCTTCCCAGAATTTATTTTTGGAATTAGCTGGAGCAGTAGTATCCAGTCTAAACATCTCAGATTGTTATTTTTGTGGGGGGACACGAATGGGTGACCAATGGCCATGGGAAGCCCAAGAATTAAATTACTCAATGACTTACAATCAGACTGAAATACACAAGACTACCAGCGAATGGGTGTTAGCGCACACAATAGTTGGACGTCTTTGCTATGCCAGAACTGGACCCCAGTTCAAACAACAAGTAGGACAGCTGGTCTGTCTTAGCCAAAAGTCCTATAATGACACCACCAAAAAGACGTCTTGGTGGTCAGGAATTAAAGAACCTGAACCCCCTAATCCATTAGCCCGATTCCCTGAACTTGCTCACTTATGGACTAATCTTGCCAAACATCATACCTGGCAAGCCCCACCTGGCCTATATTGGATCTGTGGAAACCGAGCATATGCCCGACTCCCTACATACTGGGGAGGAGCATGTGTCTTAGGAACTATCAGACCTTCCTTCTTCCTTCTAAACACAGAACATGGAGAACAGTTAGGATACCCAGTGTACACTACTAATCATAGACATAAAAGAGCATTGAGACAGAAGAGAGCACCCCTCCAGGTAGGCAAGTGGGAGAAGTGGAAGGGTGATGATTGGCCACCAGAAAGAATCATTGATTATTATGGGCCTGCCACTTGGAATGATGATGGTATGTGGGGTTATCGAACCCGTGTCTATATGATTAATCGTATTATCCGCTTACAAGCAGTAGTTGAAATAATAACCAATGAAACTAGCCAAGCTCTCACACTTTTAGCTAGACAAAGTACCCAAATGCGCACTGCTATATATCAGAATCGTTTAGCACTTGATTATTTGTTAGCAGCTGAAGGAGGAGTATGTGGTAAACTGAATTTAACCAATTGTTGCTTAAAAATAGATGATAAAGGTCAAGTAGTTGAAGAAATTGCTGAAACTATGCGAAAACAAGCTTATGTGCCAGTACAGACTTGGCATTCACTAAAGTTTCCTAACTGGTTTGATAATCTTTTCTCATGGATAGGAGGACTTAAGACTTTTCTATAGTTGTTGCTGTAATTTTCTTATTGCCATGCATAATCCCATGTTGTATGCGTTCTATTCATAGTGCTATTGAAAATACAGTTGAGCGGAAGACCGCAACTAAGATTATGGCCTTATACCAACCCAAACCTCCTATATATAGTCAGAATCCTCTGACCATAGTATAACTATTTTGAAGTGATTTAATTCTCAGACCTTATTAAGTAATAGGGTGAGATTAATCAAAGGGGGGAATGTGGCAGGTGAAGGCCTGTGATCCACAGTGTCTGACATAAGCAAGCAGGCCTAACTAGCTTGACCTGTAAATGAAGTCTGTGGAGAGGCCCATAGGAATTGCACATCCCCCAATATGCTGCTATAGAATTAGAACTCAGTAAAAGTATTGAATTAGCTTAGACAAGCAGAACAGATGGAAGAATACAGAAAAATATGTTTAAAATTGCTGACAGAGAAATTACAGAGCCCTGCTTCCCTACACGTACAAACTAGCTCAATGGCCTTGAAAGAAGGAAAGTAACAAGTTGGTGAACTGGCCATTGTAATTGGGACTAGAAGGGGGGTGAGCAGGTGCTAAGCCCACTCAAAGAACATAATTGGATAATCTTATCAGTACCGGGACCAATAGAAGGGGTACGGGAGGTACGGGAGGTTACCGGGACCAATGAAATGTTTTTCTATACCTAGAATGGAGCAAAAGTCTACAAAAGTTGTTGTTTTGCCAGAGGACATTGCTCAGCCATTTTGAATTTGATTCTGCTTGAGACTTGTGCACAAATAAATGATTTGGACCTTCTGAACAGACTCCTGGTATTTTTGGTCTGTCTGCGCTCTGCTGCTACAAGAGGATACATAGAGTGATGGACAATCTGATGGACTGAAGACTTGGACTAGTTATTTGAAAGGATGGAAAGAGGCCATTTGCTGCAGGGCTGATTATTGAGCTGTGTGCCGGTGGGATACTGGAGTAGTGTGTAAGAATGTGAAGTGAGCAATAAGAATACATTTTGTATTTGGAAGCGTGAATGACAGTAATTTGAATGCAATCTGAGAGAGTGTGTGTTGGACTAATGAGAACTTTTGTTTAGAGTTTAGATGCTTGGGTTTTGAAGATAGGCCATATTTGAGTGAGGGATATGCGTGGGAGGAGGGGTTACTTTCTCTTCTTTGGATAATCTGCAGGGGTAAGGCTAAAGAAGGGTGGTGGGCAAGAGAGGGAAGGGTGGATGGAGAGTGGTGGGGCAGGTGGTTTTGGTATCAATGGCAGAATATTATGGCAATGATGTATAGTAGAAGATATTTGCTAGTCTGGTTTGTCACCTTATTTTTTTTTAATGAGTTCCTTTAAGCTCACACTTATCTCCATAAATAGTAGAGGCCATCCTTGACCTTTTAAATGACAATCTCTTCAATGTGCACTAACTAGACAAAGCCTCCATTTGTTTTATCCAGGAAATGCATTTATTAAGGAAAGACCAACGCAAGTTCTGCTCTCTGAAATTCCCTTGATGTTTTTCTGCATCAAATCAATTATATTAGAAAAAAGGAGGGCTGGCCATTATGTTTTCCAAGAATTGTCTATCTACTATTTTAGAAAAAGTTATTGATCCCCAAGGGAGATTTCTATTCTTAGAATGCAGATTCAGCCCACAATATATAATTTGGCCAATGTATATGTGCCTAATGATCAACAAGGGGAGTTCTATACCAGTCTACAGAGGTAGTTATTAACCTTAGGTATGGGTCTTTGGATTTCAGTGTATGTGGAGGGGGTATTTTAATATAACATTGATACCGGGTTCAGATAAAACCATACGAGAAGAATACAATTGAGTTGACACCATATTTTAGAATGGTTTTACAGGTGATCATTAACTCACACATAGAACACTGTAATAGCATATTGCAGGATCTACCCAAACAGGCATTATTGCAGTTGCAAATGGCACAGCATACAGCATCATGTGAGCATTGAGATCAGAACACATCATGCTAATCCTATACAAATTACACTGGCTTCCTATCCCTAGCAGGAGCAAGTACAAAACCTAGTCATTATCTTCAAGTTACTCCATAAAATATCACCCTCTCACCTTAACACATTAACAAACAGAATCCCAGACACTAGACAGAGAAGGGGATGCACCCATAACACCCTATTCCTCCCAGTTGACTTCCGCAAGACCAACAAACCAATGAGCAATAGCATCTTCACATATTATGCCCCGAACTTGTGGAACTCCCTCCCACCAAAAATAAGGGATGTAAGAGGCCTTGCGGACTTCCGAAAAAGTATCAAGACACTCTTCTTTATGGAGCACTATGGGACACATCAAGCAGACTCAGGTACACACCCAACAAAAACACACAATTCTCACAATACATCGAATGTGCCCCTAACCGCACTGTATATACCTGCCCTCACTCTAATTGTAAAAAGTCATGGAATGTTAGTAAACGCAACTAGTTGCGCTGCAGATACTTAATAATGTTATGATGTAATTGCTTGAGTTGTGTTACTTGTAAATCGCTTTGATTGACTGATAAGGTGGTATAGAAAACTTTTAAATAAATAATATATGCCATACTAGGGTCAGACCAAGGGTCCATCAAGCCCAGTATCCTGTTTCCAACAGTGGTCAATCCAAGTCACACGTACCTGTCAGGTTCCCAAAAAGTGTACAGATTCCATGCTGCTTGTTCCCTGGGTCCTCTTTTTTTTTAAACTTTTAAATAAATCTTTATTATAAGATGAAAAGAAAATACAACATCAAGGCCACATCAAGGGGACAATCACTTGAATTAAAGACAATTTAAAGAACAACAGGATCCAAAATACATTTAGCCCAAATATACATGGAGAAAGAAGAACAGAAACCCTTCACGAAGATTCCTTACTGATCAAAAACGTCTCACACTGACCAACATCGAGAAAAACATACTTCAAATCATCCAACAACCACAATGCATTTGCAAGGATACTTTAAAAAGAAGGAAGCTCCAATGGCCAAAATCCAATCTTTCAAAGCTAGAAACGCCTTTCGGCGAATCTGAGTAGTCCTACTTACATCAGGAAAAATCTGTATTGCAGCTCCACAAAAAACCTGGTCCTTTTTAGAAAAATACGTTCGCAAAATCAAACCTTTTTCTTGGAGTGATACAAAAGAAACTATCAATGTAGCACGCTGAGAGATCAAATCTGTAGAGGACTCCAAAAACTGTGAAAGATCTAAGGACTCGGCTGCATTGGGATTCCCTTCCTGAGCACCAGCTGGAGAAGAGGTCATAACAGGAGAGCGCAAGGGAACATAATATAAAGAAGAAATCTTAATAGAATCAACATCCTGAATTAACAACACCTTCTTAAAATACTTTTGCAACAATATCAAAGGAGCTAAATAATGAGTTCGAGGGAAATTCAGAAAATGCAAATTTTTAGAACGATTAACATTCTCAAGAGCTTCTAACTGATAATGAACAGTAGCACTATCCTTAGTAAATGAAAAAACTGCAGCTTCCATAACAGAAAAACGACCCTCCAACTTAAAGATTTATTATTGTGAAGATGTGTTGCCTCATGTTCAGAAAGTTTTTGTACAACCTGTGAAGAAAACTGCTCTACTTGGGAAAAGGAAGTGCAAAAGGAACCCTCCATACGCACGACCAATTCCCAAATATCCCGCAAAAAGACTTCAGAAGGCACAGTCATTTCGGGTACAACGGAAGCAAAAACCACCGGAGAAGGCATTATAACTTTCTGTTCCCCCAATGTGATCAGAGATAAGGCGCCATGACCATCTAAAGGATACCCATCTAGAACATTACCCTGAAGGGAAACATCCTGAACACTGTTCCCTCTAAGCCGAGCGAGCGCGCACATACTTTACAACAGAGCGCACAAAAATTACGGTTCTGATTCTGATAGAAAACAACACAGATGTCTTAAAATTTAAAAGTTCTTGTGTATTTACGGTTTTCACAAGTTCTACAATATTTTCTAGTGCAATCAATGTGGTGTACATACTGTATTCTGACGTGTAGTCAAATTTTAAAGTATATAACTCCGAGTGTCGTTATGTGGCGCACAAAAATTTAACCTTCCTTCGAAAGCTGCACAGCTGATATTTTATGCGCACACAGCCTACAGAAAATTAGAGGGAACATTGATCCTGAACTACTACTTCTTCTCCGGGGTGGACAACCCCCAGCGTAGTTGAGGATGCATCAGTTACAGTACTCACGGGTTCCTCAGTAACATCTTTATCTGAAGACGCTCTTCCAGCCCCTAAAAGATGGCGATCCATGGGGCCAACTGTTTTCCCCACCTTAGCAGGAACAGCCGGGAACACCTTTTTCCTCCGTCTGCCCATGAAAACTGCATAGAAAGCTCCTCAGAGGCTCCTAAGGGGCTCCAAAGGGGCGTTACCTGCCCCTTAGGTCACGCCCCTTCAGGCACGTGCCCACGGGTACGCGCCCGCGGGTCGCGTTCCATGGCGGGCCGCGCTGATATAGCGGCCAGAGAAGGTGGGGACTCCGGGCTCCTCCTCCACCAGCTGCAACGCTCAACCAGGATCCAATTAAAGAAAAAACACAGGTAAAGTGTCCCACCAAGGCAGCGGCGTGCCGCGCTGATATAGCGGCCAGAGAAGGTGGGGACTCCGGGCTCCTCCTCCACCAGCTGCAACGCCGCACCAGGATCCGATTAAAGAAAAAAACACAGGTAAAGTGTCCCACCAAGGCAGCGGCGGGCCGCGCTGATATAGCGGCCAGAGAAGGTGGGGACTCCGGGCTCCTCCTCCACCAGCTGCAACGCCGCACCAGGATCCAATTAAAGAAAAAAACACAGGTAAAATGTCCCCTCCCTGGGTCCTCTTTAATAATATTTATGAACCTTTCCTTTAGGAACTCGTCCAAATCTCTTTTAAATCCAGCAACACTAACAGTTTTTGCTACATCCTCTGGTAATGAATTCCAGAGTTTGATTATGCGTTGAGTGAAAAAATACTTTCTCCAATTAGTCTTAAATGTGCTACATTGTGTATCCCCTAGTCTCTTTACTTTTTCAAGGAGTACACAAACCAATCTACATTTACCTGTTACACTCCATTATCTCCCCTCAGACATCTCTTTTCCAAGTTGAAGAGCCCTAACCGTTTAAGCCTTTCCTCATAATAATATCTTTCCATCCTCTTTACCATTTTGGTCGCTCTTCTCTGTACCTTTTCTAGTTCTGCTATATTCTTTTTAAGAAATGGCGACCAGAATTGCAAGGTGTGGTCACATCCTTTGCTTTATTCTCCATTCCTTTCCGTATGATTTCTAGTATTTTATTTGCTTTGTTAGCCGCAGCTACACACTGGGCAGAGGGTTTCAACTTATTATCCATGAGGATGTCCTGATCCTTTTCCTGGGTGGTGATTCCTAATATGGAACCTTTCATCATGTAACCGTAGTTTAGGTTGTTCTTCCTTAAGATTTTGTCTGCAATTTGGATTCCCAGTCTTCCAATTTTTCAAGGTCCTCTTGCAATTTTTCATGATCCTCTTGTGTTTTAACAACTTTGAATAATTTTGCGTCATCTGTAAATTTGATCACCTCACTAGTTATTCCCATTTCCTGGTCATTTATGAATATGTTAAAAAGCAGCGGGCCGAGGGAGCACACTTTCTGGCTGTGGAGATCCTATGTGCAGGCGCTGCAAGAGCTGGTGTTACTCTTGAGAGAGGCTTCTTGGATGGGGTGGCCCTGTTGTGACATCATTCTTGGTGCACTGGAACACTTTAAAAGACTGCGCAGCTCTTCTACAGGCAGGGAGCACATTTTTTGGCTGTGGAGATCCTCTGTGCAGGCATGGCAGGAGCCGGTGTTACTCTTGAGAGAATCTTCTTGGGTGGGACGGTCAGTTGTGACATCATTTTTGGGCACCTCAGAATGCTTTAAAAGACTTCACAGCTCTTCTACAGGCAGGGAGCACACTTTCTGGCTGTGGAGATCCTCTGTGCAGGTATTGCAAGAGCCAGTGTTACTCTTGAGAGAAGCTTCTTGGACGGGGCGGCCCTGCTGTGACAATCCTTGGGCGCCCCGGGATGCTTTAAAAGACTGCGTAGCTCTTCTGCAGGCAGGGAGCACTCTTTCTGGCTGTGCAGATCTTCTGTGCAGGCATTGCCGGAGCCAGTGTTACTCTTGAGAGAGGCTTCTTGGACAGGGCAGCCCTGTTGTGACATCATTCTTGGGCACCCCGGAACACTTTAAAAGACTGCACAGTTTTTCGCGGCTATGGTCACATGCCTGAAGGAGTGCGTGACCAAAGGGGCACACCCCTTTGGCGCCACTTCAGGGCCTGAGGGCCCCTGAATTTTGCCATAGGAATGCCCCACAGAGGGAGTAAGAGAAAAATCAAGCCATTGAAGAAGTCGTCTGTTGGGACATTGTCATCAATGCCCAAGGTTATTTCTGGGCCTTTGGATTCACATGTATTTGTGCTTGCTGGTTCCACAGCTGTTCTTGGAGTAAATTCAGTTTGACTCCCCTCGGTGTCATCTGGGGCTTCTTTAAGTCCTATAGTTTGGACACCTTCTCCTAATCCTGGTCCAGCTTAGGTAGTATTTGATGGGAACTGTGTGGCTCCTTTAATAGATCCTAGATTGGCTGGCGAACAGGCCTCTCTGTTGGGTACACTGCAGGCCGTACGTGTGGGCTCCCCAGAAGTAGTAAAAGTGATTAATCATCTTGTGAACCCCACTTCGGTCTCAGATGATGGAGTGGCGGATGTTATGTTGGTGGACATCTGGAGGGAAGTATCAAAAACTAATTTCCTATTACAAGGTTTCATGGAACAAACTATTAATGTTTCTGAGCAAGTTGTTCGTAAGACTCAGGTTATGGATCAGCAATTGGTTCTTACTGCCCAACGGCTAGAAAGGTTGGACGGGCAAGTTGGCTTACTTCATTCGGCTGGATCGCTGGGTATCAAAGATTCTTATGTAATGTATCAGCGTTTAGAAATGTTAGAGAATACTATGAGAGCAAAAAATATAAGATTGTTAAATTTTCCTCATTGTCTGTTATCTCCACTTATATTATTTTATAAATATTATAAAGAAGCGCTTTTGTTCTCTGGGACATAAAAATGTATAGTTAGCTGTTTGTATTATTTACCGCCCCACCCTGGGGATGGGGATGGCGTGGTGGCTCAGGAAGGGGATACAGCGGATTTGGACCTTGACTAATTTTCTTGAAACTTCAGATGATGTGATTGCCTCCCGCGCCACCGTGGTCATAACTCTAGCCTCAGAGGTGGACAAAATTTCCTTTTTAAAAATGTACTTCCGCAAAAGGGATGTTCTTTTTGTGGACAGAAGATAGCTGCTTTTCCAGATGTGTCACGCTATACTGTGTTAAAGAGGAAGTCCTTCCTGAAGCTGAAGCCTAGGGTTTTGGCTGCAGGGGGGACTTTTTTCCTCAGTTTTCCTTGTAAATGTCTGGTATTGTTTAAGGAGACAAAGTATGTTTATACTGATCCTTTGCTTTTGGAGAACCTTTTATCTAGCAAGTAATGCTTGGCCTGAACTGGTCCATTTCCTCTTCATTTGTTTTCTTATAATTAATTCTTAGTTGGAAGTGTATCTGACTATAATATTGTCGATATTTCCGCACCCATGGTGGTTTGCTCCCTCGAGATATGGTCAATAATCCAGACTGTTCTTTGTTTAACTTTTTTTTTTTTTAATGTAGGATGTGCTGTTTAGTCACTTGTTGATTTAATGCTTACTTTTGGTGCCTGTTTTATTCCTATGGCTTGTCTATAAACAAAATTTGGAAAACAATTAAAATAAAAAATAGATGTGGGCCCAGCAAAGATTCCTGGGTACGCCACTATTCATAAGAACATAAGATATGTCATACTGGGTCAGACCAAGGTCCATCAAGCCCAGTATTCTGTTTCCAACAGTGGCCAATCTAGGTCATACGTACCTAGCAGTTTCCCCAAGGGACACAGGTTCCATAATGCTTGTATTGCTTCAAGCATTGATATCCTGGGTCCCTTCTTAATAATGGTTTATGGACCTTTCCGCCAGGAACTTGTCCAAACCTTTTTTAAACCCAGCTACACTAACAGCCTTTACTACATCCTCCGGTAACAAATTCCAGATTTTGATTACACGTTGAGTGAAAATATATTTTGTATTAGTCTTAAATAGTTTACCCTGTAGCTTCATTGCATGTCCCCTAGTCTTTCTATATTCTGATAAGTTAAACAATCGATCTACGTTTACCCGTTCCACTCCGTTCATTAATTTATAGACTTCTATCATATCTCCCCTCAGCCGTCTCTTTTCCAGGTTAAAGAGCCCTAACCATTTTAGCCTTTCTTCATAGGAGTATCCTTCCATCCCCTTTACCATTTTGGTGGCTCTTCTCTGAACCTTTTCTAAAATCGCTATATCCTTTTTAAGATACGGCGACCAGAATTGCACACAATATTCAAGGTGCGGTCTCACCATGGAACGATATAAAGGCATTATAATATCTTTTGTTTTATTTTCCATTCCTTTCCTTATCATACCTAGCATTCTATTTGCTCTCTTGGCCGCCGCTGCACACTGGGCCGAGGGTTTTAACATGGTATCCACAATGACGCCTAAATCTTTTTTCCTGGGTGGTGGTTCCTAATGTGGAACCTTGCAACGTGTAACCATAGTTTGGGTTGTTCTTCCCTAGGTGCATAACCTTGCACTTGTCCACATTAAATTTCATCTGCCATTTTGATGCCCAGTCTTCCAATTTATCAAGATCCTCTTGCAATTTTTCACAATCCTCTTGGGTTTTAACAACTGTAAATAGTTCTGTGTCATCTGCAAATTTGACAACCTCACTCGTTATTCCACTTTCCAGGTCATTTATGAATATGTCAAAAAGCAGCGGACCCAGCACAGATCCCTGGGGTACACCACTATTCACCTTTCTCCATTGGGAAAATTGGCCATTTAGCCCTACCCTCTGCTTTCTATCCCTTAACCAGTTCCTGATCCACAATAGTACACTGCCTCCTATCCCATGACTCTTTAGTTTTGCCAAAAGTCTCTGATGAGGGTCCTTGTCAAAGGCTTTCTGAAAGTCCAGATACACAATATCAACTGACTCACCTTTGTCCACCTGATTATTCACTCCTTCAAAAAAACATAACAGATTAATAAGACAAGATCTTCCTTGTCTAAAGCCATGTTGGCTGTCTCCCATTAGGTCATGACTATCTACATGCTGAGTAATTTTATTCTTTATGATGGTTTCTACCATTTTTCCCGGTACTGATGTCAGGCTCACCAGTCTGTAGTTTCCCGGATCACCCCTGGAACCCTTTTTAAAAATTGGTGTTACATTGGCGATCCTCCAATCTTCAGGTATTAGAGATGATTTTAATGATAGTTCACAGATTACTAAAAGCAGGTCTGCAATCTCATATTTCAGTTCTTTCAACACCCTTGGATGTATACCATCCGGCCCAGGTGATTTGCTCCTCTTCAGTTTATCTAATAGTTGTAATACATCTTCCCGATGTATCAATATTTCCTTCAATTCTTCCGCACCTTTAAATACCACTTCAGTCATGGGTAACATCCCTACATCTTCCTCAGTAAAGACTGAAGCAAAGAATTCATTCAATCTCTCCGCTATCGCCTTGTCGCCTCTTAGTGCTCCTTTAACCCCTTTATCATCTATCATCTTTCTCCATTGAGAAAATTGGCCATTTAGCCCTATTCTCTGTTTATTTATTTATTTAGCAACTTTTTATACCGCTGTATCTACAAGACCTAGTGGTTTACAATGAACTCAACTACAAAACAGTTTATATACAACTGGATAACAACAAAATAGGGGGAAGATTCAGGGGTGGCCCAAGGGGGGTACGAAGCCATGTGCGGAGATTAATTGTGGGGCCTCATTTGCATAGGGAGCCTCATTTGTGTAAATATTTGCATAATGTTCACATGCAGTTTTAGTAAACATGCTTCTTAATGAGTTCTGGATAAAAAAAGACTAACAGATTTCTACGTTACTATATTTCAGTGCCAACCACCAGGCCCATTATGAAGTACTATAAACACTAACCATATAGAACTCATAGCAAATCCACCATATCATTACAGCTTTGCCAGGACTCACAAAGCACCAAACCCTACCTATCAAAAGGCAACACTGCAAATGTTAAATCAATACATCTCAGAGAATACCAATGCATCTCCTACTGGGGATAAAGAACAAGTGACACGGTCAAATAGAAACTACATGAACAGAATACCTCAGCTTGGTTAAAATGCAGAACACAGACCATCACCAAAGAACAAGGGATCACAATTTAGAAATAGGAAGACAATAATTAAACTGGGAACCCCAAAAGCCAGCTTGCGATGTACAACACCACTAGAGAAATAAAACTATAAATTAATTTCCTCTTGTACTAAACAAAACACAAAAGACGTTAACAATGCACATTTCCCAGAGCTGATATATTCTAGTTAATAAATTCAAAATAAAAAAGTATTTTTCTACCTTTTGTTGGTTGTGCATTTTCTTTTTCAGTTGCAATTGCTCCAGTCACTTTCTTTTGGTTTCTTCGTGTCTTCTGCAAGCTATCCATTTGTCCTTTCTTCTCTTTTAGATTTTTTTCCAAATGTTTTCTCTATATCTGCTTTAACATACTGATCTTTCCCCTTTTGCTCTTTCCCCCATTTCTTTCCTTATTCCTTTATCATCCACTCAAATTTCACCCTTCCATTCTCAATCTGCACTTACTCTCCAATACCCGGCCCGTCGTAGACTTTTCTTCCCTCCCACACAAAATACCTTTTCCCATCTCCATTCTCATTCCCCATCCCTTTCTAGTCCTCTCCCAAAATCAGCTCCCTTATAGTTCTAGACCCACACAGCCTCTGCTCCCTTCTAGTCCCAGTCTCCCAAGCTTCCACATCAGCCCATTTCCAGTCCTAGACCCCATATGTTGTTTTCCAGTTCCATTCCAGCCTCCCATCAGCCCATTTCCACTCCAAGCTCCCCCATCAGCCCATTTCCAGCCCTATTCCAGCCCCCATCAGCCCATTTCCAGTCCTATTCCAGCCCATCACCCATTTGCAGTCCACGTTCCCCCCATCAGCCCATTTCTAGTCCTATTCCAGCTCATCAGCCCATTTCCAGTCCTAGACCCCCATATGCTCTTTTCCAGTTCCATTCCAGTCCCCCATCAGCCCATTTCCACTCCAAGCTCCCCCACCAGCCTATTTCCAATCCTAGCCCCCTCGTCAGCCCACTTCGTCCTATTCCAGCCCTCATCAGCCCATTTCCAGTCCTATCCCCCCCCAATCACAGCCCACTTGCAGTCCTATCCCCCCCAATCACAGCCCACTTGCAGTCCTATCCCCCCCCAATCACAGCCCACTTGCAGTCCTATCCCCCCCAATCACAGCCCACTTGCAGTCCTATCCCCCCCAATCACAGCCCATTTCCAGTCTGTTTCCCCCCCCCCACCATCACAGCCCATCCAGTCCTAGCCGCCCGCCCCTCCGAAGAGCACTGCACCATCAAAGGGGCTGCAAAGGGGGTCAGGGAAGCCCGCGCAAGGCCCCGGCTCCCTCTGCACAGCCGCCAATGTGAAGAGTCTTTTTCTTCACGCGGGCGGCTGTTTCAGTGAAGCAGTGAATGCCGGGAAAGGTTAAAGGCAATGCCCTTTAACCTTTCCCGGCATTCGCGGCTTCATTGAAACAGCTGCCTGCATGAAGGAAAAGGCTCTTCACGCGGGCGGCTGTGCAGAGGGAGCTAGGGCCTTGTGCGGGCTTCCCTTGCTCCCTCTGCAGACGTCCATTGAGTGAGAATGTGGTTCGCACGGGGCCCTGTGTGAAGAACATTCTCGCTCAATGGATGGGCCGGCTCTGGGTAGATTAGGTGGTTAAAGGGCTAAGATTAAATAACCTACATTAACGTATGTACAAGTATAGTGTCGTATGGCGATAGTGCTACATGTGAGGTCTACATGTAAGGTCCATAGTGCTCAGTAAAATGGAGAATCTTTAGTCTGCGCCGGAACTCAGTGACGGTATTGGATGAACATATTTCGGCAGGAAGTAAGTTCCACTCGGTGGGTGCAAATAGTGAAAAGGACCTTTTTGATGTTGACTGATTACATTTGATTTGGAGGAACAGTATCACTAGGAGGGTCCTGTGTGGCTTTTCTTCTGATTCTGTTGTCAGATGGCTTCTGTATTATGGTTTGCAAGATGCACGCAGAGGTGTTGTGGAGGATCTTAAATGTATCTAGTAGGACTTTGTATCTGATCTGCAAAAGAACTGTTTTTGATGTGGGGCTGGAAGGATAATCTCTAGTCAAGCATTATTCCCAGATATTTGACTTCCTCTTTGACTGTGAGGACTGTGTCGTGTAATTTTATAGTAGGTGGGAGGATGAATATTGGATTTTTTGTTATGTAGAGGACCTCTGATTTACTGTGATTGATAGTTAGATTTTGTTCTAAGAGCCAGTTGAACATTGCTTTGAAGCATTTCTCTATTGCTGTATATGCTGGGTTGTTGGAGGAGAATGTTGTGATTAAGATGTCATCGGCATACAGCTGTTAGAGTACATCATACTCCGCGCATCATACTCCAAAGTCTCTTTGAGACTTTGGAGTTATTCTTTGACATCAGTATGGGACGTGGGCAGCATCACACATTGTTTGGGGAAGGATCTCCTGAAGAAAACTAGTTTGAAACGCCGGTAGGGCGCCATAGCAGAGCGTCGGGATCCAGTTCACCAGCACTGTTCTTAAGGCTGTGAATAAGGGCTGTGGTTTTAAGTTAAGTTATATTTTAAAAGTAATACAGCACTTGTATCCATAAAACACTTGATATATAAGAAACACTGGGGTCATTGATGTGAACGACAGCACCGAGTGAAAGGACGCGGGTCCTAAAGGAGTGCTTATCGAATCTGAGACCTAGAAACAGCGTTAATATAGCAAGCATTGTAACTCATTCTCGAGTTGGGATTGGACGACTTCTTTGAATACAGCAGTAACTCGTCCAGGAGATTAGACCTAACTGGTTGTATTAATACAGAGGAGAAAGAAAGAATCACAGAACTCAACAAAGATTTCCAACGTGCAGCAAGACAGGACAAGGAAAAGTACTACAATGACGCATGCAAGGAAATAGAAACAGAAACTATTAGAGGAAGAACAAGATCAGCTTTCCTAAAGCTACGAGAGTTAAAGAAAAAGTTCCAGCCTCGAATTGGAATGTTACAAGATGCTCAAGGTTCTATGTTGAATGATGCTGAGAAGATCAAGAAAAGATGGAAGGAATATACAGAGTTTTTATATGATAAAGATCAAGTGGACCAACAGCCGTTTCAACCTGTACCTTATGATCTGGAACCATTGGTGATGAAAGAAGAAGATGAAGCAGCATTGAAAGCCTTATCAAAGAACAAAGCACCAGGCATTGATTGCATTCCCATAGAAGTAATCTGATGCAGCTGTTACCTGATGCACCAGGCATTGATCGCATTCCCATAGAAGCAATCTGATGCAGCTGTTACCATACTTACAAGGCTCTGCCAAGAAATATGGAAGACAGCATCATGGCCAACTGACTGGAAAAGATCTGTGTTTATACCAATACTAAAGAAAGGTGATCCAACTGACTGTGGAAATTATCGCACAATCGCTCTGATCCCACATGCCAGCAAGATTCTACTGAAGATTATTCAAAAGAGACTACAATCATACCTGGAACAAGAACTACCTGAAGTGCAAGCAGGGTTCAGAAAAGGGCGAGGAACGAGAAACATCATTGCGGATGTGAGATGGATCCTTGAAAAGACTAAAGAATACCAAAAGGATATCTATTTGTGCTTTATCAACTATAGCAAAGCTTTTGACTGTGTAAACCATGAAAAACTGGGCCACATTAAGAAGCATGGGTATACCAGAACACCTGATCGTTCTCTTGCACAATCTGTACATTGATCAAGAAGCAACAGTTCAAACAGAACAAGGAGAAACAGAATGGTTTAAAATAAGCAAAGGTGTAAGACAAGGCTGCATACTTTCCCCCTACCTGTTTAATTTATATGCAGAACAAATCATCAGAGAAGCAGGATTGTATGAAGACAAAAGAGGTGTGAAGATTGGTGGAAGACTCATCAATAACCTTCGCTATGCTGATGATACCACATTACTGGCAGAAAGTGAAGATGATCTGAAACATTTGCTTCTCACAATCAAAGAACATAGTCTCAAAATGGGCCTGCACCTTAATGTAAAGAAGACAAAGATCATGACAACTCGCATAATCAACAGGTTCATCGTCAAAGGAGAAGAAATTGAAATTGTGAATAACTTTAACCTACTTGGATCAACTATCAATAAAGAAGCAACAAGCAGTCAAGAAATCAGACGACGCATTGCTCTTGGCAGAATGGCTATGAAAGACCTAGATAAGATTTTCAAGAGCAGAGATGTCTCTCTCCATACAAAGATTTGACTTGTTCAAGCCATGGTATTTTCAATAACATCATATGGATGTGAAAGCTGGACAGTGAAAAAGATAGACAGGAAGAAAATTGATGCCTTTGAATTATGGTGCTGGCGGCGAATACTGTGTATACCATGGACTGCCCGAAGAACAAACCAGTCGGTACTAGAGGAGATCAAACCTAAGCTTTCTTTAGAAGCTCAGATGACAAGACTTCGACTTTCATACTTTGGACACATCGAAGAGAGAGATCATTAGAGAAAGACATCATGCTTGGCAAGATAGAAGGTCAACGCAAAAGAGGAAGGCCAGCAATGAGATGGATCGATACAATAACAGCAGCTACGGGTACCAGTCTGTCAACAATAAGCCGCCTGACTGAAGACCGAACACAATTTAGGATAGCTATCCAGAGGGTCGCCATGAGTCGACTCCGACTCGACGGCACTTAACAACATCATTTCAGTCAAAGTGGTTTACGTTGTAACTTAAACTTAGTAATAAGAACATAAGATATGCCATACTGGGTCAGACCAAGGTCCATCAAGCCCAGTATTCTGTTTCCAACAGTGGCCAATCTAGGTCATAAGTATCTAGCAATGCGATGCAATGTGTGACCTCGAGTCAGTCATGACTCCTGGTGACCCAGAAGCTCCTGGGTTTTTTGGCAGTGTCACTGGAAGTAGATTGCCAGGCCTTTCTTCCAAGGCAATGGAGGGTTAAGTGACTTGCCCAAGGCCACAAGGAGTACTAGTGGGAATTGAACCCTGGTTGCTTGGTTACCAAGCCAGTGTTATAACCACTAGGCTACTCCTCCACTCCAAGTATCTAGCAGTCTCCCCAAAAGACACAGGTTCCTCAATGCTTGTACTGGGTCAAGCAGTGATATCCTGGGTCCCTTTTAATAATGGTTTATGGACCTTTCCTCCAGGAACTTGTCCAAACCTTTTTTAAACCCAGCTACACTAACAGTTTTTACTACATCCTCCAGTAACAAATTCCAGAGTTTGATTACACGTTGAGTGAAAAAATATTTTCTCTTATTAGTCTTAAATAGGTTACCCTGTAGCTTCATTGCATGTCCCCTAGTCTTTTTTTAATTTTTATTTATATTCTGATGATGTAAACAGTCGATCTACGTTTACCTGTCGCATTCCATTCATTAATTTATAGAACTCTTTCATATCTCCCTTCAGCCATCTCAATTTCCAGGTTGAAGAGCCCTAACCTTTTAAGCCTCTCTTCATGAGGGGTATCTTTCCATCCCCTTAACCATTTTGGTCCCACCATGGAACGATACAGAGGCATAATAATATCCTTTGTTTTATTTTCCATTTCTTTCTTTGTGATACCTAGCATTCTATTTGCTCTCTTGGCTGCTGCTGCACACTGGGCGGGGGGTTTTAACATGTTATCCACAATGACGCCTAAATCTTTTTCCTGGGTGCTGGTTCCCAATGTGGAACCTTGCATCGTGTAACCATAGTTTGGGTTGTTCTTTCCTAGGTGCATAACTTTGCACTTGTCCACATTAAATTTCATCTGCCATTTGGACACCCAGTCTTCCAATTTATCAAGATCCTCTTGCAATTTTCCACAATCCTCCTGGGCTTTAACAACTTTAAATAGTTTTGTATCACCTGCAAATTTGATAACCTTACTTGTTATTCCCTTTTCCGGGTCATTTATGAATATGTCAAAAAGCAGTGGACCCAGCACAGATCCCTGGGTACATTAAATGTACAATAAATAGGGACATCAATAACGTGGATTTTTCTGAGGCATTGGAGAGTTAAGTCTTTAAATATGCACTGAAGACCCTCATCAAGTCCTTGGTGGACATTCAATGTGTAGTGGCACCTTCACCCCTAGATCTAAGGCATAAACATTTTATTCAATTCAAAGCCTCCATTTGTTTTATCCAGGAAATGCATTTATTAAGGAAAGACCAACGCAAGTTCTGCTCTCTGAAATTCCCTTGATGTTTTTCTGCATCAAATCAATTATATTAGAAAAAAGGAGGGCTGGCCATTATGTTTTCCAAGAATTGTCTATCTACTATTTTAGAAAAAGTTATTGATCCCCAAGGGAGATTTCTATTCTTAGAATGCAGATTCAGCCCACAATATATAATTTGGCCAATGTATATGTGCCTAATGATCAACAAGGGGAGTTCTATACCAGTCTACAGAGGTAGTTATTAACCTTAGGTATGGGTCTTTGGATTTCAGTGTATGTGGAGGGGGTATTTTAATATAACATTGATACCGGGTTCAGATAAAACCATACGAGAAGAATACAATTGAGTTGACACCATATTTTAGAATGGTTTTACAGGTGATCATTAACTCACACATATTGCAGGATCTACCCAAACAGGCATTATTGCAGTTGCAAATGGCACAGCATACAGCATCATGTGAGCATTGAGATCAGAACACATCATGCTAATCCTATACAAATTACACTGGCTTCCTATCCCTAGCAGGAGCAAGTACAAAACCTAGTCATTATCTTCAAGTTACTCCATAAAATATCACCCTCTCACCTTAACACATTAACAAACAGAATCCCAGACACTAGACAGAGAAGGGGATGCACCCATAACACCCTATTCCTCCCAGTTGACTTCCGCAAGACCAACAAACCAATGAGCAATAGCATCTTCACATATTATGCCCCGATCTTGTGGAACTCCCTCCCACCAAAAATAAGGGATGTAAGAGGCCTTGCGGACTTCCGAAAAAGTATCAAGACACTCTTCTTTATGGAGCACTATGGGACACATCAAGCAGACTCAGGTACACACCCAACAAAAACACACAATTCTCACAATACATCGAATGTGCCCCTAACCGCACTGTATATACCTGCCCTCACTCTAATTGTAAAAAGTCATGGAATGTTAGTAAACGCAACTAGTTGCACTGCAGATACTTAATAATGTTATGATGTAATTGCTTGAGTTGTGTTACTTGTAAATCGCTTTGATTGACTGATAAGGTGGTATAGAAAACTTTTAAATAAATAATATATGCCATACTAGGGTCAGACCAAGGGTCCATCAAGCCCAGTATCCTGTTTCCAACAGTGGTCAATCCAAGTCAACGTACCTGTCAGGTTCCCAAAAAGTGTACAGATTCCATGCTGCTTGTTCCCTGGGTCCTCTTTTTTTTTAAACTTTTAAATAAATCTTTATTATAAGATGAAAAGAAAATACAACATCAAGGCCACATCAAGGGGACAATCACTTGAATTAAAGACAATTTAAAGAACAACAGGATCCAAAATACATTTAGCCCAAATATACATGGAGAAAGAAGAACAGAAACCCTTCACGAAGATTCCTTACTGATCAAAAACGTCTCACACTGACCAACATCGAGAAAAACATACTTCAAATCATCCAACAACCACAATGCATTTGCAAGGATACTTTAAAAAGAAGGAAGCTCCAATGGCCAAAATCCAATCTTTCAAAGCTAGAAACGCCTTTCGGCGAATCTGAGTAGTCCTACTTACATCAGGAAAAATCTGTATTGCAGCTCCACAAAAAACCTGGTCCTTTTTAGAAAAATACGTTCGCAAAATCAAACCTTTTTCTTGGAGTGATACAAAAGAAACTATCAATGTAGCACGCTGAGATCTCAAATCTGTAGAGGACTCCAAAAACTGTGAAAGATCTAAGGACTCGGCTGCATTGGGATTCCCTTCCTGAGCACCAGCTGGAGAAGAGGTCATAACAGGAGAGCGCAAGGGAACATAATATAAAGAAGAAATCTTAATAGAATCAACATCCTGAATTAACAACACCTTCTTAAAATACTTTTGCAACAATATCAAAGGAGCTAAATAATGAGTTCGAGGGAAATTCAGAAAACGCAAATTTTTAGAACGATTAACATTCTCAAGAGCTTCTAACTGATAATGAACAGTAGCACTATCCTTAGTAAATGAAAAAACTGCAGCTTCCATAACAGAAAAACGACCCTCCAACTTAAAGATTTATTATTGTGAAGATGTGTTGCCTCATGTTCAGAAAGTTTTTGTACAACCTGTGAAGAAAACTGCTCTACTTGGGAAAAGGAAGTGCAAAAGGAACCCTCCATACGCACGACCAATTCCCAAATATCCCGCAAAAAGACTTCAGAAGGCACAGTCATTTCGGGTACAACGGAAGCAAAAACCACCGGAGAAGGCATTATAACTTTCTGTTCCCCCAATGTGATCAGAGATAAGGCGCCATGACCATCTAAAGGATACCCATCTAGAACATTACCCTGAAGGGAAACATCCTGAACACTGTTCCCTCTAAGCCGAGCGAGCGCACATACTTTACAACAGAGCGCACAAAAATTACGGTTCTGATTCTGATAGAAAACAACACAGATGTCTTAAAATTTAAAAGTTCTTGTGTATTTACGGTTTTCACAAGTTCTACAATATTTTCTAGTGCAATCAATGTGGTGTACATACTGTATTCTGACGTGTAGTCAAATTTTAAAGTATATAACTCCGAGTGTCGTTATGTGGCGCACAAAAATTTAACCTTCCTTCGAAAGCTGCACAGCTGATATTTTTATGCGCACACAGCCTACAGAAAAATTAGAGGGAACATTGATCCTGAACTACTACTTCTTCTCCGGGGTGGACAACCCCCAGCGTAGTTGAGGATGCATCAGTTACAGTACTCACGGGTTCCTCAGTAACATCTTTATCTGAAGACGCTCTTCCAGCCCCTAAAAGATGGCGATCCATGGGGCCAACTGTTTTCCCCACCTTAGCAGGAACAGCCGGGAACACCTTTTTCCTCCGTCTGCCCATGAAAACTGCATAGAAAGCTCCTCAGAGGCTCCTAAGGGGCTCCAAAGGGGCGTTACCTGCCCCTTAGGTCACGCCCCTTCAGGCACGTGCCCACGGGTACGCGCCCGCGGGTCGCGTTCCATGGCGGGCCGCGCTGATATAGCGGCCAGAGAAGGTGGGGACTCCGGGCTCCTCCTCCACCAGCTGCAACGCTCAACCAGGATCCAATTAAAGAAAAAACACAGGTAAAGTGTCCCACCAAGGCAGCGGCGTGCCGCGCTGATATAGCGGCCAGAGAAGGTGGGGACTCCGGGCTCCTCCTCCACCAGCTGCAACGCCGCACCAGGATCCGATTAAAGAAAAAAACACAGGTAAAGTGTCCCACCAAGGCAGCGGCGGGCCGCGCTGATATAGCGGCCAGAGAAGGTGGGGACTCCGGGCTCCTCCTCCACCAGCTGCAATGCCGCACCAGGATCCAATTAAAGAAAAAAACACAGGTAAAATGTCCCCTCCCTGGGTCCTCTTTAATAATATTTATGAACCTTTCCTTTAGGAACTCGTCCAAATCTCTTTTAAATCCAGCAACACTAACAGTTTTTGCTACATCCTCTGGTAATGAATTCCAGAGTTTGATTATGCGTTGAGTGAAAAAATACTTTCTCCAATTAGTCTTAAATGTGCTACATTGTGTATCCCCTAGTCTCTTTACTTTTCAAGGAGTACACAAACCAATCTACATTTACCTGTTACACTCCATTATCTCCCCTCAGACATCTCTTTTCCAAGTTGAAGAGCCCTAACCGTTTAAGCCTTTCCTCATAATAATATCTTTCCATCCTCTTTACCATTTTGGTCGCTCTTCTCTGTACCTTTTCTAGTTCTGCTATATTCTTTTTAAGAAATGGCGACCAGAATTGCAAGGTGTGGTCACATCCTTTGCTTTATTCTCCATTCCTTTCCGTATGATTTCTAGTATTTTATTTGCTTTGTTAGCCGCAGCTACACACTGGGGCAGAGGGTTTCAACTTATTATCCATGAGGATGTCCTGATCCTTTTCCTGGGTGGTGATTCCTAATATGGAACCTTTCATCATGTAACCGTAGTTTAGGTTGTTCTTCCTTAAGATTTTGTCTGCAATTTGGATTCCCAGTCTTCCAATTTTTTCAAGGTCCTCTTGCAATTTTTCATGATCCTCTTGTGTTTTAACAACTTTGAATAATTTTGCGTCATCTGTAAATTTGATCACCTCACTAGTTATTCCCATTTCCTGGTCATTTATGAATATGTTAAAAAGCAGCGGGCCGAGGGAGCACACTTTCTGGCTGTGGAGATCCTATGTGCAGGCGCTGCAAGAGCTGGTGTTACTCTTGAGAGAGGCTTCTTGGATGGGGTGGCCCTGTTGTGACATCATTCTTGGTGCACTGGAACACTTTAAAAGACTGCGCAGCTCTTCTACAGGCAGGGAGCACATTTTTTGGCTGTGGAGATCCTCTGTGCAGGCATGGCAGGAGCCGGTGTTACTCTTGAGAGAATCTTCTTGGGTGGGACGGTCAGTTGTGACATCATTTTTGGGCACCTCAGAATGCTTTAAAAGACTTCACAGCTCTTCTACAGGCAGGGAGCACACTTTCTGGCTGTGGAGATCCTCTGTGCAGGTATTGCAAGAGCCAGTGTTACTCTTGAGAGAAGCTTCTTGGACGGGGCGGCCCTGCTGTGACAATCCTTGGGCGCCCCGGGATGCTTTAAAAGACTGCGTAGCTCTTCTGCAGGCAGGGAGCACTCTTTCTGGCTGTGCAGATCTTCTGTGCAGGCATTGCCGGAGCCAGTGTTACTCTTGAGAGAGGCTTCTTGGACAGGGCAGCCCTGTTGTGACATCATTCTTGGGCACCCCGGAACACTTTAAAAGACTGCACAGTTTTTCGCGGCTATGGTCACATGCCTGAAGGAGTGCGTGACCAAAGGGGCACACCCCTTTGGCGCCACTTCAGGGCCTGAGGGCCCCTGAATTTTGCCATAGGAATGCCCCACAGAGGGAGTAAGAGAAAAATCAAGCCATTGAAGAAGTCGTCTGTTGGGACATTGTCATCAATGCCCAAGGTTATTTCTGGGCCTTTGGATTCACATGTATTTGTGCTTGCTGGTTCCACAGCTGTTCTTGGAGTAAATTCAGTTTGACTCCCCTCGGTGTCATCTGGGGCTTCTTTAAGTCCTATAGTTTGGACACCTTCTCCTAATCCTGGTCCAGCTTAGGTAGTATTTGATGGGAACTGTGTGGCTCCTTTAATAGATCCTAGATTGGCTGGCGAACAGGCCTCTCTGTTGGTACACTGCAGGCCGTACGTGTGGGCTCCCCAGAAGTAGTAAAAGTGATTAATCATCTTGTGAACCCCACTTCGGTCTCAGATGATGGAGTGGCGGATGTTATGTTGGTGGACATCTGGAGGGAAGTATCAAAAACTAATTTCCTATTACAAGGTTTCATGGAACAAACTATTAATGTTTCTGAGCAAGTTGTTCGTAAGACTCAGGTTATGGATCAGCAATTGGTTCTTACTGCCCAACGGCTAGAAAGGTTGGACGGGCAAGTTGGCTTACTTCATTCGGCTGGATCGCTGGGTATCAAAGATTCTTATGTAATGTATCAGCGTTTAGAAATGTTAGAGAATACTATGAGAGCAAAAAATATAAGATTGTTAAATTTTCCTCATTGTCTGTTATCTCCACTTATATTATTTTATAAATATTATAAAGAAGCGCTTTTGTTCTCTGGGACATAAAAATGTATAGTTAGCTGTTTGTATTATTTACCGCCCCACCCTGGGGATGGGGATGGCGTGGTGGCTCAGGAAGGGGATACAGCGGATTTGGACCTTGACTAATTTTCTTGAAACTTCAGATGATGTGATTGCCTCCCGCGCCACCGTGGTCATAACTCTAGCCTCAGAGGTGGACAAAATTTCCTTTTTAAAAATGTACTTCCGCAAAAGGGATGTTCTTTTTGTGGACAGAAGATAGCTGCTTTTCCAGATGTGTCACGCTATACTGTGTTAAAGAGGAAGTCCTTCCTGAAGCTGAAGCCTAGGGTTTTGGCTGCAGGGGGGACTTTTTTCCTCAGTTTTCCTTGTAAATGTCTGGTATTGTTTAAGGAGACAAAGTATGTTTATACTGATCCTTTGCTTTTGGAGAACCTTTTATCTAGCAAGTAATGCTTGGCCTGAACTGGTCCATTTCCTCTTCATTTGTTTTCTTATAATTAATTCTTAGTTGGAAGTGTATCTGACTATAATATTGTCGATATTTCCGCACCCATGGTGGTTTGCTCCCTCGAGATATGGTCAATAATCCAGACTGTTCTTTGTTTAACTTTTTTTTTTTTTAATGTAGGATGTGCTGTTTAGTCACTTGTTGATTTAATGCTTACTTTTGGTGCCTGTTTTATTCCTATGGCTTGTCTATAAACAAAATTTGGAAAACAATTAAAATAAAAAATAGATGTGGGCCCAGCAAAGATTCCTGGGTACGCCACTATTCATAAGAACATAAGATATGTCATACTGGGTCAGACCAAGGTCCATCAAGCCCAGTATTCTGTTTCCAACAGTGGCCAATCTAGGTCATACGTACCTAGCAGTTTCCCCAAGGGACACAGGTTCCATAATGCTTGTATTGCTTCAAGCATTGATATCCTGGGTCCCTTCTTAATAATGGTTTATGGACCTTTCCGCCAGGAACTTGTCCAAACCTTTTTTAAACCCAGCTACACTAACAGCCTTTACTACATCCTCCGGTAACAAATTCCAGATTTTGATTACACGTTGAGTGAAAAAATATTTTCTTTTATTAGTCTTAAATAGTTTACCCTGTAGCTTCATTGCATGTCCCCTAGTCTTTCTATATTCTGATAAGTTAAACAATCGATCTACGTTTACCCGTTCCACTCCGTTCATTAATTTATAGACTTCTATCATATCTCCCCTCAGCCGTCTCTTTTCCAGGTTAAAGAGCCCTAACCATTTTAGCCTTTCTTCATAGGAGTATCCTTCCATCCCCTTTACCATTTTGGTGGCTCTTCTCTGAACCTTTTCTAAAATCGCTATATCCTTTTTAAGATACGGCGACCAGAATTGCACACAATATTCAAGGTGCGGTCTCACCATGGAACGATATAAAGGCATTATAATATCTTTTGTTTTATTTTCCATTCCTTTCCTTATCATACCTAGCATTCTATTTGCTCTCTTGGCCGCCGCTGCACACTGGGCCGAGGGTTTTAACATGGTATCCACAATGACGCCTAAATCTTTTTTCCTGGGTGGTGGTTCCTAATGTGGAACCTTGCAACGTGTAACCATAGTTTGGGTTGTTCTTCCCTAGGTGCATAACCTTGCACTTGTCCACATTAAATTTCATCTGCCATTTTGATGCCCAGTCTTCCAATTTATCAAGATCCTCTTGCAATTTTTCACAATCCTCTTGGGTTTTAACAACTGTAAATAGTTTTGTGTCATCTGCAAATTTGACAACCTCACTCGTTATTCCACTTTCCAGGTCATTTATGAATATGTCAAAAAGCAGCGGACCCAGCACAGATCCCTGGGGTACACCACTATTCACCTTTCTCCATTGGGAAAATTGGCCATTTAGCCCTACCCTCTGCTTTCTATCCTTAACCAGTTCCTGATCCACAATAGTACACTGCCTCCTATCCCATGACTCTTTAGTTTTGCCAAAAGTCTCTGATGAGGGTCCTTGTCAAAGGCTTTCTGAAAGTCCAGATACACAATATCAACTGACTCACCTTTGTCCACCTGATTATTCACTCCTTCAAAAAAACATAACAGATTAATAAGACAAGATCTTCCTTGTCTAAAGCCATGTTGGCTGTCTCCCATTAGGTCATGACTATCTACATGCTGAGTAATTTTATTCTTTATGATGGTTTCTACCATTTTTCCCGGTACTGATGTCAGGCTCACCAGTCTGTAGTTTCCCGGATCACCCCTGGAACCCTTTTTAAAAATTGGTGTTACATTGGCGATCCTACAATCTTCAGGTATTAGAGATGATTTTAATGATAGTTCACAGATTACTAAAAGCAGGTCTGCAATCTCATATTTCAGTTCTTTCAACACCCTTGGATGTATACCATCCGGCCCAGGTGATTTGCTCCTCTTCAGTTTATCTAATAGTTGTAATACATCTTCCCGATGTATCAATATTTCCTTCAATTCTTCCGCACCTTTAAATACCACTTCAGTCATGGGTAACATCCCTACATCTTCCTCAGTAAAGACTGAAGCAAAGAATTCATTCAATCTCTCCGCTATCGCCTTGTCGCCTCTTAGTGCTCCTTTAACCCCTTTATCATCTATCATCTTTCTCCATTGAGAAAATTGGCCATTTAGCCCTATTCTCTGTTTATTTATTTATTTAGCAACTTTTTATACCGCTGTATCTACAAGACCTAGTGGTTTACAATGAACTCAACTACAAAACAGTTTATATACAACTGGATAACAACAAAATAGGGGGAAGATTCAGGGGTGGCCCAAGGGGGGTACGAAGCCATGTGCGGAGATTAATTGTGGGGCCTCATTTGCATAGGGAGCCTCATTTGTGTAAATATTTGCATAATGTTCACATGCAGTTTTAGTAAACATGCTTCTTAATGAGTTTCTGGATAAAAAAAGACTAACAGATTTCTACGTTACTATATTTCAGTGCCAACCACCAGGCCCATTATGAAGTACTATAAACACTAACCATATAGAACTCATAGCAAATCCACCATATCATTACAGCTTTGCCAGGACTCACAAAGCACCAAACCCTACCTATCAAAAGGCAACACTGCAAATGTTAAATCAATACATCTCAGAGAATACCAATGCATCTCCTACTGGGGATAAAGAACAAGTGACACGGTCAAATAGAAACTACATGAACAGAATACCTCAGCTTGGTTAAAATGCAGAACACAGACCATCACCAAAGAACAAGGGATCACAATTTAGAAATAGGAAGACAATAATTAAACTGGGAACCCCAAAAGCCAAGCTTGCGATGTACAACACCACTAGAGAAATAAAACTATAAATTAATTTCCTCTTGTACTAAACAAAACACAAAAGACGTTAACAATGCACATTTCCCAGAGCTGATATATTCTAGTTAATAAATTCAAAATAAAAAAGTATTTTTCTACCTTTTGTTGGTTGTGCATTTTCTTTTTCAGTTGCAATTGCTCCAGTCACTTTCTTTTGGTTTCTTCGTGTCTTCTGCAAGCTATCCATTTGTCCTTTCTTCTCTTTTAGATTTTTTTTTCCAAATGTTTTCTCTATATCTGCTTTAACATACTGATCTTTCCCCTTTTGCTCTTTCCCCCATTTCTTTCCTTATTCCTTTATCATCCACTCAAATTTCACCCTTCCATTCTCAATCTGCACTTACTCTCCAATACCCGGCCCGTCGTAGACTTTTCTTCCCTCCCACACAAAATACCTTTTCCCATCTCCATTCTCATTCCCCATCCCTTTCTAGTCCTCTCCCAAAATCAGCTCCCTTATAGTTCTAGACCCACACAGCCTCTGCTCCCTTCTAGTCCAGTCTCCCAAGCTTCCACATCAGCCCATTTCCAGTCCTAGACCCCATATGTTGTTTTCCAGTTCCATTCCAGCCTCCCATCAGCCCATTTCCACTCCAAGCTCCCCCATCAGCCCATTTCCAGCCCTATTCCAGCCCCCATCAGCCCATTTCCAGTCCTATTCCAGCCCATCACCCATTTGCAGTCCACGTTCCCATCAGCCCATTTCTAGTCCTATTCCAGCTCCTCATCAGCCCATTTCCAGTCCTAGACCCCCATATGCTCTTTTCCAGTTCCATTCCAGTCCCCCATCAGCCCATTTCCACTCCAAGCTCCCCCACCAGCCTATTTCCAATCCTAGCCCCCTCGTCAGCCCACTTCGTCCTATTCCAGCCCTCATCAGCCCATTTCCAGTCCATTTCCCCCTCCCACCATCACAGCCCATTTGCAGTCCTATCCCCCCCCCCCATCACAGCCCAATTGCAGTCCTATTCCCCCCCAATCACAACCCAATTGCAGTCCTATCCCCCCCCAATCACAGCCCAATTGAAGTCCTATCCCCCCCAATCACAGCCCACTTGCAGTCCTATCCCCCCCAATCACAGCCCACTTGCAGTCCGTTTCCCCCCCCAACATCACAGCCCATCCAGTCCTAGCCGCCCGCCCCTCCGAAGAGCACTGCACCATCAAAGGGGCTGCAAAGGGGGTCAGGGAAGCCCGCGCAAGGCCCCGGCTCCCTCTGCACAGCCGCCAATGTGAAGAGTCTTTTTCTTCACGCGGGCGGCTGTTTCAGTGAAGCAGTGAATGCCGGGAAAGGTTAAAGGCAATGCCCTTTAACCTTTCCCGGCATTCGCGGCTTCATTGAAACAGCTGCCTGCATGAAGGAAAAGGCTCTTCACGCGGGCGGCTGTGCAGAGGGAGCTAGGGCCTTGTGCGGGCTTCCCTTGCTCCCTCTGCAGACGTCCATTGAGTGAGAATGTGGTTCGCACGGGGCCCTGTGTGAAGAACATTCTCGCTCAATGGATGGGCCGGCTCTGGGTAGATTAGGTGGTTAAAGGGCTAAGATTAAATAACCTACATTAACGTATGTACAAGTATAGTGTCGTATGGCGATAGTGCTACATGTGAGGTCTACATGTAAGGTCCATAGTGCTCAGTAAAATGGAGAATCTTTAGTCTGCGCCGGAACTCAGTGACGGTATTGGATGAACATATTTCGGCAGGAAGTAAGTTCCACTCGGTGGGTGCAAATAGTGAAAAGGACCTTTTTGATGTTGACTGATTACATTTGATTTGGAGGAACAGTATCACTAGGAGGGTCCTGTGTGGCTTTTCTTCTGATTCTGTTGTCAGATGGCTTCTGTATTATGGTTTGCAAGATGCACGCAGAGGTGTTGTGGAGGATCTTAAATGTATCTAGTAGGACTTTGTATCTGATCTGCAAAAGAACTGTTTTTGATGTGGGGCTGGAAGGATAATCTCTAGTCAAGCATTATTCCCAGATATTTGACTTCCTCTTTGACTGTGAGGACTGTGTCGTGTAATTTTATAGTAGGTGGGAGGATGAATATTGGATTTTTTGTTATGTAGAGGACCTCTGATTTACTGTGATTGATAGTTAGATTTTGTTCTAAGAGCCAGTTGAACATTGCTTTGAAGCATTTCTCTATTGCTGTATATGCTGGGTTGTTGGAGGAGAATGTTGTGATTAAGATGTCATCGGCATACAGCTGTTAGAGTACATCATACTCCGCGCATCATACTCCAAAGTCTCTTTGAGACTTTGGAGTTATTCTTTGACATCAGTATGGGACGTGGGCAGCATCACACATTGTTTGGGGAAGGATCTCCTGAAGAAAACTAGTTTGAAACGCCGGTAGGGCGCCATAGCAGAGCGTCGGGATCCAGTTCACCAGCACTGTTCTTAAGGCTGTGAATAAGGGCTGTGGTTTTAAGTTAAGTTATATTTTAAAAGTAATACAGCACTTGTATCCATAAAACACTTGATATATAAGAAACACTGGGGTCATTGATGTGAACGACAGCACCGAGTGAAAGGACGCGGGTCCTAAAGGAGTGCTTATCGAATCTGAGACCTAGAAACAGCGTTAATATAGCAAGCATTGTAACTCATTCTCGAGTTGGGATTGGACGACTTCTTTGAATACAGCAGTAACTCGTCCAGGAGATTAGACCTAACTGGTTGTATTAATACAGAGGAGAAAGAAAGAATCACAGAACTCAACAAAGATTTCCAACGTGCAGCAAGACAGGACAAGGAAAAGTACTACAATGACGCATGCAAGGAAATAGAAACAGAAACTATTAGAGGAAGAACAAGATCAGCTTTCCTAAAGCTACGAGAGTTAAAGAAAAAGTTCCAGCCTCGAATTGGAATGTTACAAGATGCTCAAGGTTCTATGTTGAATGATGCTGAGAAGATCAAGAAAAGATGGAAGGAATATACAGAGTTTTTATATGATAAAGATCAAGTGGACCAACAGCCGTTTCAACCTGTACCTTATGATCTGGAACCATTGGTGATGAAAGAAGAAGATGAAGCAGCATTGAAAGCCTTATCAAAGAACAAAGCACCAGGCATTGATTGCATTCCCATAGAAGTAATCTGATGCAGCTGTTACCTGATGCACCAGGCATTGATCGCATTCCCATAGAAGCAATCTGATGCAGCTGTTACCATACTTACAAGGCTCTGCCAAGAAATATGGAAGACAGCATCATGGCCAACTGACTGGAAAAGATCTGTGTTTATACCAATACTAAAGAAAGGTGATCCAACTGACTGTGGAAATTATCGCACAATCGCTCTGATCCCACATGCCAGCAAGATTCTACTGAAGATTATTCAAAAGAGACTACAATCATACCTGGAACAAGAACTACCTGAAGTGCAAGCAGGGTTCAGAAAAGGGCGAGGAACGAGAAACATCATTGCGGATGTGAGATGGATCCTTGAAAAGACTAAAGAATACCAAAAGGATATCTATTTGTGCTTTATCAACTATAGCAAAGCTTTTGACTGTGTAAACCATGAAAAACTGGGCCACATTAAGAAGCATGGGTATACCAGAACACCTGATCGTTCTCTTGCACAATCTGTACATTGATCAAGAAGCAACAGTTCAAACAGAACAAGGAGAGAAACAGAATGGTTTAAAATAAGCAAAGGTGTAAGACAAGGCTGCATACTTTCCCCCTACCTGTTTAATTTATATGCAGAACAAATCATCAGAGAAGCAGGATTGTATGAAGACAAAAGAGGTGTGAAGATTGGTGGAAGACTCATCAATAACCTTCGCTATGCTGATGATACCACATTACTGGCAGAAAGTGAAGATGATCTGAAACATTTGCTTCTCACAATCAAAGAACATAGTCTCAAAATGGGCCTGCACCTTAATGTAAAGAAGACAAAGATCATGACAACTCGCATAATCAACAGGTTCATCGTCAAAGGAGAAGAAATTGAAATTGTGAATAACTTTAACCTACTTGGATCAACTATCAATAAAGAAGCAACAAGCAGTCAAGAAATCAGACGACGCATTGCTCTTGGCAGAATGGCTATGAAAGACCTAGATAAGATTTTCAAGAGCAGAGATGTCTCTCTCCATACAAAGATTTGACTTGTTCAAGCCATGGTATTTTCAATAACATCATATGGATGTGAAAGCTGGACAGTGAAAAAGATAGACAGGAAGAAAATTGATGCCTTTGAATTATGGTGCTGGCGGCGAATACTGTGTATACCATGGACTGCCCGAAGAACAAACCAGTCGGTACTAGAGGAGATCAAACCTAAGCTTTCTTTAGAAGCTCAGATGACAAGACTTCGACTTTCATACTTTGGACACATCGAAGAGAGAGATCATTAGAGAAAGACATCATGCTTGGCAAGATAGAAGGTCAACGCAAAAGAGGAAGGCCAGCAATGAGATGGATCGATACAATAACAGCAGCTACGGGTACCAGTCTGTCAACAATAAGCCGCCTGACTGAAGACCGAACACAATTTAGGATAGCTATCCAGAGGGTCGCCATGAGTCGACTCCGACTCGACGGCACTTAACAACATCATTTCAGTCAAAGTGGTTTACGTTGTAACTTAAACTTAGTAATAAGAACATAAGATATGCCATACTGGGTCAGACCAAGGTCCATCAAGCCCAGTATTCTGTTTCCAACAGTGGCCAATCTAGGTCATAAGTATCTAGCAATGCGATGCAATGTGTGACCTCGAGTCAGTCATGACTCCTGGTGACCCAGAAGCTCCTGGGTTTTTTGGCAGTGTCACTGGAAGTAGATTGCCAGGCCTTTCTTCCAAGGCAATGGAGGGTTAAGTGACTTGCCCAAGGCCACAAGGAGTACTAGTGGGAATTGAACCCTGGTTGCTTGGTTACCAAGCCAGTGTTATAACCACTAGGCTACTCCTCCACTCCAAGTATCTAGCAGTCTCCCCAAAAGACACAGGTTCCTCAATGCTTGTACTGGGTCAAGCAGTGATATCCTGGGTCCCTTTTAATAATGGTTTATGGACCTTTCCTCCAGGAACTTGTCCAAACCTTTTTTAAACCCAGCTACACTAACAGTTTTTACTACATCCTCCAGTAACAAATTCCAGAGTTTGATTACACGTTGAGTGAAAAAATATTTTCTCTTATTAGTCTTAAATAGGTTACCCTGTAGCTTCATTGCATGTCCCCTAGTCTTTTTTTAATTTTTATTTATATTCTGATGATGTAAACAGTCGATCTACGTTTACCTGTCGCATTCCATTCATTAATTTATAGAACTCTTTCATATCTCCCTTCAGCCATCTCAATTTCCAGGTTGAAGAGCCCTAACCTTTTAAGCCTCTCTTCATGAGGGGTATCTTTCCATCCCCTTAACCATTTTGGTCCCACCATGGAACGATACAGAGGCATAATAATATCCTTTGTTTTATTTTCCATTTCTTTCTTTGTGATACCTAGCATTCTATTTGCTCTCTTGGCTGCTGCTGCACACTGGGCGGGGGGTTTTAACATGTTATCCACAATGACGCCTAAATCTTTTTCCTGGGTGCTGGTTCCCAATGTGGAACCTTGCATCGTGTAACCATAGTTTGGGTTGTTCTTTCCTAGGTGCATAACTTTGCACTTGTCCACATTAAATTTCATCTGCCATTTGGACACCCAGTCTTCCAATTTATCAAGATCCTCTTGCAATTTTCCACAATCCTCCTGGGCTTTAACAACTTTAAATAGTTTTGTATCACCTGCAAATTTGATAACCTTACTTGTTATTCCCTTTTCCGGGTCATTTATGAATATGTCAAAAAGCAGTGGACCCAGCACAGATCCCTGGGTACATTAAATGTACAATAAATAGGGACATCAATAACGTGGATTTTTCTGAGGCATTGGAGAGTTAAGTCTTTAAATATGCACTGAAGACCCTCATCAAGTCCTTGGTGGACATTCAATGTGTAGTGGCACCTTCACCCCTAGATCTAAGGCATAAACATTTTATTCAATTCCACATACATCTTACACATGAATTGATTACTTGTTTCTGGATTATGCTCTCTGTCCAATAATATAAGAGGCCACAACTGGTGATAGGATCTGGTCAAATTATTCTCTTATAATGAGTATCTTGGGTATTCAAAAAAAAGATACCACTGGAGATTAAATAATAGTTTGTTAGAGAAGTGCGAGGCGTGGGACGTCTTGGAGAAAGTGATTAAAAGGAGTTTGGGTTTGGGAGTAGTACTGTATGAGACACTTAAGTAGTGATTCAGGGACACTATCAAATGGGCAAGTACGGCAAAAAAAAAAGATAAAGAGAAGATGCTGACAGCTCACTCAGCTGAGACAGACAAACGAAGCATTACTGGATAGGCAAGAGGAGGCAGATGAGCAAAAATTGCTTGCATTAAGGGGTCAAATGCAGGCTTTGCGGCCAAAATTGTCAACTGTGTTTTGGCTAGGACTAGACAAAGATACTTTGAAAAAGGCATCGGGCCAGAAAGCTGTTGGCACATCAATTGTAGCAGCAATTATTGTAATCCCAAACTTTGATCATCAAAGAGGAAAATGGAGAACCTTTGACTGGGAGTGCACTTTGCTAGGTTTTAGCAGGGTCTGTACTTCTCTGAGGTACTGGCTTCACCAAAGGAGATGCTGGATTATCTTTCTAATGTTGATATGCACAAGATGGATCAGGATTAGGCAGCTGCCCTTGATGCTTCAATCATTATGGCAGAGATCTTGAGATCAATTAAGGGATTGAAGTCAGGGAAGGCACCAGGGGTTAGATAGTTTTTTGACTAAATTTTGCACATACTTTGCTAATTTATTGGCCTCTTGGCTGTATGAGTTCAGCTCTGTGCTGGAGGGTGGTGAACTGCCTGAATAGATTATGGAAGCAGGGATCTTGTTGATACACAAAGCAGGAAACGATCCACTCTGCTGTGCTTTGTATTGCCCGATTTCTCTGCTAAACCTAGATATGAAATTGCTGGGCACAATTCTAGCCAAGCGTTTAAATTGGGTGCTACCGGCTATTATACATGAAGATCAGGCAGGCTTTATCTCTGACTGGCTGGTGGGGATAATGTACAGATGCTACTTATCTGCAATTCTGGCCTTTAGATGTGAACTGGCAAGACAGTGTAGGATTCAGCAAATCCCAGACTGGCAGAGAATGATGCAAAGACTTGGGTCTGTATATTTTTTGAACAGATTGACTGCTGTACATTTGAGTCCACTTGAAAAGATCTTGAAGTGCCTCATAAATGGGTGTTTTGAAGCATAAAACATGGTTATAGCATGTAATGATATTGAATGTATATTATGATCAGGTGATCCATTTCGCTGGTTCTGGGTTATTTCAGATAGATGGGGGGGGGAAGGGGGTGGTTTTGAGGGTTGTTTGTACAAATAGATGATGTCTGGTGGCATAATTTTAACATTGCACATTGTATGCTACAAAATGTTTTGAAAAAAAAAAATCGCTTTTTTTTTTTTTTTTTTAAAGAAAGATACTGCAATACCTTAAAATAAGGACTCCATACAACAGTTTTACATATGAAAAATCCAAATGAATTCTTTAATGAGTACACACCGAAATATAATAGCTTTTACTACATCCTCCGGCAACACGTTCCAGAGTTTGATTACGCGTTGAGTAGTCTTGAATGTGCTACATTGTGTGGATGTTGCATACTTGAACCTCAGTAAGCCTTTTATATAAAGAACATATGAACATAAGCAATGCCATACTAGGTCAGGCCAAAGTCCATCAAGCCCAGCATCCTGTTTCCAACAGTGGATAATCCAGGTCACAAGTACCTGGCAGGTTCCACAATGCTTATACTGAGGCAAGCAGTGGATTTCCCAGACCCTCTTTAATAATAGTCTATGGACCTTAACTCAAGGAACTTGTCCAAACCATTTTTAAACCCAGCTACATTAACAGCTTTAACTACATTCTCTGATAATGAATTCCAGAGCTTGACTACACGTTGAGGGAAAAAATATTTTCTCTTATTGGTCTTAAATGGATTACACTGTAGCTTCATTGCATGTTCCCATAGTCTTTCTACTTTTTGATGGTGTAAACAATCGATCTACATTTACCCGTTCCACTCCATTCATTAATTTGTACACCTCTATTTATCTCCTCCTCAGCCATCTCTTTTCCAGGTTGAAGAGACCTTACCTTTTAAGCCTCTCCTTGTAAGGGTATCCTTCCATCCTCTTTATCATTTTGGTGACCCTTCTCTGTACCTTTTCTAAATCCGCTATATTCTTTTTAAGATACGGCGACCAGAATTGCACACAATATTCCAGGTGTGTTCACACCATGGAATGATACAAAGGTAGTATAATATCCTTTGTCTTATTCTCCATTCCTTTCCTTATGATTCCTAGTATTCTATTTGCTTTCTTGACCGCCGCCGCTGCATACTGGGCGGAGGGTTTTAACATGTTATCCACGATGACACCTAAATCTTTTTCCTGGGTGGTAGTTCCTAATGTGGAACTTTGCATCGTGTAGCCATAGTTTGTGTTGTTCTTTCCTAGGTGCATAACTTTGCACTTGTCCACATTAAATTTAATCTGCCATTTGAAGTCCAGTCTTCCAATTTATCAAGGTCCTCTTGCAATTTTTAACCACTTTGAATAATTTTGTGTCATCTGCAAATTTGATTACCTCACTCATTATTCCCATTCCAGGTCATTTACAAATATGTTAAAAAGCAGCATTGAGGATCTGGAAGAGCAGCAGAGCTCACATGGTGCTGGTCAATGGGGGTCCATGTTTATGGAGGAAAGAATTCATGGGATGCTGCAGGCCTCAATGCTGGGCCAGCTGTTTCTGATATTGTTACAAGTAGCATTAGAGAACTCCTTAAGGGAAAAAGGTATCTGTTGTTTAAGAGGATAAAATGATATTCACACCAATCAAACTGGACAACCCAGACTACTCCAACATAGCCAACTGCTTCCAACAAATGGCAACCTGGCTTCAGGAAAACAATCTGTCAATAAATTACAACAAAACTGAAGCACTATTCATCACAAGAAACCCTACATTTTCACCCATGGCCACCATCAACCTGAATGACATCATAATACCAGTAAGACAAGAAATAAAATACCTGGGAGTGATGCTCGATGAGGACCTTAGCCTTCAATCCCACATTGCCAAAACCACAAAGAGCGTTTACATCAAAATGAGAACCATCAGAAGGCTCAAACCCATCCTCGCTCAGGAGCACTTTCAAACAGTCTGTCAAGCCCTCATCATTCCCACACTAGACTATTGTAATCCCATCTACCAGGGGCTACCAAAAAAGACCCTGAGACCACTACAGCTAGCACAGAACACAGCCGCACAAATCATAACAGATTGTTCAAGTCACGACCACATTACTCCCATTTTGTACCAGCTGCACTGGCTCCCAATCAGCTCCCGAATCCGCTTCAAAGTACTTATAAACATATTCAAAATAATACACAACCTCTCAGCTAACAGCCTACAACCACTCATAAAAACTAACGACAGCAGAAGACCAAGAAGAAAAGGAACCACAGACACCATCAGCACACCAAAGGAATTTGCCAAAACAAATCAGGAGGGAGGAGTAGCCTAGTGGTTGAGGCAAGGTACTTCAGGCTGGAAGGTCAGGGGTTCAAGTCCCACTAGAGGACAGCAACCTTGGGCCAGAAGGACTGGGGTTTCTAGTCCCACAGATGCTCCTTGTGGACTTGGGCAAGCCACTTAACCCTCCACTGCCCATGTTCCCTGTAAGTATTAGTGTATGTGTCTCATATCCCTGCGTCTTAAATGTATCCCCCAATTGTGTGGTGACCGCTTTGATTGAAGGATAAGGCGGTATACAAAACTGTCTAAATAAATAAATAAATAAATAAACATCAAGAAGGGCACTCTTCCTGGCAGCGCGCACTCTATGGAACTCCCTCCCAGACCACCTAAGATCAACCAAAGACCTCAAGGACTTCAGAAAACTTCTTAAAACAGCCCTATTTACAGAAAACTTCAAGGACATCACCTGAACTGACTCCTATTTGCAGCACAACCAAGGCAATATAGATCATGACCCTAGCTCACCAATTTTACATGGCTCTATTCTTGTATATATGTATATTGCTCACTATGTATATAGCTCACCGATAAATCTAGCACACTGCACCACACATCACTCTTCTTAAACCTCCCACTGCATGCTACAGACCACACAATAATATTGATTGATGTGCTAAACCGCTTTGATTTAATGATAAAGCGGTAAACTAAATCCGTCTAACTAAAATAAATAAAACAATAAAATAAATAAAACACATTGGTATAGGCACAAAAATGCAAGGGATTTGAAAGAAATGGCAACATAGTTGAAGTTTGGAAATTGTGCTTTAAAGAAAAAAAAATGTAAAATCATAAACCTGAGACGCAAAGACTGACAAGCCATCTTAGAACAATAGCTGACAAATGTTAAACAAAGATAGACTGACAAGTACTTATCTCAGATTAACTGCAAGTCAGAGTACAGGGAAGTTAACAGTATGCCAGATGCATAATCAGAAGCATCATCAGTGGGGGGAAAAACGGATGTGGCAGTATCATCCTTACATAGGTTACTAGTAAGATCTTCCCTTGGATCGTGGGTTCCTTTCTGGAAGCCACACCATTTTAAGGTCATTGCAAAGACTGGAGTGGTTTAGAAAATGGCTACTAAAATGGTAGAAGTTTTGCAGCACAAACCCTACACAGAGACCACACAGATAATAATTGCAGTTTATCTTCATTTTTATTAAGTGGACCATGGCAGATAATGAAGAGATAATGTACTGCTATTATGCTACAAATAGTCTACTAAAAACGAAAAGAAAGAACATTCCCATAGGAAAAGCTGCAAAAAGCAATGGATGCAAACTTAAGATCCTTCATTTTAAAGATCAAACAAAAGTATGTAAATGATATCATCTTAACATGATTAAGAACTTCTGTAGAAAGAGAAAGAGGAGATCTAAGCAGAAGCAACAGAAGAAAGGTATGTGCAGACAGAAAGAGGAGATCAAGAAAGGCACACCAGAAAAAGAGGCTGGTGCAGAGAAAGAAGAGGTTCAGAGAACTGAAAGGAATATTTATAAAGAGATGGATAGGAAAGATGGAGAATCACAAGTGGATGACAGTAAGGAAGAACAAGTCAAAAAAAAATAAAGTGACAAGGAAGAGAAGAGGTGGAAGAAAGACCAAGAAGTAGATGGACTGATGGTTGAGCTCCTAGCCAGTGTGGAAAAGTAGGTATATACTGGGTTCCAAGACAGAGAAAAACACCTAAGGCAAAAAGAATAATTAAGATGAATAAAGTCATAACCGGCATAGAGAAACCATCTAATGATATCACAGAAATAAATCAGATAGAGTTTCGTATAACTGGCCATAAAAAAAATGATGTATAACCCCCTTCTTTGACAAAAAGTGTAGTTACTCACCTGTAACAGATGTTCTCCGGGGACAGCAGGAATCAGTCCTCACATATGGGTGATGTCGGCACCGATAGAGTCCTCACGGAAACATCCCCCCCAGCTTTCAAAGAAAGCCTTTGGGAGATGCCACCACGCATGTGTGGTCCCTTCCCGCCCATGGGTGCCATCTTGCTGAGTCAGATGACATAGCTAAAAGACAGCAAAAAATAAAATATGGTAAAGGAACAACTCCAAGGGGAGGAGGGAGGGTTGTGAGAACTGATTCCTGCTGTCCCCGGAGAACACCTGTTACAGGTGAGTAACTGCACTTTCTCCGGGAACAAGCAGGAAGTCAGTCCTCACATATGGGACTCCCCAGCTACAGGCTACCGAAAGCCCATGCAAAACCAGGGCTCCATCATGGGGAGCCGCAAGCAGCAGCAATGTAGTCTGTGTACACAGACCACAGTAGGACCCCTGTGTCTGATGGAACCAGCACTCTGGTAGCCTGAACACAAAAGGGTCGGAGGTAGGAGTTGCCTAAACCCTGAAAAGGTTACAGAGCACAGCCTGGCCGAAGGCACTGTCTCATTGGGACTCTTTTTCCAGACAGTAATGAGCTGCAAAGGTATGGACTGAAGACCAGGTGGTGGCCTGGCAGATGTCCACCATCGGGACAGACCGCAAGTTTGCCATCGAGACCACCATAGCCCTGACACGGTGCATCGTGATGCGACCTTCCAGCGGGAGCCTCGCCTGATCACAGGCGAGGGCAATACAGTCCGCCACCCAGGTGGACAATGTACGCTTGGTCACCACCTCCCCCAGCCTACTGGTGTTGTAGGAGATGAAAAGCTGAGAAGCTTTGCAGTGCCCCTGAGTGCTTTGGATATAGAAGAACAAGGCCCTCTTACAGTCCAGGGTATGGAGGACTGTCTCCGGCCGACTGGAGTGAGGTCTTGGAAAGAAGGTAGTGAGCACCACTTCCTAGTTGAGGTGGAAGAGGTTTGGGAGTCTACTTGCTTACACGGGCCATGCCCACGTCCCTTGGCCTGCTGATCCTGTTGGTGAGCTCGGGAGACCTGATAAGGTGGGTAGTTTCGGTAAGCAGATCCCTTCCTCGGGTAAAAGGACTTTTTACCCAAGTCCTTCCGTCGGGGAGGAGCAGCGGTCTTCTTAGAGTGCTTGGTCCTCATTATGAACATGGTCTCTAGCTCGTCAGCATTGTCGGTCATGGGTTTGCCAAAGAGATTCTCCCCGTGGCATGGAACATTGACCAATTTGTCCTGAACACACTGCTTGAGGTCAGACGACTGAAGCAAACTTGGCAGCATACACCAAAGTGCCATGGCTACCCGGGCTGCCAACTTGAACTCGTCATAGGCTGCTTGAGACATGAATTTAGAACACTCACGGACTGCCTTGGCCAGGTTCTTGAACCACTGCAAAGGTTCTTTGGAGAGACCAGTCGAGAACCCGACGAGTTCCTTTGCCAGGTCTCTCAGGTATATGCCCAGGTACAGATGGTAGGTCTGGATACGGCAGGTGAGCTTTGAGCCCTGGCAGCACTTTCTGCTGAGGGCATCCAAAGTGTGGGCCTCCCTGCCTGGGGGCACCGAGGAGTGCGTCTTTTGGCTTTTCAGCCGACGCATGGCCAACTCCACCACCGTGGAGGTGTGCGGCAGTTGTGACTTCTGGAAGCCTGGGATCTGGCAGACTCAATACATCGAGTCGAGCTGTTTGCTCACCACCGGCACTGATGTCGGTGTCTCCCACATTCAGAGCATGAGCTGTTCCAGGATGGGAGGAATGGGTACCATGAGCAATTCCCGCGGAGGGGCCTCATACTGGAGTATTTCCAACTCATCTGCCTGAGGGTCCTCCTCCGACTCGGTCGGGAATGCCAGGGCTTTAGACATGTCCCTGACGAAATCCAGGAAGCCCATGTACTCAGGTGGGGACTGCTGCTGAGGTTCCAAGATGGGAGAGTCAGAAGGGACGTCATGGTGGTGACGGATATCGGGGGACTCCTCGTCCTCCGTCTCCCACTCGGAGTAGTCCGTCAAGGACTCATAGGAGGGTTTCTCCGTGGGCCTTGGGGCCCTGCAGATGGCACCTGGTAAACTTGACGGAGATGACCACAGTCCTGTCGAGTGGGACTCAGAGCACGGTGGTCGGGGAGGATGAACCAGTCATGCTGGACAACAGTGCCCACTACTGGTCCATGAAGGCAGACAAACTACACTCCAGGGCTGCCTTTGACGTGGGCACTGAGGGACTTGGGCCCGAAGCCGGCTCCCCCAAAGGGGAATCCTCGACGAGGATGGTGTCTGGGTAGAAGCCAGTCAACGGTCAGACCCTTCCTGGGGACCTTCGCAGGTCTCTCCTCCGATGTCTCGGACTGCGGGACTGGGCCTCGGGAGCTCCCGGCTGGTTGGAACCATCCAAGGATGCTGCCTTCAAGGGATTCTTCTTCTTCCTGGGTTCCCTCATGGGACAGTCCGTTTCTGAGGACCCACGATGAGGCTTGGGTTCAGAGAGTTCCACCCGAGATGTCAGGGCCTCAGATGCGGCCCTGGCCTTCGGAGGCATCGGGATCTCGGGGAAAAACTTACCGTGTTGCTGCTGGCGGCTCTTGAGCGCCTTGGTGGAATCCTCTTGTAGAGACTGCAGGCCGCCAGGTCATGGTCTGTCCCGAGGCAGCGAAGACAGCAGCCGTGTGTGTCGGTGAAAGACATGACTTTAGAGCATCGATCACACTTCTTAAAGCCAGTGGTAGCCATGGGGGGAAAAAGGTACTCCTGCGAGGTCGAAGACCCTCCGGGCTGCCAGCAGGAGAAAAAAGGTGCGAAGACACCAGAAAAAGAAAATAATGAGATTACAAAAATTAACTGAACCAGATGCTGAGGCACTGAGGTCGGTAGGCGGGAAGAGTACTGGTGCAATACCAGAGGCGAGTGTAAAACTCGGAGAGAGAAAAAAATCAACTTTTTCCAGGGACAAGCCAGACAATATCTGAAGGGCTCTGTGGAAAAAAGGAGACTGAACAAAATGGCACGCTTGGGCAGGAAGGGGACCACGTATGCATGGTGGCATCTCCCAAAGGCTTTCTTTGAAAGCTGGGGGGGATGCTTCTGCAAGGGCTCCGTCGGTGCCGACGTCACCCATATGTGAGGACTGACTTCCTGCTTGTTCCTGGAGAACTTACAGATATAAAAATAAAAATAAAATTGCGTGCAGATGTATCATTAATAGATGAGTAGGTTAATGGATAAGGACACCTAAAATAAGAGATTCAAAATCTCACACTTAAATATGCTGCACTAACCAAAGAAGATTCATATCATCCAACAACAAACTGGAAGTAAAGGCAGACAGAATGTGTGATCATAGATTGTAATATCTGTCAGTTCAACAGAAGGACAATATGAGAGGAGCATTTGGAACCAAAGCTATTATGACTTTCATTAAGTGAAACAGAAACCTCAGCACAGCACAGATTGGTGAGAAAGATTTTGCTAGCATCCCACACTCTTGGATAACAGACTACCTTGAAATGGAGTAGAATTGTGGAACAAGTTTACCATGAAAATGCAGCAACCTATATTTCATTTAAATTATGGAGGACGACAAACTGTCATTCCTAATATCAAGATTGAGCTAGAAATATTGCGGGCACATCCCCTGTCGCCACTCTAGTTCTGTTTGGCACTAAATCTACTGAACACTCAACTCACTAGGCTATGGATTAGGCCTTATTCCTAAAAGTGATTTTGACTCTCAGATTAAATCACACCTGTACTACAAAAGATCATGAAAAAGGAAAATGTGTATACATATCTAGGAATAGAAGGTGGTTGAAAATCTAGTATAAGTTGAGAGAAAAAAAATCAGTAAATACTACTGCAGAAGATTGATAATGAAACATTAAAAGCACAGAATGAAATACAAGCTATCAATCAACTTAATCCTAGTGCTCCAGAACAGCTTTGGAATCTTGAAGAACTGGATTTAAGAACAAGAAATATTTCTCCATGCCCATAAGGCAGTCTATAAGAATCAGTGTGTGCTATGACTCCACATTCCAAAAGTCAGAGGAGGAATGAGCTTTATAGAAATACATTATACATACAGAGCTACTATTACAGGCCTTCAGGCATACTTAGCAGCATCAATAGATAAAAATATTCAAAAAATGATTATGCATGAAAGCAAACAGCCAGAGTCGGTGGTGTTGTTAAGGCTATCGAGTTGGTGCAGACTCATGGCGACCTTCTGCATAGTTGTCCTAAACTATGTTTGGTCTTCAGTCAGGTGGCTAATTGTTGATAGAGTGGCATCCATTGATGCTATTATTGTTTTGATCCATTTCATTGCAGGCCTTCCTCTTTTGTATTGACCTTCGATCTTGCCAAGCTTGATGACATTCTCTAATGATCCCTCTCTTTGCATGATGTGTCCAATGTATGAAAGTCGAAATCTTGTCATCTGAGCTTCTAAAAAAAGCTTAAGTTAGATCTCCTTTAGTTATCGACTGGTTTGTTCTTTGGGCAGCCCATGGTATACACATTATTCTTCATCAGCACCATAATTCAAAGGCATCGATTTTATTCCTGTTTATCTTTTTTACTGTCCAACTTTTGTATTCATATGACGTTATTGAAACTCTCATGGCTTGGACAAGACAAATCTTTGTAGAAGGATTACAGCTCAGCTTTTCAGAATCTTGTCTAGGTCCTTCATAACCATTCTGCCAAGATCAATGTGTCATCTGATTTCTTGAATGCGTGGCATTTCTTTATTGATTATTGATCCAAACAGGATCAATGATGAAGCTTATCGATTTTGTAAGTTGTTAGGATCTTTGTCTTTTTCAAGTTAAGATGCAGGCCATTTTAAGAACATGTTCCTTGATCTTGAGAAACAATTGTTTCAGACCATCTTCACTTTCAGACAGTAATGTGGCATCATCAGTATAGCAAAGGTAGTCGGTGAATCTTTTGCCCACCTTCACACCTCTGTTATCTTCATATAGTCCCTCCTCCTCTATAAGAACATAAGATATGCCATACTGGGTCAGAACAAGGTCCATCAAGCCCAGTATCATGTTTCCAACAGTGGCCAATCTAGGTCATACTTACCTAACAGTTTCCCCAAAAAATATTAGCACCTCCTTACAAGATCTTTCAGGCCCTTCAGTCCCATGAGGAAGATGAGGTGCTCTTCAGGTCCATCAGTTCTCTGAGCCACTGATATTCGCTTATGTATGACAACTGGAGAAGAAGCTTTCCTTTTGCATCCCTGAAGTGATATTTTATGAGTTCCATTAAATGTGGCAGGATGCTCCATTTTGTGATTTTGTCACTGATGGCACTCCAGACCCTTTCTTTTGCTATCTTTTACACCTTACCATAAAGAATGTCTGTGATGGGGTATATGTCCCTTCATTGCAGGACTCTCAGGGAATTCCAGCTAGCCTTGGCTCGGGAGGTATGGACCCATCTAAGAGGGACCCCCTAGAGTGGCGGATGAGGACACACAGGAGCCGAGGAAAGTCCCGAACCCCTGCTCCCTCCATGGCCAGGAGACATGGGGCCTGGCTCACTGACAACACCTGGGATGAAAGGGAGGTGGAAAGGGAGGTGAGGGACTTGGCCCAGACCCCCTTGGAGGTAGAACCCCTTGGGGAAGATAGAGAGGAACTCTAGCGGGAGAAGGAGATGGAGCTGGGAAATGAACAGCAGCGAGTCCCTGAAGAGACCCCCATGGACAATCAGCCAGTGGATAACCTTCCAGACTTGGGGTTGTTCCTGGACTCTTCTTTGAGAGCAGACTAAGCCAGGAGGACCACGAAAGGACTATCAGATGCCTGCTTGCTGAACCTGGAGATCGATAATACTGGACTGGACCAGAGATGGAGCAACAAATGGTGGCAGTGATGGGACTGAACCCACACCTCCACAGAGATTGGAAAGATAGGCACAACTTAACCAGCCACTGTTCCAGCTACTAGAGGTACAAACTCAGGAGCTTAAGGAACTCACCGATGGGATGATCAGATTGGCTAGGGCATTGAAACCTGAGATGGGCCCAATTGAGGGATTTGTTGCAATGGAAGGACTGCAGGGAACCCAGACCCTCACCTTAGCAAAAATGGGTCCTGGGGAGAATCCTGACATGTACTGTACATTCTGACATTTGAAAGGGTGGCTACAGCAGTGGGTTGGACCTTGGACCAGTAGGCTGTGCGTTTAGCACCGCTGCTTATGGGGGAAGCCCAAGCAGCCTATTGGTTCCTAGAAAGTGTTTTCGGGTCACCAAATTTTACCCTGGAGAAAAGCCTAGGACCGTGGCCCACAGATTAACTGATTTGGCCACCAGGTGGCTGGAACCTGATAAGAACTCTGGACTTGCCATGATAAGAAAGATAGTGCTAGAACAATTTCTTTGTATTTTACCAAGGGAAGTATGGGCATGGGTATCTAGGCAGGAGCCCATGTCCATAACTGAGGTTGTAGGCCTCGCCAACAGCTTTGTCAACACTGAATCCCAAGGACCCTGAGTCCCCAGGGAAGGGAGAAAAGAGATACTCTGATGACTTGTTATGTATATAAATTAAACATGTAGAGGGAAAGCATGCAGCCTTGTCATACACCTTTGGTAATTTTAAACCATTCTGTTTAGAACATAAGAAATGCCATACTCTGTTAGACCAAGGTCCATCAAGCCCAGTATCCTGTTCCCAACAGTGGCCAATCCAGGTCACAATTACCTGTCGGGTCCCAAAAAGGTACACAGGTTCCATAATGCTTGCCCGGGGTAAGCAGTACATTTCCCTGGTCCTCTTTAATAATGGTTTATGGACCTTTCCTCCAGGAACTTGTCCAAACCTTTTTTATACCCAGCTATACTAACAGCTTTTACTACATCCATTGGTAACAAATTCCAAAGTTTGATTACACAATGAGTGAACAACTATTTTCTCTTATTAGTATTAAATGGGTTATACTGTAGTTTCATTGTGTCTCCTAGTCTTTCTACTTTTTGATGGTGTAAACCAGGCATGTCCAACAGGTAGATCGCGATCTACCTGTAGATTGCGGAGGGGTCAGAGGTAGATTGCCAGCCCCACTTGGCTCCATCTCTCCAGCAGCTTGCCCCGTCGCTAGGAGAGAGCTCGTGCCGGCAGGTCATCTGCCGAGGGCTTGCTGCCGCTGCTCCTTTACCTGTCTTTTTTTCCCTGCTTGCGGGAATCTTGCCTGCGAGTGTATTGGGAGCGCTTGTTGTTTTCATGCGAAACGTTTGTGGGTACCCCAGGGGGCCGCCGCCGCCCGCGACAAGACGCCACAGGTCCAGCGTCATACCTGGTCTCCTGCCTCTCAGAATCACCCATTCCTGCCCCCGCCCCGACACCCCTTAGAAGTGTGTTATATACTGGGCAATATCCATTCGCCTGGGCTTTACCTGAATACACTTACCGTATTAGTTGTGTTGTATGCTGGTCATTGGTTGCTTTATAGTTTGCTTTCATTAAACGTTTTCAGGCAGACACAACAAAGTGTCAAGAATTTGGTGATTTTGGCAGGCTTTTCCAATTTTGTTCTAACTTGACTATGCCTTGCCTTTGAATTGGTTCAAACCACTGTGACTTTTGCTTGCCTCTGCAATTTTATTTTGCCTAGCCTCTGCGTTGATTCTACACTGCAATTTTATTTCGCCTTGCCTTTGCGTTGATTCTACACTGTGTGCAGAATTTATTAAATCGCGTGTGTGGTACTTGAACTTGTTTGGCGGTATTTGATTTTATCTGGTTTGCTGGACAGGTGTTTTGAGTTTTTTTTGATGATTGTTTGGTGGTATTTGATTATTGTTGCCCGTATGATGAATTCTTATTTTTACTTTTAGAACTGCATGTGTGGTTTTGGCATCTCCAGTCCTTGTATTGCACATCATTCAGAGGTCTTCAGTTCCTGTTGATCTTCAATACTTTGGGACAGTGACAGTTTTGGACCAGATTCAGACAGTGTTTATACTAACTTAGCAGATTTGGCCTTCTTACATCCAGCCACCCCAGTATAACGAAGATGAGTGTTCCAAAGAAGAGCAAAACCTACCACTTTCATGATGAATGGAAAATGGACTACTTCTTCATCATGGTGAAAGACAAGTGGTGTTGTGTTGTCTAATTTGTAACGCCCCAGTATCCTTGCCCAAAAAGGGTAATCTGGAACGTCATTATAAGGCTCTGCATAGCAATAAGTTTGATGCTGATTTTCCACCCAAAAGTGAAATTCGTAAACTGAAGCTCAAAGAACTTAAATCGAAATTGGCTACTCAGCAACAGTTGATGGCGAAGCCAAGGTCACATTCAGTCAATGCAACCATAGCATCCTTCAAGGTCAGCAACCTCATCGCACAGAAATGCAAATCTTTCACTGAAGGGGAATTTGTGAAAGATTGTTTTCTTGAAGCAGCTGACAATCTTTTTGAAGGATTTAAAAATAAGAAAGAGATCATAGCTGCTATTCAAGATGTACAATTGTCAAGAAACACCGTCATGCGGCGAATAGAAAAGATGTGTGGAGACACAACTGAACAATTGTTGGAGGATGTTTCAGATTGTGTTGCTTTCTCAGTCCAACTGGATGAATCTACAGACATAAGAGACATAGCCCGGTTACCAGTCTTTTTTTTTTTGTTATTTACTCTTTATTAATATTTATATAATACTCAGGTATATACATAAATGAGAATATGAAATCATGGGGATAACAATGAAGCAAAATATAATGAAACTCTTACATCATACAGAAGAAATCATTTCCCAAAAATTAGTCCACATTATACATTGGGAGGCAACAGGAAATATATCAATCCCACCATTTACACTCCTAAAAAGAGCGAAACAATGTAGAAAACAAGAAAAAAAAGAAATAAAAAAGCAGGCTAAGACTTATGCGTTAAAGTATCTGTCAGTTACTAGTCTTTATCTGGATGGTTTTTGAAGACTTCAGTGTTAAAGAAGAACTACTTGGAATGATGTCATGGAGTCATGGAATGATGTCATGGAGTGGAGGAGTGGCCTAGTGGTTGGGGCAAGGTACTTCAGGCCGGAAGGTCAGGGGTTCAAATCCCACTAGAGGACAGCAACCTTGGGCCGGTAGGGCTGGGGTTTCTAGTCTCACAGGTGCTCCGTGTGGTCTTGGGCAAGCCACTTAACCCTCCATAGCCCATGTTCCCTGTAAAATAGTTATCTCCAAGTTAAAATGCCCTGTTCAATGTAATTTCAGTTTGTTCAATGTAAACCGCCTTGATATCATGAAAGGCGGTATATAAGAAATGTTAAATAAAAAAAAAATAAAAATAAATGTCTTTAAAAGGGAGAACTACTGGGCAGGAAATATTCAGTTCTTTCCATTCTTTTGTGACAAAGTGTAATCTTCCATTTTACACTTGTTTCCATCACTACTGATGGAGCAAGAGCAATGACAGGTGAAGTTAACGGTTTCATAGTGGAGTGTAACCAAATAACCCTACTGCCAACATTAGGTAAGCTGCTGCTACCACCCCTGACTTTCCTAGGAACATAATAGCTGTATCACAACTCCATGCAATTACATTCCTCTTTTGGCGGCCCCTACCATCCTGAGCAGATAAAGCATAGTTACTCACCTGTAACAGGTGATCTCCGGGAACAGCAGGAATTTAGTTCTCACATATGGGTAACGTCAGTACCGACGGAGCCTGCACGGGAACGCTCCCCAGACTCCAATAGGAACGCTTTTGGGAGCATCCCTCAGCACATGCGCGCTGCCTTCCCGCCTTTCCAACTGTCCCTCTTCAGTTAAGTTTGCAGCTGAGTGAAAGGATAGAGGGAGAGAGGAAAGAGACAAAGAGAGAGAGAGAGAGACACACACACAACTCCTAGGGGAGGTGGGTGGGTTGTGAGGACTAAATTCCTGCTGTTCCCGGAGATCACATGTTACAGGTGAGTAACTACGCTATCTCCAGGAACAAGCAGGAATGTAGTCCTCACATATGGGGACTCCCTAGCTGAAGATGCCAGGGACATAGCCTCAGGAAGGTGCCACCGTCGAAGGTGAGAATCCTTCCTCCCATGGATCTCTGGCATCCTACCAGGGTTGGTGGGTAGGAGTTGGTTTAGGTTTGAAAGAGATTTTGAAGAACAGCTTGGCCAAAGAAGGCATCCCGACGGGAGGCATTATCTAGGCAGTAGTGGGCTGTGAAGGTGTGTACCGAAGCCCAGGTGGCTGCTCGACAAATGTCATCGATAGACACAGAGTGGAGATTAGCCATAGAAGCTGCCATGGCTCTCACATTGTGAGCTGTGACATGGTCCTGAAGAGGAAGACCCTTACTCTCATAAGTAAAGGATATGCATTGGGCAATTCATTTAGATAAAGTTCTTTTGGAGACTGGAAGTCCCAAATGACTAGGGTCAAAAGCTATAAAAAGTTGTGAGGACTTTCTATGTTGCTGTGTTCTTTGTATGTAAAAAGCCAAGGCCCTTTTACAATCCAAAGTATGAAGGTTTCTTTCTGCATTAGAGGCGTGAAGGCCTCTTAAAAAATACAGGAAGGTAAATGGATTGATTTAGATGAAAAGGCGAAACCACCTTTGGCATAAAATGTGGCCGAGTTTGAAGAACAACCTTATCATGATGAAACCTAGTATAAGGAGGATCAGCCACTAAAGCTTGCAATTCACTGATGCGACGGGCAGAGGTGATTGCAATTAGGAAGATGACCTTTCAGGTCAAAAACTTAAGGGCTGCAGTGACTAAAGGCTCAAAAGGCGGCTTCATGAACTGCCCGAGAACTAGATTTAGATCCCATGCCACCAGTGGTGGCTTGATGGGAGGTTTAGTTAATAAAAGGCCTCTCATAAATCTTGATAGGAGTGGATGAGAGGAAATTTGTTGTCCGTTTAGAGGCTTATAAGAAGCTGCAATAGCACTAAGATGGACTCTTACCGAATTGGTCTTTAATCCAGAATTCGATAAGTGAAGGAGATACTCTAGTATCGATTCTAAGGGTATGACCAGGGGGTTTAATCCCCTTTTGGAGCACCATATAGTAAAACGTTTCCACTTGAAGGCACAAGATCTTCTTGTGGAAAGTTTCCTAGAAGCCTGAAGGATATCTTTTACCTGCTGGGACAGGATGAGATCCTGGAGGTCTAAGCCTTCAACAAGCAGGCCGTGAGGTGCAGGGACTGGGGATTCAGTGCCATAGCATCCCGTTCTCCTGGGAAAGAAGAACTGGAGCATGCCCTAACTCCAGAGGTGTCGCTTGAGAGAGATGCAGAAGCAGGGAGTACCACGTTTGGCATGGCCATCGTGGTGCTACGAGAATCATGCGACCCCTGTCTCTCTGAAGCTTGAAGAGTGTTTTGGGGAAGAGGGGAATGGGTGGGAAGGCATAAAGGAAGTCCTGACCCCAGTGAAGGAGGAAGGCATCCCTTGCCGGACAGTTGTGCGCCGGAATCCTGGAACAGAACCGGGGAAGTTTGGCATTTATTATTTATTATTTATTTTATTTATTTATTACAATTTCTTATATACCGCGCTATTTAGCATCAGTGCGGTTTACATTATAACTTAACGACCATAACAACAAGCTGTCAGGTTTACATCGAACAGGAGTATAAACTTGGAAAACAGGGTCAACTATATACATAATCTATTTACATTGGAAGGATAGATAAAAGTCAGATAATGCATGTAGGTCTTTTCTAACTAAATTGGGTCAATTCCTGGAGGGTATATCTAGGATCAATTGCTGTCAGGTAAGTGTTGGAGGAACAAGTGGGTTTTGAGGGCCTTCCTGAACTGATATAGGTTGGCTATGGCCCTAATGTCAGGGGGTAGAGCATTCCAGCATTTGGGTACGTAACAGCTGAAAGTCCTGTTTGTGGTTGACAAGTTGTACTTTGTCGAAGCCTTTGGTATTGCAAGCAAGTTTACAGCTGTTGATCTTCTGGATCTGTTGGGAGGGACAAAGTGGATAAGATGAGTGAGTGAGGAGGCTGAAATACCTTTGATTGCTTTGAAAGCTAATAGAAGGGTTTTGAAGGTGATTCTCCCATTGATTGGTAGCCAGTGCAGCTGTTTGAGAATGGGGGTCACGTGGTCGTATCTGGATGCTCCGTAAAGGATCCTAGCTGCGGTGTTCATGGCCAACTGTAAGGGGGTTAATGTGGATTGGGGGAGACCTTGTAAGATGGCATTTGCAAAATCAAAGTGCGGCAGTATCAGCGCTTGATATATGGTTCGGAAGTCATCTGGGTCCAATAGGGAGCGTAGGTGCTTGAGAGAGCGTATTTTGAAGTAGACGGCTTTGACTATGTTGCTTATGTGGCTTTTCAAGTTAAGATGTTGATCCAAAGTAACTCCCAAATATTTTATTGCATCTTTGGTTTGCAAATCAGCTTCATTGACACTGACATGGGATGGGGGGGTAAAGTAGGCGTTCAGTGGACTTGCAAAGAGGTCTATGTCTGGAGTGCCCCAGAGATTAAATATCTTTGCCACCTGGTCTAGGTGGAGTGACCACTCGTGAGGTAGCAGTACTCGACTGAGTTTGTCTGCCCAAAGGTTTTGAATGCCTGGAAGATATACCACTAGAAGGTGAATTTGATGCTCTCTGGCAAGGGCCCATAGTCGTAAAGCTTCATTGCATAACAACAGAGAGCCTGTCCCGCCCTGCTTGTGCACATAGAACATGGCTACCTGATTGTCCGTCTGGACTAGGACTGTCTTATAGCTGAGCTGGACGTGGAACACTCGAAGAGCTAAATAAATTGCTCTTAATTCCAGGAGGTTTATGTGTAAACCAACCTCCTGTGGAGTTCAGGTGCCTTGGGTAGAGAGATGATGCAGGTGTGCTCCCCAACCCACCTGTGATGCATCTGTTGTTAGGGTGGCCTGAAAGAGGGGTTGATGGAAAGGAGACCCCACTGTCAGATTTTCTAGTGATTGCCACCATTGGAGGGACAAAATTAGTCGTTGAGAGATTGTTATTTTGTCCGACAAACGACCCGTGGCCTGTGTCCACTGTGTGGAGAGGGTCCACTGAGCTGCTCGCATGTGGAGGCGAGCATATGGGACTACATGAACTGTGGATGCCATGTGTCCCAGTAACTGCAGTAGCTCCCGAGCAGTGAAGGAGGATTTGCCTGCTGCTTGGGAAGCTAGCTGCATTATGCGAAGACACTGGGCCTGTGGAAGGAAAGCTCTTGCCTGTCTAGTATCCAGACAGGCTCCTATGAATTCTAGGCATTGCAAAGGAACTAGTTGAGATTTCGGGAAGTTTATTACCAATCCCAAGTAGTGGAGGATTCGCATTGTATGGGACAGTGCAGTGCTGGCCTCTGCCACTGTGGAGGCTCGGATGAGTCAGTCGTCTAAGTAAGGGAAGACGAAAATCCCCAGGATTCGTAGAAATGCAGCTACTACTGCCATGCATTTCGTGAATACCCTTGGTGCTGAAGCAAGACCAAAAGGAAGAACCCTGTACTGGAAATGTCTTCCCCTGAAAAGGAAACGTAAAAATTTCCTGTGATCTGGATGGATGAGAATGTGAGTGTATGCATCCTTTAAGTCTAGAGAGCAAAGCCAGTCCTGGCTTTAAAGGTATGGCAGAAGAGTTCCCAAAGAAATCACTTTGAATTTCTCTTGAAACATATATTTGTTCAATTCCCTGAGGTCTAGAATGGGTCTGTGTCCTCCTGTTTTCTTTGGAATAAGAAAATAGGGGGAATAGAACCCTGCACCCTGTTGAAGAATGGGTACTTCCTCTATTGCCCCTTGGACAAGAAGAGTGGAGACCTCGTGATCTAGTAGATTGTCTGCAGAGGTTTGTGAATTGAATTGCTTTAGAATTGTAGGAGGGGGTAAGCTGTGAAAATGAAGTTTGTACCCCTCTCCTACAATGGACAAAGTCCAATCTTCTGCTGTTATCTGATGCCATCTGTTGACAAAGTGGCATAACCTGCCTGGAATATTGGGGGGGTTGAGGACCCCTCAGAAGCAGGAAGGCAAAGCTCTCTAGGAAGGAGTCAAAGCCCTTGAGGGGGCTGAACCTGGATAGCTGGTTGGGCTCTTGGGCCTTTTGGTTTCTTTTGCTGTCTAGTTTGTCCTTTTTTGGGCAACCTGACCTGGAGTCTGAGTCTGCTGGGTATAGGAAGGATAAAACTTCCTCTTTTTGCTAAAAGAGGGTTTTTTATAAGGCTTCCTTTTGGCTGGAGTGCCTGTAGACTTTGACAATCTATGTAAGGTAGAATTGTCAGCATCTAACTCGTTAGCCTTCTCCTGCCAGTTCTTGCCGAAGAGATTCTCTCCTGTGCAAGGAATGTTGCCTAACTTGTCCTGTACCTAAGTCTCCAAGTCTGATGCCTGTAGCCAGGCAATCCGTTGTGCGCCAATGGCAATAGCAGAAGTTCTGCTGATGCATTCGAAGCAGTCAAAGGCTGCACGATTGACAAACTTGAAGACATCCTGAGCATGCTTAACTAGAGTAAGAAAGTCTTGTCTCTTATCATCTGGGAGAAATGGGCTCATAAGTTCCAAGTCTCCTGTGATTTCTTTGAGGAACATTCCCATATATAGGATATATGAGCTGATCCTAGCTGAAAGCATGGAAGCTTGAAAAGTTCTGCGTCCAAAAGCATCCAGAGTCCTGCATTCATGACCTGGAGGATTGGATGCATGTCTCTTTGCACTTTTCATCCTACGCATGGCTGATTCCACTACCATTGAATGGTATGGCAGCTGAGTTTTCTGAAATCCAGGACATGGTGGAACTCGATACATAGTATCAAGTCTCCTAGAGTGAGGAGAAGTAGTCAGAGGTGTCTCCCACATTCTGAGCATCAAGCTATGCAGAATTTCATGGATAGGCAGAGTAGCTGCCTCCTTAGGAGCTTTAGAATATTGGAGGATTTCCAATTCCTTTGCTCTGGGTTCCTCTTCAGGAGCTACTGTAATTGAAAGACCCTTGGCCATATCACGGATGAAATCCTGAAATGACATGTCCTCTGGAGGTGACATTCTGCGCTGGGGAGAAGAGGGATCTTCTAGGAGAAACCCTCTAGTGCCAGCAAAATTGTCAGAGTCTTCAGAATCGGAGGAATCGAAGTATTCCTGACCCCGATGCTCCTGCAAAGCATGATTCCGGTACCGATCGAAATCGGTACCGAGGTGACCCGGTACCGCTTTATCTCCTCCAGCCAGAGGTGGCATGGGAAGAGTTCCCACCGGGGCCGGTACCGTCAGTACCAGCATTGTCGGTGTCGGTACCGGTGTCTGTACCGGCGTCGGTGTCAATGTCGGCACCGGTGCCCTTGGGACCACCGGTACCACAGCTGAAAGAAGAGCTGCGATACGGTGTTCAATAGCAAGAAACCTCTGTTCTATCGATGCTGCCAATGCCTGGGTGTCGGTATCGGTAAGAATGGCCGGAACTCCTGAGCATGGCACAGGAAGTTCTTGCGAGGTTGAAGCCTCGAGAACATTCTGAAGCCCCATCGATGCTTTGGAAGCCAAAGCCTCCCGCCGGGGCTGTTTTGCTGGTGTGGTTCCCTCAAGGGCAATGCCAATGGCCTCTTGATGCTTAACAGGACAGCTACCTTTTGAGGACCGGCTTTTGCGTTTAGTTACCAGAGATCCATGGGAGGAAGAAGAGGCCCTTGACGATCTTGATGCAATGGATCTGGCATCTGAAGAAAAGAGTGTACCAAGCTTTGCGGCCCGGTTCTGTCTTCCTCTTTTGGTCATCCCCATGCAGGAGAGACATTCAGTTGGAGAATGATCAGATCCTAAACACTTTAGACACCAATCATGGTACCGGTAGGCATCGTGCGGTAGGCAAACACGACCAAAAAAAAAGAATTTTAAAGACGGAATTTTCTGCGGTGACAGGGAATAGGTCCTGTTGGCTCCGCGGAAAACGAAGAACTGAAGAGGGACAGTTGGAAAGATGGGATGGCAGTGCGCATGTGCTGAGGGATGCTCCCAAAAGCGTTCCTATTGGACGCTGGGGAGCGTTCCCACGCAGGCTCCGTCGGTACCGACGATACCCATATGTGAGGACTACATTATTCCTGCTTGTTCCTGGAGATATATGTATTTACATGCCTAATTATTAGCTTGCATACCCCATACTATCTTTTCTGGTAGGCTATTCCAGGTATCCATCACCCTCTCAATAGATAGGTTTTTCCTTTGTCTTGCTTGCTTATTCTTGAGGAGGTTGTTTTTTTAAATATGGAAGTGGGAGATTAGACATCAGGAAGGACTGAAGTCCTAGTTCAGAGAATACTTTCTTTCATTTAACACTGTAACATAGTTAATGACGACAGATAAAGGCCAACTGGCCCAACCAGTTTGCCTAGTTGTTCTTGGCTGTGCTGCTGTACCTAAGCATTGTCCCAGATGCCAGCCGTACAAAGTTGGCTCCTTATCAAGTCTTCTTTTGTTATCTTCGCTCTTTGATTCTCTACTATTCTAACTAGATGAATATGCAGGTTCCAAAACAGAAAATACAGGCAACCCATCTTCCACCCCCACTTCCCTCTCTCCTCTCCCCTATATCTTTTACTCAGCCTAACAACTGTAGTCTTACACTGTCATCTGAATCTTTTGCAAGCATGCTTACATTAGGAATATAACATTTTAAACAGTATGTAATATCTTACTGGTTAGAGGGATGAGTCCCACCATAACTTCAGCCCTTCTTCCCTCCTGGTTGTGTGGCTCCTCCCATGCCCATGTTTATGATGGAGCAAACTGGTCATTAGTGGACAACCTGATGAACTTGTACATGTGTGAACACATTGGCACATGCAAGACAAGGGTTGATGCAGCTGCCTTCAATGTTAAAACTATTTAAATTTCCAACTCAGACTTAAACAATATTTACATCTTTTGCTTGAATTCTGTCGTAGTTTACTTTTCACTACCTCTGCATCTACCACCCCTCCCACTCAGTAATGTAGGATTTCCTTATTTCCTTTGAATCCCCCTCTCTTCAATTTCATATCATGATCTGTTGTCTTTGAATGTCTTCTTCCATTGCAAATTACCCTTTCTTGAATTTTATTGAAGCCTGCTAAATACTTGAATATTTTTCATAACTCCCGTTTCCCTTCTTTCCTCCATTTTAAATGTTCCTCTCCCAGTGTAATGTCACCAGATAGGTTTCTTTTCATCTTACCATGACAGAGATAAACCTTACCCTATGTCATGGTATGTTGAAGATCATCTCATGTTCTCAGATTCACTGCTAACGCTCGCCTCAACACTTGCACTGTTCCAAAGAGCTGCCTCCTGGAGTTCACCAAGGTATGATATGCCCAAGCCACATATCAAGATGTGTTTGGAAATTCTTTTTAATCAGGCCAATGGCAGCCAATACAATTGAGATCATTTCCTTTATATTTGCCACATTTTTATTGGTCTTTGATTGCATTTTTTTGGTACCCGAAGATCATCTCCTCCTCCACATATAGTACAGTGTAGTCTCTTGGTACTGACACTTCTGCTGTTGTGCTTTTCTCCTTTACCACATGGCCAGTTTATTTGCATCAGACCTTTGGTCTATGGGAAAAGGAATGTTACAGGTAATCATGGCGCCTTCAGTCTCCACAGTTCTGTCCATGTTATTTTATGTTTAGATGGTAGCAATCTTATTTTGCCTTATTTTTATAACATCAACACATCATACCCAACCATGAAATGTGGTGATTTAGTGCTGCAGAATCTGCAATGGCTTGTTTTTACCAGGTTTTTTTTATATGCTGCCTATGAACCATCTTGTCTATAGTCAGCTATTCTGTGCTGCAGTCAGTAGACTCATCTTTATATTTTAATTCATCCCTCCTTAACCATTCATGAGTTAAGTTTTCATTTATCTGTGACTTCTGAAGTAACCCTATATTTCCTGCTGTGTTTGTGCTTTAGCCAGTTGTTTGTTCGTGAGTCGTACCCCCCACCCCCCACCCCCCAAGTTTAGTAAATTTTCTTACTACTTTGACTATGGTTGTGGGCTTCAAGAAAAAATGAGGAATGAGAGACGACATTGCAGATGTGAGATGGATCCTTGAAAAAACAAAAGGTTATTTATGTGTGTGTGTTGGCTACAGTAAGATTTTGGACTGTGTAAATCATTGAAATTCTGCACCACATTAAGAAGCATAGGTATACCAGAACAACTGTTAGTTCTCATGCACAACCTTTACATTGATCAAGAAGCAACACTTCGAACAGAACAAGGAGAAACAGATAGATACAGGTGAGCCGGTTGATATAGTGTATCTAGATTTTCAGAAAGTCTTTGGCAAGGTCCTTGCGAAATTAAAAAGTTATGGGATAGGAGGCAGTGTCCAATGTAGATCAGGAACCGGTTAAAAGATAGAAATCAAAGAGTGGGTCTAAATGGCCAATATTCTCAATGATGGAGAAAGGTGAAGAGTGGAGTAGCCCCGGGATCTGTGCTGGGACAGCTGCGGCAAAGGAAGCAAATAGAATACTAGGAATCATAAGAGAAAGAATGGAGAATAAAACTAAGGATATTATAATGCCTCTGTATCATTCCGTGGAGTGACCGCACCTTGAATATTGTGTGCAATTCTGGTCACCATATCTTAAAAAGGATATAGCAGAATCAGAAAGGGTACAGAGAAGAGCCATCAAAACGGTAAAGGGGATAGAAGGATACACCTATGACGAAAGACGTAAAAGGTTAGGGCTCTTCAACTTGGAAAAGAGACGACTGAGGGGAGATATGATAGAGGTCTATAAATTAACGAATGGAGTGGAACGGGTAAACGCAGATCGATTGTTTACACCAGGCATGTCCAACTTCGAACAGGTTGTGATCAACTTTTTCCGGCCAAATGTGCCGGTAATATACGACCATGAAAATTAAGTTTCAAATTAAATTTTAACCCAATAAAGTTGGAGGATTCCACCCCCCCTCCATTTTTAATGAACTTTCTGTCATTTACTTGGATGTGATCAGCTGTTAAGCAAATTAAGCAAAAACAAAACAGAGAGACGAAGATCCGGTAAGAACTGCGAGGGGAAATGGAAAGTACATTTTTTCTTAAAGTTTTATTGAGTAATAACTTTCTTTAACTGTCTTAATAACTTTCTTTAACTTTTATTGAGTAATTTGTGTTAAATTTAGGTTGAGTATTGATCTAGGCTGATCTTGCCCAGTCTTTAATATTTCGCTCTTGCTCATTAGTTAGACGTCTGAGCCTGCATTTCATCCACCAGCTTTTTGAAGTTGGGTGAATATTGAGTGAGGGCCAGTCTCAGGGAACCTGGAGATGTTCATCTGTCATGTTGGAACGTTGTGTACTCTCTCATTTTCAGATGAGAAAATGCAGATTCACACAAATAAGCTGAACCGAAACAGGAGTGTACAGCTTCACTGCATCTTCTCAAGTTGGGAAATTTGTCTCTAGGCACTAGCTTCCAAAATGATTCTTGCTCAGCACGGGTCTTTAGAATAATGTCATTTTTAAGGGTTAATATTTTGTTTTCAAGAGATGGCTTGTTCAATGACTAATTTTTACTGATAGCAGCTGCAGTTTCTTTAATGTCCATATCTACTTTGAATGGGTATGCCAAGTACTCCACAACTGTTCCAATTTTTTGGAAGCCACAGAATCTATTTTCGAATTCCTGGATAACAGAACATATTTCTGTCACATACTTCTCGTTCTGAAAAACAAAATTTGGATATTGTCCCAGATGGTCCTGCGTATTAGGAAAATGATCAAAAGTGTTGTTTGCAAGGTCAGTCATCATTAGCTCAAATTTGCTCTTGTAGGATGAAACTGTACTCATCATCTCACCAATGCATTTGTTTTTACCTTGTAGTTCAAGGTGCATATCACTTAGTTTGCCTGTAAAGTCAGCGAGAAATGCCAGATCACATAACCACTCCTCATCTTCAAACTCTGCTTGGTCATCTCCCCTCTCCTTCCAAAAACTTCTTATTTCATTCAGCAAATCACAAAATCTTTGCAGAAATTTGTGCCTACTTAACCACCTTACATCTGTGCGCAAAATGATTTCCGCTGCCCCTTCATCAAGAGTAAGATTGAAAAGCTGTCTTTGAAGTGATCTTCCACGAACTGAATTTACAGTTTTGAAAGTTATGTCCATGACAGTCTTTGTATTGAGTCTCTTGCTTGCCAAAACTAGCTGGTGAATGATGCAGTGGTAAGAAAGGAAATCTGGGAAGTCGTCATGCTGACTACAGAGTGGCCATGGGACTAGAGACCCCAGTCCCTCCGGCCTGAGGTTGCTTGTCCCCATGTGGGAATTGAACCCCCAGCCCTCCGGCATGAGGTAACCTGTCCCAACCACTGAGACAACTCCTCCCTCCAATCTTCAGGTATTACAGGTGATTTTAATGATTGTTCACAGATTACTAATATCAGGTCTGCAATCTCATATTTCAGTCCTTTCAACACCCTTGGATGTATACCATCCGGTCCAGGTGATTTGCTACTCACTTATCAAATAGTTGTAATACATCTTCCCGGTTTATCAAAATTATTCTCAATTCTTCTGATACATCACCTTTAAATGCCATTTTAGGAATAGGCAACTTCCCTACATCTTCCTCAGTAAAGACCAAAGCAAAGAATTCATTCAGTCTCTCCGCTATGGCCTTGCCCCCTCTTAGTGCCCCTTTCACCCCTCTATCATCTAATGGTCCAACTGACTCTCTCACAGGTTTTTTTGCTATGAATGTACTTGAAAAAGCCTTTATTACGCATTTTTGCTTCCACAGCAAGCTTCTTCTCAAATTCTCCCTTTGCCTGCCTTGCATTTAACTTACCAGTGCTTGTGCTGTTTCCAGTTTGTCATTTGGCTCTTTTTTCCATTTCCTGAAAGATGCTTTTTGGCAATCTGGCTATCTGACCTCACCTTTAAACCATGCTGGCAGTTTTTTGGACTTCCTTCCACTTTTCTTAAAGCGTGGAATACAGCTGGTCTGGGCTTCCAAGATAGTATTTTTCAACAACACCCAAGCTTGATGTAAGTCTTTAACCTTTTTCAACTGATCCTTTTAGTTTTTTCTTTACTATTTTCCTCATTTTATCATAGTCTCCCTTTCGAAAGTTAAAAGGTAGTACTGTGGATTTCCTTACCATCCCTCCTCCATTAATTAAATCAAACGCGATCATGTTATGATCACTATTACCAAGTGGCCCCAACACCCTTATCTCTTGCACCAGATCTGGTGTTGCACTAAGAATTAGGTCCAAAATGGCTTCCCCTCTGGTCGGTTCATGAACCAGCTGCTCCAAGAAGCAGTCATTTATTTCATCTAGAAACTTTATCTCTCTAGCATGTCCTGCCATGACTCTGACCCAGTCAATACTGGGGTAATTGAAATCACCCATTGTTACTACTGTGCTGTAACTTTTGTTAGCTTCCCTGATTTCTTTGAGCATTTCATCATCCATTTGTTCATTTTGGCCAAAATTTCGATAGTAGACCCCCACTGCCATCGCCTTCCCCTTTATACATGGAATTTCAATCTATAGAGATTCCACAGCAAATTTTGATTCCTGCAAAACTAATTCTTTGTGACTCAATGCCCTCTCTAACATAGAGCACAACCCCATCTACCAATATGATCAGCTCTATCATTACGATATAGTTTGTACCCAAGTATCACAGTGTCCCACTGGTTGTCCTCCTTCCACCATGTCTGAGATACCAATCATATCTAACTTCACCTTTAGTGCTATATATTCTAACTCTCCCATCTTATTTTTTAGACTTCTAGCATTTCTATACAAGCATTTTAGAGACTGAATTTTATTCATATTAATCTGGCTATCGGTAGGCAGGGGTAATTTGGAATCTTTAAGCTCTGTCTGCTCCATACTCAAGGGCATTTGGACTACTTTTGTCTTTATTAGAACCTCTCTGCTGATATGCCCTAACTTCATTCTTTTGGTAGTATCCTTCAAGGATACATTGTTCCGAACCATGCGCTCTTGGGTGACTGTTGGCTCTCCCCTATTATCTAGTTTAAAAGCTGCTCTCTCTCCTTTTTAAAGGTTAATGTCCGCAGCCTGGTTCCACCCCGGTTAAGGTGAAGCCTATCCCTTCCTTCAGAAGAGCCCCTCTTTTCCCCAGAATGTTCCCCAGTTCCTAACAAATCCAAAACCCTTATCCTTGCACCATCATCTCATCCACACATTGAGACTCCGGTGATCTGCCTGCCCTTTGGGTCCTGCGTGTGGAACAGGAAGCATTTCAGAGAACGCTACCCTGGAAGTTCTGGATTTTAACTTCCTACCTAAAAGCCTAAATTTAGCCTCCAGAACCTCCCTACCACATTTTCCTTTGTCATTGTTACCAACATGTGCCAAGACAGCAGACTCTTCTCCAGCACTATCTAAGACCTTGTCTAGGTGGCGAGTGAGGTCCGCTACCTTCGCACCAGGCAGGCATGTTACCAGGCGATCCTCATGTCCACCAGCCACCCAGCTATCTACATGCCTAATGATCAAATCACCAACTATAATGGCTGTCCTAAACCTTCTCTCATGGTACATGGCCCTAGAGAAACTTCCTCAGTGCAAGAGGATTTTACATCACCTGGAGGACAGGTCCTAGCTACAGGATCACTTCCTGCCACACCAGGGTGATGCTGTCCTGTCATGTGACCTCTCTCATCCATGGCAACAGGGACACTGCCAGACTGGAGGTGGGACTTTGGGACTATATCCCTCTAGGTCTCATCTATGTATCTCTCTGTCTTCCTTATATCCTCCAAGTCTGCTACTCTAGCCTCCAGAGATCGGACTTGTTCCCTGAGAGCAGAGAGCTCCTTGCACCTAGTGCACACGTAAGACCCCTCACCAACTGGGAGAAAATCATACATGTGACACTCAATCCAAAACACTGGAAATCCCCCCTCTCGCTGCTGGACTACTGTCTGCATCTTAGTTTTAAGGTTGTGTTTAGATATTTAAGTTCTTTACTTACTAAGGGTTGCTGGGGATACTTATACTAATAAAACTATACCTAATACGTTTAATGTACCTTGTTCACCTGAAGCTTAATCTCAGGTCCTTAATGTATGCCTGATGAGGATAAACAGCTGCACCTGAGAGTGAACATGGCACCTCTATTCCTTTAAGAGATGTAAGCACCTATAAATTTACGATTATCCCAGAGTGGGTGGGTGTCGGGGAGGGAGGGAAAAAGACTTATTAAAAGCTGGCTGCTACACAGTACCCTGTCCTGTACTTCTAAGGTAATCTGTGACCAATTTCCAGGGGGAATCCCACAGCCCTTGCTTGGATAGGAATCGTCTTGGGGTCTAAATTTAACCAGAAAGCTCTCTTCTGTGTTTTAAATTCAAACTGAAAGCTCTTTGCTGATACTAGGCCCTGATAGATTTAACAAATACACTGGGTTCACAGATTAATCAGCTTTAATCTAAAGAATCCTTTTTTCTCCAAAATTTAGAAAAATTCCCAGAAGTAAATACTTATAATTGCAGATCTCTCTCTAGATGTGGCAGTCCCCTTCTGTAGTCCTTCAAGACGTCAGAGCTAGTGATCCAACTTTCAGTGATGCACATTAAGACGGTGTCTGTGAGATGTATATGGTCTACTATGGTCTGAATTTTGTTGAGGACTGAGCGAGCATTGATAAGTGAACATTTGAGTGGTTATACATGGTGTTTGAATCCTGTTGTGGGTTGAAGTTGAGCTGTGTTGATCTGTATAAGTCTGCGAGATGATTTTGAGAGCGGTATTTTATGGTAGGTTGTAAGGTGAAGAAGGTGTCATCTCTATAGGTTTGGTATGTTGTTACCCTGAGTACTGAGTACCTGAGTGGATGATATGAGGACAAACATAGTGAGCATTATCATTGTGTAGTATATGGGAATGTATGGTATTATGTTTGGTTGAATGTCCTTAGCTTACCGGAGAGGACTTGGTTGGAGGAGGTTCTGTTGACATGCTGGGAATCTACAGTTGATTTTTTTCTTTGGCAGAGCATGGTTTGGAGGGCTGCGTAGTTGCCTGGTCTTCTGCTGTGATATGACTGTCCCTGCCTAAAGTCCATGCCAAAGGGCCCTCTGGCATAGGCCTGCCAGGCACGGGCACGCCCGATGGCTCTTTAAAGTTCCAGTCCAGCCCCTGATTGGCCTTGTGCCGGGGAGCAGGGAGGAGTTTGGCTTCCCGCTCCCTTGCCTGACGCCAGTCAGGGATCTGAAGGTGGATTTGACAGCGCGACGTGCTCCTTTTCCACACCCGATGACACTTTAAATTGAATGAAAATGGAGGTTCATTTGTATGTTAGGTAATGGACCTAACAATATAGTCCAAATTGAAGTGAAATGTATATATAAAAAAATAAGTAAAAATTGAAAATTTGTGAGTGCATATGTATTCATCCCTTTTACTATGAAACCCCTAAATAAAATCTGGTCCAACCAATTAACCCCAGAAGTCACATAATTAGTTGATTAGGGTCCACCTGTGTGCAATCAGTGTCACATGATCTGTCACGACACCTGTATAAATGTACCTGTTCTGAAAGGCCCCTGACTCCGCAACACCACTAAGCAAGCAACATGAAGACCAAGGAGCACTCCAAACAACTCAGAGACAAAGTTGTGGAGAAGTATAAATCAGAGTTGCATTATAAAAAAATATCCCAAATTCTGAATATCCCACGAAACACCATTAAATCCATTATAACAAAATAGAAAGAATATGGCACCACTACAAACCTGACAAGAGAAGGCCGCCCACCAAAACTCACAGACCAGGCAAGGAGGGCATCAATCAGAGATGCTATAAAGACACTACGGATAACACTGAAGGAGCTGTAAAGATCCACAGTGGAGACAGGAGTATCTGTCCATAGGACCACTTTAAGCCATACACTCCACAGAGTGGGGCTTTATGGAAGAGTGGCCAGAAAAAAGCCATTGCTTAAAGAAAGAAATAAGAAAACATGTTTGGAGTTTGCACAACAGTATGTGGCAGAAACCCCAAACACATGAAAGAAGGTTCTCTGGTCAGATGAGATGAAAATTGAACTTTTTGGCCATCATGGGAAATGTCATGTGTGGCGCAAACCCAACACTTCCCATCACCAGGAGAACACCATTCCCACAGTGAAACATGGTGATGGCAGCATCATGCTGTTGGAATGTTTTTCATTGGCAGGGGCAGGAAAACTGGTCTGATTTGAAGGAACGATTGATGGCACTAAATTCAGGTCAATTCTTGAGGAAAATCTGTTTGTCTGCCAGAGATTTGAGACTGGGACGAAGGTTCACCTTCTAGCAGGACAATGATCCTAAACATACCGCTAAAGCTGGTTTAAAGGGAAACATTTAAACATCTTGGAATGGCCTAGTCAAAGCCCAGACCTCAATCCAATTGAGAATCTGTGGCATTACTTGAAGATTGCTGTACACCAATGCAACCCATCTAAATTGAAGGAGTTGGAGCAGTTTTGCCTTAAGGAATGGGTGAAAATCCCAGTGGCTAGATGTGCTAAGCTAATAGAGACATACCCCAAGAGTCTTGCAGCTGTAATTGCAGCAAAAGGTGGCTCTACAACGTATTGACATTGGGGGGTGAATACATATGCACACTCCTGCTTTCAGGTTTTTTTTTGTCTTAATTATTGTTTGTGTCACAATAAAGGATATTTTGCACCTTCAAAGTCGAAGGCATGTTGTATATATCACATGGTGCTAACCCCCAAAACTCCATTTTAATTCCAGGTTGTCATACGACAAAACAGGACACACATAGAGGGGATGAATACTTTTGCAATGAACTGTATAAAGAGACAACATCATTAGTGTTCTGGAACTAGAATACAAATCAGAATTTCTGAAAACAATACTATCTCATTGTATTTTACAAGCTCAGCTGAGACAAGTGTTATATAGCACTAGCCTTCAGTGATGATACATCTCAAAATCAGCCCCAATACCTCCCCAGAAACAGATACTCAGCAGTTTTGTTCCAAAAACAAGATCAGGGAAAATGTGGTATCATGCATAGGCAACTGTGAAAGAAACATCCTGCAGAGCACATTAATTTGGCATCAAAATACTTTGGCAAAAATCGGTGCCCAAGGAATAAATTAAGTCAATTAACAATGCTCTTCCAAGTTACACCCAGCTCCTCTGTTCATCAACAATTCCCAGCCCAAGGGAAAGCAGTTCTAATGAAGTTACAATGCCGTGCCTGTAGCATAGCAGTCATACTCTAACCTGCTGTGTGGTGCTGCTGACAATGCCTTGCTGCAGCCGGTACGCCTGCTCCTGTAAGTATTTTCTAGTCTCATGATTCCGCAACAAATAGTTTTCTATCTGAAGGGGAAAAGAAAGGAAAAATAAACTGTGAAATGCATCTGGGTCAGGATCTGGGTCGTGAAATGCATCTGGATCAGCCATTGCTTTCAATTCCCAATCTTTAAGTCTGCAAAATTCCCCAACTGCTTCGAGGGAGGAATATCTGAATTATTCAGTTGAAAGCATTTTTTCTCAACCAAAAGATATTCGAGGCTGGCTTGGGGTACTTTAGGCTCTGTCACGCAAAGCTTTGCTTTTGTGCATGTTTCCACCACTTGTGAATTTTGCAAAACAGATACCTAACTGAACTAAAAAAAATATATGACATACAGTTGTGGTCTACAATGTTGGCACCCTTTCATTTTAGGTATGTTGTGTACAATATATTGAGAAATAATTGGAAACATTCCAACTGTATGTCATCATAACAGTATGTTTAAAGGTCTATAATAAAAAAAAAGAGGTCTGTGCAACTTAGACGTACTAATTTCTGAGAAAAAAGCAAAATATGATCTGGACAGGATTAATGGCACCCTTCACTAATATTTGGTCACACAACCCTTGGCAGTGATGACAGCCTCCAAATGTTTCTTGTAGCCACCTATAAGTTTCGTACATCCATCTGCTGGTAGTTCCTCCCACTCTCAACTGTGATTTGTTTCAGCTCATGAATGTTTCAAGGATTCCTTTTACCAATGGCAGATATCAGCTCTTTCCAAAGGTTCTTGATTGGACTTGGATCAGGACTCATCACTAGCCAGTTTAAAAACAGGCCATTTGTTCCTTTTTAGCCATTCTTTTTTAATTTTGGATGTATATTTTGGGTCATTGTCCTGCCGGAGGACCCCTGACCTTTGATCCAGATCTAGCTTTTTGATACTAGGTAGCACATTTCACTCCAAAATACCTTGGTATTACTCTGACTTCATGATTCCTTTAATACGTCCCAGGCCTGCAGTTCCTGATGCAGCAAAACAGCCCACAACATTATGGGACCTCAACTTCATTTAACTGTAGGAAGAGTGTTTTTTCCCTTATATGATTCATTTCTTCACCTGTAAACATATTACTGGTTTGCATTGCCAAAGAGCTCGTTTGGTTTCATCTGTCCACAGAACATTTTCCCAGAAGGATTATGGTTTCTTAAGGTGTGTTTGGGCAAAGATCAGGTGTGCCTTTTTATGTGTGTTTTTGAGCAGTGGGGTCCTCCTTGGCCTTTGCCCATGAAGTCCTTCTTTCTTTAGTGCTTGGCATATGGTGCGGGTAGAAACAACTACTCCAGACTGCTCCTGGTCAACCTTAAGCTCTCTGGATGTTGTACGTGGTATTTTTCCAAAAGTTCACACTAACCTTCAAAAACTTCTTGGATTAATTTTCTTCTTCCCACCATGTCCTGGGAGGTTCTTGACAGTTCTATGAGCAGAAAACTTCTTAATAACATTACAAACTGTAGACACAGGTATCCCAGTGTCTTTGGAGATGGCTTTGCACCTCTTTAAAGTTGGATATTTGGTGATAATAGTTTTTCTGATGATCTCAGGCAGTTCTCTTGTCTTCATCATTGTGAAGATGGAACAAGAAGTGAATGTGGCCATTTTAAACAGAGTCATCATTCATTGGTTGACTCAAGTCATATGAATACTGACAACTGATCACAGGCGCAACTAATTGTATTGCAATGGGAATGTGGTTTTCTCATTCAAAGTTATTTGAATTATTTATAAGGGTGCCAATAATCTTGTCCTAAAAAAATATATATATATAGAACACATGTCCAACTGGTGAAAACTATTCTTTTGTTGGAATATTTGTCATGAAGAACAATACCTCTTGTAACAGATTTTCCTTTATAATTGTTTTAAGGTTTATCAAAATTTAGTGAACCCAAACTGAAAATGTATTCAAACATAGAAATGTATGAAACACCCCAGTATTCAGTAATCACTTTAAAATCTGTTTTCCATCCTTTAAACCTAAATATAGGAAAAGGAATACATATCTTTGTTGTCTTCATACAACATCTTAAGTGGTCAGTTCTCCAATAAATTTTTGATGATATCCAAAGTTATTTTCCAACAGGCCTTCCTGTAATATGCAGAGTTGTAAATTATCCAGCGTGAACACAGCATTGCATTTAGAATCCTATCTTCATTAAGATCTTTGTCTCAATGCTCAACTGGAATCAACTCACACCAAAAGTGCCTTCTTTGTTTGCAGCTTCATAGTGAATAAACTGGACCACTTCTCAGCTGATATAGAGTATAAGCTGTGCTGGTGTATAAGCATGATCATCCATGCTCTATTGGAAGCCAAAATACTCCACTTCAAATTTTCCATCCTGGATCCTTAAAGAATGGCCTGCCATATGGCCAATTTCTCTGATTATGAAGAGTGTGCTCTACATTAGATGAATTCAAATGTCATGCTTCAGATTTGTTAGAATGACACTTGGTGAGAGGTTACCCTAAACATCTTCTGCAACAAGCATATAAGAGCACGATATACCCATAGGGAATGGTTGCTGGGAGAAGTTCATTCAATCAAACTCTGTGAATTATCAAGAGAAGATTCCTACTACTATCTCTACTGTGGATTTTCAGAAATTCGTGGGTGTGTTTCTTTATATGACTTTGTCTCATCAGATTACAAAATTACTCAAAAAACATTAGCCGATGTTCAGTCTTCATAAGTGCTTTCAAGGGGAGCTTCAGATAGCCTATAATAGGGGTTCCAATATACAAGATCATGTGGTTTCTACCCCCGCATGTGAAGATACATCTCAACAATTTTATTTTTGGAGGGAATCATTTGGACATTTTGAATGTGAAACATAGTTTTTGTCAGCAATCTTTGACGGGCATAAGTTGGACGGATCCTAGTAGTCAAAAAACGTATTCTCGATGGTATACCACTTGCTCTACTGCATTTGTGGTTTACATGTTAATTTGTCCATGTTCACTGAAGTATATAGGACAAATGATTCACCCCCCCCATAAGAACTAGGCTTAGGGAGCATCAGCCTCGTTTAAATACTAAAGTTTTAAGTGCACTAATTGTAAGTCATTGTGTTCAATTTGACTATTTTTTTTTCTGATTTGAAATAGCGAGTATTGGATTTGGCTCCTTATGACCCGGGGGAGCAGGGGATCATGAAAGTATAGTTACTCACCTGTAACAGGTGTTCTCCAAGGACAGCAGGAATCAGTCCTTACATATGGGTGACATCAGCCTTTGGGGACATGCTACCACACATGCATGGTCCCCTTCCCCCTCGAGGGTGCCATCTTGTTCAGTCAGATGACATAGCTAGGACGGCAGTAAAAACTAAGGTAGGGATGCAACTCCCAGGGAAGGAGGGAGGGTTTTGAGGACTGTCCCTGGAGAACACCTGTTACAGGTGAGTAACTATGCTTTCATGATCCCCCCCTGCCCCTAGGAACAAGCAGAAAGTTAGTCCTCACATATGGGACTCCCTAGCTCCAGGCTGCTGAGGACCAAACCATGACAGCATCATCGGCGACCAATCAGTTAGCTGTGAGTTGCAGAAAGTGAGGCCCCACAGAGTCTCTGCACAACCCTAGCGTCCAACAACACAATCACTCCAGTAGCCTGAACACAGAAGAGTCAGAGGGCAGGAGTTGCCTACACCCGAAGAATATTACGGAGTACTGCCTGGCCAAAAGCACTGTGACTGCAGGACTCGCTCTCCAGGCAGTAGTGAGCTGCAAACCTATGGTGGCCTTGTAGATCTCCGCCACCAGAACTGAGCGGAGGTTGGCCACTGACATGGCCATCACACTCACATGATGTGCTGTGATCCAGTGCTCAAGGGAGAGGCCAGGGACAATACAGTCCGCCACCCAAGGGGACAGAATTCGCTTAGTCACAGGGAGCCCCAACCTACTGGGTCATATAATATAAAACTGAGGAGCTTTGCAATGGGCCTGAGTCTGCTGTAAGAAGAAGGACAATGCCCTTTTGCAATCCAGTCTACAATGCACTAGTTCCTCCCTGCTGGTGGGAGGCTACAAGAAGGTGGTGGGGAGGACCACCTCTTGGTTGAGGTGAAAAGGAGATATTACCTTCGGGAGGGATTTGAGGTGCGTGCAGAGCACTCTCCTGGTTCTTGTAGAACCATGTGTATAGTGGATCTGCCACCAGAGCCTGGAGTTCCCTCACTCTACGAGTGGATGTGAGGGCCACCAGAAAAGCCACTTTTCATGACAGGTACCGAAGGTGACAAGTGACCAGGGGCCTGAACGGTGGTTTGGTGAGCTGAGAGAGCACCATGTTGAGGTCCCACTCCACTGCTGGAGGACGGAGAGAGGGCTTGAATAACAGGATGCCCCTCTGTAGGGTGGTGGTGTGCACTCAGATGCACCCTCACCGAGTTGGATTTCAGCCAAATCTGCGAGAGCTGTAGTATGTATTGAAGAACCAGTTGCACAAGGCAGAAGGGATTCTCTTCCTACCAGGCGGAAAACCTCCTCCATGTAAAGGCATAAGCCCGCCTGGTGGAAGGCTTTCAGGAGGCCAGTAGAACCTCCTTGACTTCCTCAGGAAGATTAAAAGGGGCCAACGCTACCTTTTCAGCAGCCATGCTTTAGTGTTAGCAACCCCAGGTTGGCGTTCAGGAGGGAGTCCTCCCCATGGAACAGAAGGTCCGGGGCCCGGCCCAGTGAGACGTGGAGTGCCACTGACAGGGAAAGCAGCAGAGGAAACCAAGATTGCCTGGGACACCTGGGGGTGATCAGTATAACTGATGTCCTCTTGCTCTGGACCTAGAAGAGGGTCTTGGCGATCGGGGGGCGGAGGGGGTGGTCAGTGGAAACGCATAGAATAGACCTTCTGACCACGGGATCAAGAAGGCATCTGCAGCCACTCTCCCCAACCTCTTTTTATTAGTTTTAGGTGTCATGGTCTGGCACATAATAAGTGCTATCATGGTCCAGTCCCAGGCAGTGTAAGCAGCAGTCATGGGTGTCGGTGGCAGACATGGTTTGACTGCAGCCGTCAAAGACCCCCGGGCGAAAAATCCTTGATGAAAAAAAAGAGGGAAAGAGCTGAGAACAGTGCTGGGCCCAGCACCAGCTCAAGGCGGGAAGAGGAACCGGTACGCTTCTCCTGGACCCACTGCTCCATGTCAGATGATTAGAGTCAAGCCTGCTGGCGGGCGCTGATGCCAACTGCTGCCACTCAGGCAGAGGATTCAAAGCCGTCCTAAGCCACTCATGAGAGGTACTTAGAGCACTCTTTAAAAGACTTGGAGAGCGCCTGGCAGCGCCAGAGGTGGTTCCCTTCAAGACCCACTGCAAATCCTCTGAGCTCCTTAGTGAGGTCTCAGAGGAACATACCAATATACAGTTGGTAGACTTGGATACAGCATGCTAGCATGGATCCTTCGTAAGCTTTCTGCCCCAGGGCATCGAGAACATGGGGACTCTCTGCCCGGGAGGGACCGACAAGTGAGTCTTCGGCTCTTCTGTTTACACATGGCCAATTCGATGACCATGGAAATGTGGGGAAGCTATGCCTGTCAGAACCCCGGTCCCTGCTGTACCCTATACATAGAGTCCAGGCATTTGCTGACGATGCGGATGGAAGCCGGGGTCTCCCACATTCGGAGAAGGAGCAGAGGATGGAAGGGACCAGAACCATAAGGGCTTCCTTTGGTGGTACCTCATATTGGAGGATATCGAGCTCCTCTTCTCGGGGCTCCTCCTCTGATTCAGTGGTGAGCACAAGGGCCCATGTCATATCCTCCTCGCTTCCCCTGCATGCCTATCAGCAGCCCCTACCTTCGGCATAAAAACCGCCGCTTCTGAGGCACGCCAAGAGAACGGGAGCAGCCATCTTCGGAGGGAGTGAGCAGGAGCTCCTCCTCGCTTCCCCTGCATGCCTATCAGCAGCCCTACCTTCGGCATAAAAACCGCCGCTTCTGAGGCGCGCCAAGAGAACGGGAGCAGCCATCTTCGGAGGGAGTGAGCAGGAGCTCCTCCTCACTTCCCCTGCATGCCTATCAGCAGCCCCTACCTTCGGCATAAAAACCGCCGCTTCTGAGGCGGGCCCACGCCTGAGGGCCTCGCCAGAGGGCCCTTTGGCGTGGCCCTTAGGCGTAGGGCTGTGGCGTCTGTGGCTGTGGGTTGATATGAAGTCATCGACTGGGTCGACTTGCGTCTATTTTGTGGTAACTCGCTGTTCCTTGCTCCTCTCCTTTTCTTTTCTGTCTGACTGTCTGTGTCCTCTATTCTGTCCTATCATATAAACGGCGTTCTTTTCCTATTTCCTTGAATGATATTGCATTGTAAACCGCTCTAATGCCTCTGGCCTGAGCGGTATATCAAATTCTAAATAAACAAACATAAACTCAAGAAAAGAAATGTCCTCTGGAGGGGACCGTCGCCTTTGGGACAGTGGGGATGGATCCGAGGGAAGGCTCTGGTGAGGTTTCCCCATCAGATTTCCAGTCCAAATAGTCCATGGAGGACTCAGGGTTGGGCAGTTCCAGAGGGGTCGACGACCTGTGCCGGGCCCCCGGGGCCAGAGCCTGTCTGGAGCCAAAGGTGCTTGCCCGAGATGATCTCATGCCCAAAGAACAGGATGGAGATCGAGACCCTTGCCAAGGCATCTGGCTTTTGGGGGTCACTATGGCAGCCCGGGGAGTCCTCAAGGTTGAGGTCCCTGCGGTCTCATGATGCATGCCGGCACAGCCAGGCATCTGCACCGGCTGGGCAGTGAGGAATGCATAAACGCTGCATTCTAAGACCAGCATTCGGGCCTCCCACTCGGGAGTGGGGCCCTGCGACACCGGGGTGACCAGGTCGGGCGTCGAGGAGGAGAGGGGGTACTCGCCAGAACAAGCCTTGGGAGACTGGGCGCCATTGCCAGAGGCCTCCGCATCGGTTCAAGGTACCTTTCTCGGCTGCTCCCTCTCCAACTCTTCGAACTGCCATAGAGGGCTTAGAGACCGGGCGCGTGACTTCTCACATTTGTCTGACCCCCCCCCCTCCCAAGGACTGCGTCCTCGTGGCCTCTCTTTCACTCACGTTTGCGGGACCCTTGGTCAGAGTGCCTGTGGGCCTGCGGAGGGGCCTTGGGAGACTCCAAGGGTTGTGGGGCCATGGCACGTGAGGCTACTGGGAATACTGGGGTCAAGTCTGCCTTATGAAATATATCATCTAGCTTCTGCCGGCGACTCTGGAAGGCTTAGAAGACATCTTTTTGCAGAGGGAGCATTGCTCCGGATCGTGGTCAGCTCCCAGACACCGGAGACAACAATCATGGGTGTCTGTGAGAGACATGCTCTTAGAACACGAATTGCATTTTTTGAAACCGGAGGCCATTGGGGCAAAAAGAACCCCTGCGAGGTCGAAGACCCTCGACATGACCAGCAGTTAAAAAGGGCACAAAAGCACAAAAAGATGAAAGAAGGGAAAAATGGATCCAGAGACCGACATCCGGAGGCAGTGGTGCTCGAGATGGCGGGAAGGGAACCAGCGCTAGCCGGAAAAGACAAAATAGTATTAGTATTTCCGGGGACAAGACATACGTCTGAAGGGCTCTACGGAAAAAGGGAGACCGAGTAAGATGGCATCCTTGGGCGCGAAGGGGACCATGCATGCATGGTGGCATTCCCAAATGCTTTCTTTGAAAGCTGGAGAAATGCTCCGCACAGGCTCTGTCGGTGACAAAAATCACCCATATGTGAGGACTGATTCCTGCTTGTTCCTGGAGAATGACAACTTTGGATATCATCAAAAATTTATTGCAGAACTGACTGTTTAAGATGCCATATGAAGGCAACAAAGATATGTATTCCTTTTCCAATATTTAGGTTTAAAGGACGGAAAACAGATTTTAAAGTGATTACTGAATGCTAGGGTGTTTCACACATTTTTTTTTTAAATTTCAATGTTTATTCAGCCAAGCAATCAACATATAACAGCGTTTAAACCCCACATTTTACCCCATTTTCTGCCCCCACCCTCCCTTTCCCCACAACAATGATAATCCCTTCCCCTACTTCTATCTTAATCACATTTTGCATATATCCCTTCCCCCACCTCCTCCCTCTCCCCTCCCCTAAGACACGCCATAACTCCCCCCAATCTGTTTCAAACTTATCCATCCTTTCCCTCCTCGCCGCTGTTAACTTTTCCATGAGAACTATATACTGCAGCCTCCCCATAGGCGCTCTATAATGAGGTCAAGTGAGGCGGTGGCCTCAGGCGGCAGCTTTTTGGGGGCGGCAAAATTGCCTCCACAAAGACTGCCTTCACCGCCTCACTCAGCCTTCAAAATAAAAAACATAAAAACTTCTGGCATAAGCAGCAGCGGCAGAATGAGGAGCCCAGCGGCTCGCCCGCCCACCCCTCCGGAGAACCTGCTGGTTTCCCCGGTTCTGCTTTGCAGAGCTGCGGCGAAGGGACAGTGTTTGCCTTAACCGCGGCTCTGTTAAAGCTGAGCCCGAAGTGCTGATGGGAAACAGGAAATCCTGTTTCCCATCAGCACTTCGGGCTCAGCTTTAACAGAGCCGTGCAAAAGGGAAACACTGTCCCTTCGCCGCAGCTCTGCAAAGCGGAGCCGGGGAAACCAGCAGGCTCTCCGGGGGGGGGGGGGAGCAGGCGGGCAGCCGCGGGGCTCCTCATTCTGCCACTGCCACCACTGGAGCAGCAGCGGCAGCTGCTTCTTACGCCAGAGTTTTGGTTTTTTTTTTTCAATTTCCATGGCTTTGGGAGGGGGAGGGTTCTAGGACTGGAACTGGGCTGATGGGGGGGTAGGACAGGAACTGGGCTGATTGGGGGGTTTAGAACTGGAAATGGGCTGATGGGGGGGCTACGACTGATAATGGGCTATGGGGGGGGGTTAGAATTGGAAATGGGCTGATGGGGTTTAGGACTGGTAAAGGGCTATGGGGGGTTAGGAATGGTAATGGGCTATGGGGGGTTAGAACTGGAAATGGGCTGATGGGGTTAGTACTGGAAATGGGCTGATCGGGAGGGGGGCTAGGACTGGTAATGGGCTATGGGGATTAGGACTGGAAATCGACTGATGGGGGTTTAGAACTGGAAATGGACTGATCAGGAGGGGGGCTAGGACTGGTAATGGGCTATGGGGGGGTTAGAACTGGAAATGGGCTGATGGGGGCTTAGGACTGGAAATGGGCCGATCGCAGGGGGCTAGGACTGGTAATGGGCTATTGGGGGAGGGTTAGGACTGGAAATGGACTGATGGGGGTTTAGATCTGAAAATGGGCTGATAGGGGGGTTAGGACTAGTAATGGGCTATGGGGGGAGACTAGGACAGGAAATAGGCTGATTGGGGTGCTAGGACTGAAAATGGACTTATTGGAGGGTTACGACTGGTAATGGGATGATTGGGGGGTTACGACTGGTAATGGGCTGATTGGGGGGCTAGGACTGGGTGGGCTGATAAAGGGGCTAGGACTAGAAATGGGCTGGGACAGGAAATGGGCTAATAGGGGAGGGGAGGGGAGTGCTGCTGGCCCTGGAAGAAAACTAGGGGCTAGGGCTACAAATGGGGCTGATGCGGGGGGGGGGGGGATGGTAGAATAGGACTGGAAAGGAGCAGATACTGAGAGGGTCTGCCAGGGGAAGGATGGGGCAGGATGGGAAGGAGGGGGCTGGAAAGGAGCTGACACCTGGAATGTACCGATGGGGGACTGGAAAGGAGCTGACACTTGGGGATGGAAGTGGTAGGTAGCTGGGTAATAGGAAATCCTGTTTCCCATCAGCACCTCGGGCTCAGCTTTAACAGAGCCGCGCGAAAGGGAAACACTGTCCCTTCGCCGCGGCTCTGCAAAGCGGAGCCGGGGAAACCAGCAGGCTCTCGGGGGGGGGGGAGCGGGGGGGCAGCTGCGGGGCTCCTCATTCTGCCACTGCCGTCACTGAAGCAGCAGCAGCAGCTGCTTCTTATGCCAGAGTTTTGGTTTTTTTTTTTCAATTTCCCTGGGTTTGGGGGGGAGGGGTCTAGGACGGGAACTGGGCTGATGGGGGGGTAGGCAGGAACTGGGCTGATTGGGGGGGTTTAGAACTGGAAATGGGCTGATGGTGGGGCTACGACTGGTAATGGGCTATGGGGGGGTTAGGAATGGTAATGGGCTATGGGGGGGTTAGAACTGGAAATGGGCTGATGGGGTTAGTACTGGAAATGGGCTGATCGGGAGGGGTGCTAGGACTGAAAATGGACTTATTGGAGAGTTACGGCTGGTAATGGGCTGATTGGGGGGTTACGACTGGTAATGGGCTGATTGGGGGGCTAGGACTGGGGTGGGCTGATAAAGGGGCTAGGACTAGAAATGGGCTGGGACAGGAAATGGGCTAATAGGGGAGGGGAGGAGAGGAGAGTGCTGCTGGCCCTGGAAGAAAACTAGGGGCTAGGGCTACAAATGGGCTGATGCGGGGGGGGATGGTAGAATAGGACTGGAAAGGAGCGGATACTGAGAGGGTCTGCCAGGGGAAGGATGGGGCAGGAAGGGAAGGAGGGGGCTGGAAAGGAGCTGACACCTGGAATGTACCGATGGGGGACTGGAAGGGAGCTGACACTTGGGGATGGAAGTGGTAGGTAGCTGGGTAATAGGGAGGAGGCTGGAAGGGAGCTGACATGTGAATGGCACTGGAAGAGAGATGGACAGAGGGTAGGGTGGCTGGAAGGGAGCTGACTGGGGGGTGGCACTGAAAGTGAACCTGAGCTGATACCTGGGATGGTATTTGGACTAGAAGGGCTGGACAGTGGGAAAGGAGGGGGACTGGAAGGGAATGGACACAAGTGGCAGTCATGGGAATGCAAGGTGGTTGACAATGGAAGGTACTGGGAGGGGAGGACTGGAAAGGGGACTGATACTGGGGAGGGTTACTGAAACTGGAAATGGGCTGATGGAAGGAAGTGAAGAAAACAAAAGAAGAGATAAGAAATGGCAGATGAACCATGGACCATAGACCACAGAAAGAGAGCTAAGAGAAGACAGGAAAGCAGAAGCCTCAGATCGGGACCAGCATGATCAGAGAATAAAATGGTCAGACAACAAAGATAGAAAAAATAATTTTATTTAATTTTGGTGATTGGACTTTGTGCTATTTTTATATTTTACACAGTACTGGGAAGCTGCAACTCTCATTTATCTGATGTTGCACTGCATGTGAACTCTGGCTTCTTGGGGTTTCAGTTTAAATTTTGTCTACATATTTTTATTTTTACTTTAGATTGTGGTTACTTATTCTGTACTTGGTGAGGGTCGATGTGCGTGTGTGACTGAGGTCAGGTGTTCTGTTAACATGTATATAAAGATCTATACTATACTGTAGTAATTTGACTTGTTCAGCTTTTCAAATAGGTGTATGGATGTTCCAGGGCCCACTGTAGTATTTACAATGATGCTTTTTTGGATGGGCTCCTTATGTGACTTTTGGAAGTTTGTGCTGATATGGTATGGTATGGTAGGTTTGCTTTTTGTTGTAGGGTTTTTTATTAGTTCACAATATGCCTGGTACTGGAGAATAGTGGTTGTTGTTGTTAATGAGATGATCAGAATCAGATTTTTTAAAAAAATATTGAGTTCTGTGGGTGAATGTCCTGGTTCTGCTCTGCACCTACTGTGGATGCAAAATATATGTTGAAAAAGAAAAAGGGAGAACCATAACACAGTTTATAACAAAATAAAAATGGGTTATAATTTACTTTTATAAACTGTGCTATTGATTCTTGCTGTCTTTTAGTTCCTTGGTGTGCAAACAGGACCGTACCTAGCCCTGTGCAAGCAGTGCAGCCACACAGGGCGCAAAGGCTTGGGGGCGCATTTTGGCTCTCTGCTGTTGCCCTGCTGCCACTGGCAGGACAATAGCAGGCAGTTAAAATGCACCCAAAGCCTTTTCGCAGCACTTTAAGAAGGTCTGGTCCCTCCCTCCTCCAACACGATGTCAGAGCAGGGAGGGACAGATCTGCTTAGAATGCCGGCGCCTTTCAGATTGGGTGCATGCCCCCCTCCTCCTCCCCATACTTCCTTCCAGTGCTGCCTGCTCTTTCCCTGCTGCCGGCACTGCCATGAAAAAAACAGAGGGCGGCAGCAGCAGGGAAAGAGCAAGCAGTGCTGGATGGAGGTATAGGGGGAGAGGGGCATGTGCGCCCGAGTTGCAAGTCACACAAGGCACGATTGCAGTTCAGTACGGCCCTGTGTGCAAACATCTTGCATTTCTTCCATATAATCTAATCGGCTTTTTGATTTGGTTCAGTCTCTGATTGGATTTCTGAAAAAGCCCTGCCCCCTCTAAGGTGGGGGGGGAGGGGCGCGCCATCTCATTCTTCACCTCAGGCAGCAGACTGCCTTGAGCCGCCCCTGAGTCTCCCCTAATACTTCTCCATATCAGGCACCTCATCCTGTTTCCATGCTGCTGCTAGTTCACATCTAGCTGCACATAAACAGGCCATTACTATTCTCCCCTTCATCCTTTGTTGTCCTCCCCCCCCCCCATGATAATAACCATACACCCAGTGTCATATCCCCCTGTACCCCCAGCTTCTGCTGAATCCACTTTTGAATCCTATCCCAGTACACCTGAATCTTAAGACACCCCCACCAGATATGCCAGAGGGACCCCCCCACACACACTCCCGCCAACACAATGGTGTGACCCCTGGATACATTCTGTGCAATCTCTCCGGTGTATACCACCTAAACAAAATTTTATAACAGTTTTCCCGTATACTACTCGACCATAGCGCCTTCTTCACCTAATCTCACACCCGCTTCCAATCTGTGCTTGTCATCATCTTTCCTATATCCCGCTCCCACGTTTCCAGGTACCGAAATTTCCCTTCCTGTTGTCCCCTTACTCCCTTATATAATGCTGAAATCAGCCTTTTCGTGCCCGTCTTCCCATACAGCACAGTTACTTACCCGTAACAGGTGATCTCTGGGAACAGCAGGAATAAGTCTTCACATATGGGTATCGTCGGTACCGACGGAGCCTGCGCGGGAACGCTCCCCAGCGTCCAAAAGGAAAGCTTTTGGGAGCATCCCACAGCGCCTGCGCGCTGCCTTCCCGCCTTTCCTAACTGCCTCTCTCCAGTTCGAGTTTTAAGCTGAGACAAAGAGAGAGAGAGAAAGGAAAGATAGATAGAGAGATATAACTCCTAGGGGAGGTGGGTGGGTTGTGAAGACTTATTCCTGCTGTTCCCAGAGATCACCTGTTACAGGTAAGTAACTGTGCTATCTCCAGGAACAATCAGGAATGAGTCTTCACATATGGGGACTCCCCAGCTAGAGATGCCTGGGAGATCACCCAGGTTGTGAGTCCCTGGGAAGGGCTCTACCTCCACCCATAAATCTCAGGCATCCAGCCAGGGATGGAGGGTAGGAGTTGGTTAGGTATGGAACAGGTGTTTGAGAACAGCCTGACCAAACAAGGCATCCCGGCGGGAGTCCTTGTCCAAACAGTAATGGGCTGTGAAGGTATGAACCGAGGCCCAGGTGGCCGCTCGACAGATCTGGTCGATGGACACAGGATTTAGATGAGCCATAGAGGCTGCCATGGCCCTCACATTGTGAGCTGTGACATGGCCCTCCAAAGAAAGGTTCTTACTCTGGTAGGCGAAAGAAATGCATTGAGCAATCCAATTGGATAGAGTTCTTTTAGAGACTAGAAGTCCTAAATGAGAGGGATCAAAAGCAACAAAGAGCTGAGAGGACTTTCTATGTTGCTGTCTCCATTGCCTCGGAAGAAAGGCCTGGCAATCTACTTCCGGTGACACTGCCAAGAAAACCCAGGAGCTTCTGGGTCGCCAGGAGTCAGGACTGACTCGAAGGCACACATTGCATATTTTTGTGTCCTTTGTAAGTAAAAGGCAAGAGCTTTTTTACAATCCAGGGTATGAAGATTCCTCTCTGCACTTGAAGCATGAGGTCCTGGAAAAAAGACAGGTAAATAAACCTCCTGGTTCAGGTGAAAAGGTGAGACCACTTAAGGCATAAAGTGTGGATTAGTCCTGAGGACTACCTTGTCATGATGGAACCTGGTATAAGGAGGATTAGCCACCAAGGCTTGCAGCTCACTGATGCGGCGAGCTGAAGTGACTGCAATGAGAAAAATAACCTTCCAGGAAAGGAATTTCAAGGAGGTAGTGGCTAAGGGTTCAAAGGGTGGCTGCATAAGCTGGCCAAGAACCAGATTCAAATCCCATGCCACTGGAGGTGGTTTGATGGGAGGTTTGGTTAAAAGAAGGCCTCTCATGAATCTTGCTATAAGAGGATGAGAGGAAATAGGCTGTCCATTGAGAGGTTTAAGGGATGCTGCAATAGCACTCAAATGGACTCTTACTGAATTTGTTTTAAGGCCTGCATGGGATAAATGCAGCAAATACTCTCGTAAAGAATTCAGAGGTATTGCAAGAGGGTTAAGACCCTTCTCTGCACACCAAATGGTAAACCTTTTCCATTTAAAAGCATAGGAACGTCTAGTGGAAGGCTTTCTGGAAACATAAAGGATATCCTTTACTTGCTGAGAAAGATGCAAATCTTGAAGGTCTAGGCCTTCAGCAACCAGGCTCTGAGGTGAAGAGACTGGGGATTTGGGTGCCACAACGTTCCCTCCTCCTGGGACAGGAAGTCTGGAGCCGATCCCAAGTCCAGGGAGGGAGCTTGAGAGAGATGCAGAAGTAGAGGGTACCACACTTTGCGTGGCCAATGTGGTGCTATGAGGATCATAGACCCCTTGTCTCTCTGAAGTTTGAAGAGTGTCTTGGGAATTAGGGGAATGGGTGGAAAGGCATAGAGGAAGTCTTGCCCCCAGTGGAGGAGGAAGGCATCCCTGGCCTGAACTCCCTGACACGGAATTCTGGAACAGAACCGGGGAAGATTGGCATTCCACGGACTTGCAAACAAGTCTATGTCTGGGGTTCCCCAAATTTGAAAAATCCTGGCTATCTGGTCCCCATGGAGGGACCATTCATGTGGAAGCAGAACTCGACTGAGTCTGTCTGCCAAGGAGTTTTGAACCCCTGGAAGATACACTGCCATGAGATGGATTTGATGCTCTCTGGCGAAGGCCCACAATCTCAGAGCTTCGTTGCAAAGCGACAGAGAGCCAGTCCACCCCTGCATGTTCACGTAGAACATGGCTACTTGGTTGTCCGTGTGGATAAGGACTGTCTTGTAGCTGAGCAGGGTGTGGAAGACTCTGAGAGCCAGAAAGATTGCTCTGAGCTCTAAGAGGTTGATATGTAGAGATGTCTCCTGTGGAGACCAGATGCCTTGGGTGGAGAGGTCTTGTAGATGAGCTCCCCAACCCTTTGGAGAGGCATCTGTTGTAAGGGTTGCTTGGGGTATCAACTGTTGAAAGGGGGACCCCAGCAACAGATTTTGAGTGGACTTCCACCACTGGAGGGACCAAAAAAGGCGACTGGAGGTTGCTATTTTGTCTAAAAGGCATCCAGATGCCTGGGTCCATTGGGTGGATAGAGTCCACTGAGTTGCCCTCATGTGCAGGCGAGCACAGGGGACCACATGCACGGTAGATGCCATGTGGCCTAACAGTTGTAACATCTCTCGAGCAGTTAAATGGGACTTTAACTGAATCTGGGAGGCTAACTGCACCAAGCGTAGGCAACGGGCCTGGGGAAGATAGGCCCTTGCAGTCGTGGTATCCAGGAAGGCCCCTATGAACTCCAGAGATTGAGTAGGGGTGAGATGAGATTTTGGGATGTTTATTACAAGTCCCAGATACTGAAGGATACGCCTTGTGCAGGCCAGGGAAGCCTGGACCTCTGACTGGGATGGAGCTCGGATGAGCCAGTCGTCCAGATATGGGAATACAAATATCCCTAGAGTGCGTAGAAATACAAGAACTACTGCCATGCATTTTGTGAACACCCTTGGTGCAGAGGCTAGACCGAAGGGAAGCACCCTGTATTGGTAGTGCTTTCCTTGGAAAAGGAACCGAGGGAACCTTCTGTGTGTTGGATGGATGAGGACATGGGTGTACGCATCCTTGAGATCTAGAGAACAAAGCCAGTCCTGACTCTGGATGTATGGAAGGAGAGTACCGAGAGAAGTCATCTTGAATTTCTCCTTGCATAGAAACTTGTTCAATTCTCTGAGATCTAATATGGGTCTGTAACCCCCTGTTTTCTTTGGGATGAGAAAGTAGGGGGAGTAGAACCCTGAGCCCTGTTGAAGAAGGGGTACTTCTTCTATTGCCTCTTGGGCAAGAAGGGTAGCAATCTCCTGACCCAGAAGGTCGAGGAGAGATGTTGGAGAATTGAACTGTCTCACCATGGTGTGAGGGGGAAGGTTTAGGAAATGGAGCTTGTAGCCCTCCCTTATGATGGAGAGGGTCCATTGCTCTGCTGTGATTTGTTCCCATCTGGGAGCAAAGTGAGCTAACTTTCCTGGAATGGTGAGAGGCTCTGGATGTTCTAGAGCCAGAAAGGCTAAGTTCTCTAGTTTTATGTCAAAGGCCCTGAGGAGGCTGAGGCTTTTGGGCTGTAGCAGTCCTAGGAGCCTTAGGCTTAGCCTGTTTCGGTTGTTGTTGTCTCTTTGTAGCAAAACGACCTGCAGAAGAGGCCTGCTGACCATAAGCAGAATAGTATCTGCCTTTTTTGGGGAAAAAACCCTTTTTGAACAACCCTTTCTTAAAAGGAGCAGAAGTAGACTTTGAAAGTCTATCTAAAGCCGAATTTTCAGCATCCATCTGGGTGGCCTTTGCTTGCCAATCCTTGCCAAAAAGGTTTTCACCTGTACAAGGAAGATTACCTAGGCCATCTTGAACCCAGGGTTCCAGATCAGAAGCCTGTAACCAAGCAACTCTACGTGCACCTATGGCAATAGCCGAGGCTCTGCTGGCACCTTCAAAGGAGTCAAAGGCTGCACGGTTGGAAAACTTGGAAACATCCTGGGCATGTTTGAGCCAGATGAGAAACTCCTCCCTTTTATCTTCTGAAATAAAAGGAGATAAAGTTTGCAGGTGATCTGTAATTTCCTTAAGAAACATTCCCATATAGAGACTATAGGAGTTGATTCTGGCAACAAGCATACTGGCCTGGAAAATTCTCCTGCCAAAGGCATCTAGGATTCTGCATTCCCTCCCTGGAGGAGCAGAAGAGTGCCTTTTTGTACTCTTTATCTTCTTCATAGCAGACTCCACCACAATAGAGTGGTGAGGAAGCTGAGTTTTATGAAAGCCAGGACAAGGAGGAACACTATGCATGGTGTCCAACCTGCGAGAATGAGGGGAAATGGTGAGAGGAGTCTCCCATATGCCCAACATGTGATCATAAAGAATTTCATGTATTGGTAAAGTGGCTGCCTCCTTAGGAGCCTTAGGATATTGTAAAATATCTAATTTTTTGGCTCTAGGCTCTGTTTCAGGGGCCACTGAGATGGAAAGGCCCCTGGCCACTTCCCTAATGAAATCCTGAAAAGACAAATCCTCTGGAGGAGACATTCTCCTTTTTGGAGAAGAGGGCTCCTGAGGATGGATCACTGATGCTTCGACAGAGACCTCTGATTCATCAGAGTCTTCAGAGGAATCAAAGTATTGCCTGTCTGGATGCTCTTGCAGAGCCCGATACGCATACCGGGTGGTATCGACATTGGGAGTGATCGGTACCGATTCGGTACCGATGGGCATCACAGAACAGTGTGCCGCTGCAGTTGACACCAAAGCGGATGTCGATGCAATCGGTACCAGCACCGGAACCGATGTCGGTACCGGTGCCGGAGTCGGTACCGGCAACGGAGTTTGTTGCGGTACCGACGGCGTCGCAGCTTGTATGAATGCCGTGATGGCACGCTGCATGGTCAGGATATTCTGATCCATCGACGCAACCAATGTCTGACTATCGGTACCAGTGGGAACCACCGGTACCCCAGAACATGGCAACAGGTGATCGGTCGAGGCCGAGCCATCGATGTCAACCTGTGACCCCATAGAAAAAGCTTTGGAAGCCGGAGCCTCCTGCCGGGATAACTTTGCCGGTGCGGGTTCCTCGAGGGCAAGCCCGGAGGCATCTCGATAGTTAGAGGGAGATTTACCCTTCGAGGACCGACTTGATTTAAGCTTGGTTACCTGAGATCCATGTGAGGAAGAAGCAGCCCTGGAAGACGTCGATGCAACTGAAGCTGCATCTGAGGGAAACAGGGTACTGAGCTTAGCTGCTCGGTTCTGTAGACCTCTTTCAGACATCATGGAGCAGGACTCACAATCCGCAATGGAGTGGTCAGGACCTAAACATTTTAGACACCATTCATGGGTGTCAGTGACAGAAATAGTACCGCTGCACTTCGTGCATTTTTTAAACCCAGAGGCAGGCTTTTCCATGAGGAAAAATCTCTTAGGCCTAAGGCCAAAGAAGAAAATGCACCAAAGTGAGAAAACAGTAGGTTTTTTTTTTTGTTTTTTTTTTTAGAATAAAAGAAAGAAAAAACCGGCGGTACCGGTCCAGCGTCGAAAAGGCAGACGCGCGACTAAAGAAATAAAATAAAATAAATAAATTCTTCAGCGGTGACAGGAACACGACCTGCTGGCTCCGCGGAAAAGAAGAACTGGAGAGAAGCAGTTAGGAAAGGCGGGAAGGCAGCGCGCGGATGCTCCCAAAAGCTTTCCTTTTGGACGCTGGGGAGCGTTTGCCGCGCAGGCTCCGTCGGTACCGACGATACCCATATGTGAAGACTCATTCCTGCTTGTTCCTGGAGATCACACCTCCTCCACTATGGAAACATCCCTTATCAACCCCTCTTTCCCTAAAACCCCCTTTAAGAAAGAACCCACCTGCAAATATGCAAACCTGTCCTTATCTTCCAACCCATACTCCCTCCGTATTGCCTCAAAATCCTGCAACGCTTCTTCCTCTACCAATTGATAGTAACATTCCAACCCCTTGCGACTCCATTTATCAAAGAGTCCTCCTTCCCAGCCTGGTTGAAAGGATTTCCACCCTCTCCACGGTGTCATCAACGAGAACCCACTCCCCCTATTTTTAATATCCTGTACACGCACCTTATCCCATACCCCTGCCACATGCCTCATAGCTGATGTACCTATTCCCATTTCCCTCCGCTCTGCCCTAGGTGCCCATAGCCATGCTTCCAACCTTCCACCCTTCACCCTTTCTAGCCGCCCCCAGGGTTTCACCCCCTTACTAGATCTCCAGTCCATCACATGGTCTTACTTGAGCCGCTCTGTAATAATCCCCCAGGTTAGGAACACCTAACCCACCCTCCTCTTTAGGAGCATACATAACCTCCCTCGCTATCCTTGGAGGTTTCCTTTTCCAGATATATATTGAAAAACCTTTCTTTGCAACGCCCTTATCACTCCCTCCAGGTACCTACTGGTAGAGCCTGAAATAGGTATAGCAATCTTGGTAAAATATTCATTTTAACCCCCGCTATCCTTCCTAGCCAAGAGGTTTCATACCTCATCCATTCCTCCAGGTCTTTATTAATTTCTCCGAAGATTCTCGGATAACTAACTGTATACAATTCCTCATACCTCACCGGGATCTGCACCCCCAGATAACTCAAGGATCTCCTAACCCATCTCAAAGGATAGTCCCTTTTCAGTTGCTCTTCCACTTCCTTAGCCCCCTTGACCTTCAGCACTTCCATTTTATCAATATTCATTTTAAATCCCGACACCCCCTCAAACCTTTCCACCTCCCTCATCACCTCCGGTAAAGCCACCTGTGGCTTGCTAATATACAGTAAGATATGATCTGCATATAAGGAGATATTATGATGAACTCCTCCCCTTTCCAATCCATGGATCTTGTCATTTGCCCTTATCCTTTCTGCTAATGGCTCTACCACCATTGAAATAGCAAGGGTGACATCGGGCACCCTCGCCCTAACCCAAAGTCCCCTGAATAATTCCCATTAATCTTAACTCATGCTCATGGCCCCGCATATAAGCCCCTTATCCATTTTTCAAAATTTGGCCCACACCCCATTTTCTTCAGCACCCTCATTAAAAACTCCCAATGTACCCTATCGAAGGCCTTCTCAGCATCAATTGACATCAAGAGAAAGTCTTCTTTCCCCTGTTCCGCCTCCCAAACCACCCCTACCACCCTTTTGATATTATCCGCTGCTTGCCTCCCCATAATAAACACCGCTTGATCCTCCTTTATCACTCCCGTTAACCACGGGGCCAATCTTCCCGCCAATATCTTCGCCAATATCTTAACATCAACATTAAGTAGCAAAATTGGTCGATATGAACTACAATTCATAGGATCTTTCCCTGGCTTTGGTAAAATGGCAATCCTTGCCGTCAACATACCCGGGGACAGTTCCCCCCCTTCCTCCAGCATTCCGTTAAAAACTCTACCAAGAATACCCCCTATCTCTCCCACAAATATCTTATAGAAGCTCCCCGGTATCCCATCCAATCCCGGGGCCTCACACATTTTATGTTTGAATACACTTTCAGTTTGGATTCACTAAATTTTGGTAAACCTTAAAACAAGTAAAAAGGAACATTTGTTAGAAGAGGTATTGTTCCTCACGCAAATATTCCAACAAAAAACAGTTTTCACCAGTTGGACACATGTAGTCTACATTTTTTGGGAGGGGGGGATTTATCTGGTAGATCAAAGAGTTTGTTTTGTTTGGTTGATAATCTTGTCCTGGCAATGTCCCAGTTTTTACACTATTTCTTTTTTATTTGGTCTTGTTTTATTTGAATTTTTTATGGTGAAATATCTGTGCATATATAGTCCAAAGCATTTCACTAGCTACTTTTTTTAAAGGAGATATTGGACATTAAGGGGTTGAACTGCAAGGGTGCCAACAATGCTGATCACAACCATATGATGAAAAATTGTGTTGATTTATCATCCCATTCAATTAGATCTAGGGGTCATTATTACACAGGACTCAGTACATATATGCAAATGTTATATCATTTCATTAGGCATAAACAAACGCAAATGATTTTTCACTGCATCCATTCATTAAAAGAGATTTATTATTATTTCTAAGCAGCAAAGATGAATATTCTCAGCAGGACAACTGCTCTAATCCTCAAAAACCATTCTGACATACTCTATTACTGCCATAAAGGATAGAAACTCTTCAAATTGACCTAAAGCAAATATGGTGATGGATCACAGGGGTAGGCTAAGACCATAATGTAATACTCAAGTCTTGCTCGCACAATTAAAGTTCAACCAAATTATGAGAGATTAAGTTGAAGAATCATATTAATTATCAAAATGTTCTAAGTTTAATAAACCTACATGCGCGAAGAAGTTAAAGTATTATTTACTGGCTATTTGGTGCAGTCACAAATTACACTAAATCTCTCACTTAAAACATTTTTTTAGGAGATGAGCCAAGAATTTGTGTTTAAAGGAGAAAAAATTAGCCAAAGAGCCTTGCCTGGATTATTACCAAAACAAACATCACCATATAAATAAGTAGGTAATTTTATAGCACACCTGTGAAGCATGGAATGTACACCAAGTTTAAAAGAGAAAGTATGTGTATCCTTTTCCTTCTCAAATCATCCCATGTAAAGTACACACACATTTACATCTGCTCTCAGTTATGCAAAAATTTCCTGGTTTATCTCATGCATCTGTGCACATATTTTATAATTTATGCCCAAAGCCTACTCCAGGAATGTTTCAGGCAAACCTATCCATATATAGATTGTATACGCATAGGTTTAGTTAGGTGCCTATACCCCTGGCAATTTTATAATATTCAAACTCTGCTTGTAAAATGCTGTTTTACATACAGAAGTACCTTATAAAATGTCACCCAGGATAATCACAAAACAATAATTGTATCATAGAAAAATAGTGAAAATGAACCTTATTGTAAAATTCTAATTTTAATATCAGTAATAAACATATCAAAATATTTATAAAATATGCTATAAATTTTACATACAAGCAATATGTAAACACAATACAATTTATATGCAAAATTAACTTTCAAAAACAAATAAAGCTATTTTAAGTCAATCCAAATCCTTCAAATGACAGAACATCATAATTTGATTATCCTAAGCAATGGGATAGCATGGTTCTTTTAGCCTGATCAGAAAAATATACTAATATAAGGCAGCAATTGATAGTGAGCAGTGGTTATGGTTGGATTAATTCACAATAGTTTCCTTGAAAAGGTATAAATTCGGTCTTATAATAATTGCTATGCATAATTTACTTTCCCTTAATACATGTATGCAATTATGAGGGAAATATGGCTTATTTTGGAATAATGTCGCACAAATTATTAATTTGAGTTTGTTAATAGGTATTTATCATACATGGTTATTTATTTAATGACTAATGCACTTTACAATCGTAATCAAAAATAAAATATGAAAACCAACCAAAACAAATATATTTGCATAAATGTTATGTTGTACAAAGTGAGTTTTATATAGTGTTCTATGTATCTATGTTAATTATCATTTCTGATATTATTCCTGAATATAACATGTAATACATACCAGACAGTTTTGTAATCTGGCAGTTGTACTGCCTCTGTTGTACATTATTGTAAATAATACCAAGCTATTTAAATGTACATAGTTACCCCAGTTCAACTCCTTGCTACTTCCCTTGTTTTATGTAAACTCAGGTCAGATATGTTACTGTCCTAGAGTCAAATTGTTAACTGTAAACCGCACTGATAATAAAGAGTGCGGTATAGAAGAGCTGTTAAATAAATAAATAAATATTTGATTAAATATTTTTTTAATGTCTGAGTTTATATGATGTATTATTGAGACATTAAAATTAAGCTTACTACTCCTTATCAAAACATGACACTTCCTGCCCATTGTTTCCTGCACCATGGATCCAAAGGCAAATTCAAAATTTGCATTTGATTACTGTTCAGTTATAGTAACCAGTGATCTGTAATGGAATACTCTTCAAAGGTTCCTAGCAACAAACAAGTCCAGTGACAAGTTCTATTTGTTTAATATCAGCTAATTGGTATTAAGTCTCCAAATATGGGGTGAGGCATTTGCAGCTGCTTATCTGCACGTATTGAGGGGTAATTCTATAACAGGGCACCTACAAGAACTTTCTCCAAAAATCAGTTTTTTGACTTTTTATAAAAGCAGAAAAACAAACCTCAATCCTCAAAATCACAGATATCTGCTTATTTTCACATTTTTTTTACCTGCCGCTTTGGTGGAACATTGACACACACGATCATTCTGTGATGGACATCCAGTGGCGTATTATTCACAAAATATAACCACACAGAAGAGGTGGGAATATGGATAGTCACCTAAACTATAAGTAACAGGAATGGATTTATCACCTAAATACTTGTGAACCTGGTGGTTTAAATCTAGACATAGAATGGATGAGAGGACCTTTGATAACTGGTATGTTCAGTCTAACTATGGAGCATGGTTACTAAAGGGTGTTAGGCTTTTGTAGCTAACACCGGACATTAGTGCAAATAGTGCCATGTTAGCTGCATGTTATCTGTTGGGGGTTAGCAGAGCAATTTCCCAGCAAATAGCACAGAGAAATTGCAGCGATAGCGGTGTGGCAGCACCCTGCCCAGTGCCCTACTAATGAGCGGTAAGCAGAAAATGTTCTGCACTACCTGCAGTTGACCTGTGTTAGGTGTTACCACTGTATGCCTTTCTCACATTATCTCCGCATTAACAACTAAAGTGACATTTTACTTACCAGATAATGTCCTTTTCTTGAGTCCTGCTAGATCAGTCAAGACAATTGGTTTATGTTCCTTTACCAGCAGATTGGTAGAGAAAGAAGCCAATTAAATGCCTAATGACATCACTCCCATGCCTCTATCAGCCTGAGCCACTAGAGAGCACTTCAGTATTCATCCCAAAGCATATGGGAAAGCATGACAAACCTCAATATCAACATGGGCAACAATGATGAATCAAACAGTTGAGAAACCATGCAGAAAACTATGTATATCAGAAATTGACCAGAAAGCTGTCAGTAGGAAATGAACCTGCACAGCCAAGCTGAAAAATCCTAGTGGACCAAGGTATAATGCAAAATAACAGACCAAACAAAGTTCCAGGGGTCTAGCAGGTTTCAAGGAAAGGGGACATTATCTGGTAAGTAAAATGTTACCTTCTATATCATTCTGCTAGGCCAGTCCAGACAAGTGGGATGTACCAAAGCTACATCTCCACTGGGCGAGAAGACACAGCAGCACACAAACCCTTGGAGCCAAAGGCCGTGGTTGCCTGAGTGTGGACATTCAAGCTGTAATGCTTGACAAAAAGTGGAAAATGATGCCCACAGTGCCACCTGACAATGTCTGAAGGAGATACTGAGATACGCTGTGCACCAGAGGACACTGGCACCCAAGAAGAATAGGCATACAAACCCTCTTAAACCAGCTGGCTCCATAACAGATACGCAGAGGTAAATTCCTCAGTGATCCAGTAACCCAAGATAAACGCGACTGTTGCAACACCATCGCGCAAACCAGTAAACAGCAGAAAAGATGATTGGACTTACAAAAAGGAAACCATAATCTCCAAGTCTCAAAGATGCACTCTCCAGATATCCACAAGGTGAAGAATCCTCATCTTTCCCTCTACACCAGTGGTTCTCAACCTTTTTTTGTACCGCGACCCCTTTTACCATTGGTCAACTTGTGATGACCCCCAATGATAAAATCAAATGCGTCTCTCTTCCTTTACCGTTAATGCATTGTCGCTGTAATCATTTGTTGAATTATTAATATATTATAGGCCTTTGCAATATGTTTTTATTTATAAAATTTACTTATTTAAACCACAATAATTAATCACAATAACAAGTAACAATATTTGATTTCAAAATTATGATTTTCTAATCAAATCACTAATATGAAATAAAATTATTTTTTCTACCTTTGTTGTCTGACCAATTTATTCTCTGATCATGCTGGTCCCGATCTGAGGCTTCTGCTTTCCTGTCTTCTCTTAGCTCTCTTTCTGTGGTCTATGGTCCATCTGCCATTTCTTATCTCTTCTTTCATTTTCTTCACTTCTTTCCATCAGCCTATTTCCAGTCCCAGTAACCCTCCCCAGTATCAGCCCTTTCCAGTCCTCACTCCCAGTACCTTCCAATGTCAACTTTCATTCCCATGACTGCCACTGGTGTCCATTCCCTTCCAGTCCCCCTCCTTCCCCACTGACCACTCCCTTCTAGTACAAATACCATGGCAGCCCCTCTCAGATCCACTCCCTTCCAGTTTCATTCTCCCATCCCCTCATATCAGTCCATTTGTAGCCTTAGCCCCGTTTTCTTCCAAGGCCAGCAGTTCTATCCTCCCCTCCTCACCATCAGCCCATTCCCAGTCGAAGCCCCCCAATCAGCTCATTTCCAGTGCTAGTCCCCCTCAACCCCATTACCAGTGCTAGGCTCCCCTAATCAGCCCATTACCAGTCTACCCCCCCTCAACCCCATTTCCAGTCCTAACCTCCCCGATCAGCTCATTTCCAGTGCTAGTCCCCCCTCAACCCCATTACCAGTGCTAGGCTCCCCTAATCAGCCCATTACCAGTCTAACACCCCCCACCCCCATCAGCCCATTTCCAGTCCTAACCTCCCCGAGCAGCTTATTGCCAATGCTACCCCCCCTATCAGTCCATTACCAGTCCTACCCCCCCCATCAGCCCATTACCAGTCCCAACCCCCCCTTGATCAGTCCATTCCCAGTCCTAGCCTTCCCTAATCAACCCATTACCAGTCCTAGCCCAGCCCACGATCTACCCATTACCAGTGCTAGCCCCCCAATCAGCCCATTATAATCCTAACCCACACTGTCTCTCCTCTGTCCAGTATGTCCCCCTGTCTCTCCCCTTTGTCCATGTCAGCCCCCTCCCTCCCTCCATTTGTCCATGTCAGCCCCCTCCCTCCCTCCATCCTTCCATGTCAGCCCCCCCCTCTGTCCATGTCAGCCCCCCTCCCTCCCTCCCCCATGTCAGCCCCATTGCAGGTTCCCTGCCCCCTCCTCCCCTCTCCCTATGTCTACCTGCTACTGCCCTGTTCTTCTGCAGCCACGGTTCCCTGTCTCTTAGGGAACCGCGGCTGTGCCGGTAAAGCTGTTGCGAAGCCTTCCTGTCTCTCGACAGGTTCCGTGCAGCATTGTCCCGCCTCCAAAGGAAGTTGTTTACCACTTCCTTTGGAGGTGGGACAATGCTGCACGGAGCCCGTCGAGAGAGGGAAGGTTCCGCAACATTTTCACAGGCACAGCCGCGGTTCCCTAAGAGGCAGGGAGCCATGACTGCAAAAGGTTGGAGGCAGTGAGTTTGCCACAGCCAAGAAGCAGACTCGGCAGCAGCAGCAACTTGTGCGCTTTTTTATTTTTTTTTTTAACTTAGCGGAGTGAGGCAACCCCTGATAAATCCTGTGGCGACCCCCATAGTTTGAGAACTGCTGCACTACACTGTTCCTCAGAGGAGGAGGGCAAGCAAACCACCTGGTTCAAATGAAAGGGGGATATCACCTTTGGCAAAAGGAAGTCATAAGCAAAATGGAAACGGCCTCCTCTGAAAAGGACGAATATGGATTTTGGCAAGACAGTGCCTGCCGCTTGGAAAGGTGCCTCGCCAAACTAATCGTGACCACGAAAATAGTCATGGGAGTCATGTCCCTCAGAGCAGCACACTTCAGAGGCTAAAAAGGGCTCTGAGACCAGGACCATGAGCATCAGATGGAAATCTCAGAAGGGACAAATGGTCAGAAGGAGGACACTGATGCCGAACCCCTTGAAGAAAATGTGAAACATCCGGGTGCAAGGCTGAAGACTTTCTAGCCACTGAATCGTTGAAACAAGACAAGGCTGCTACCTGGACTTTCAGGGAGGTAAGGAAAAAAATGTTTTTCCATACTGTTCTGCAAAAGACCAACAGAGCCAGAAGCTTGAAGGCTTAGCAACAAAAAAATGGTTGTGCGCCACATCCACATTCCAAGAGATACCAGGCCTGCACGCAAGCCAGGTAGGTAGAACCCCTTCAGGCTCTGAGCAGAGTGGAAACTACTGCAGGAGACTAGTACTTACATGACAGCACACTCCCTTCGAGAGCCAAGTCATAAGCGAGAAGGGAGCCAGATCATCCAGGACAAATGGCTTCTGATGCAACTGGCCCGGATATGGAGCAGATAAAGAGGAGGAACCTGCAGAAACCACATCAGGTCTTTAAACCACACTCCTCATTCAATCCAGCACCACCAGTACAATCCTGTCTGGATGGCGCTTTATGTGCTGAAACACAAACCGCAATAGCAGCCATGGAGAAAGCACATAGCAGGAACTGCTGTGGTCAGGACTGAACCAGGGTGACAAGCACTTGGACCCAGTTTCCGTGTGGTGAGTGAAGCAACGGCACACTTGAGATTGAAGTGGAATGCTTTCAATTCCATCCGAGGGCAACTCCAATAGCAGAGAAGCATCTGAAACAGCGTCTGACTCAATGCCCACTCCCTGGGATTGAGAGAGTGATGATGGAAGAAGACCACTCCCACATTGACCATCTTTGACAATGTTCCAAGCTGACAAAGCTAGGAGGCTCATCTCTGCCCAGGTGAACCAGCAAGTCATCTCCCAGGCCACAATAGCACAGCTTGTGCTGCCTTGGCAATTGACAGATACCACAGTTGTGGCGTTGCCCTTGATCACTCGCACCAGCCTGCCCTTGATCAAGGGTGGGAAAGCACAAGAGGGCCAGTAAGATAGTACGCCCTTGCTTTGAGACAGATGATTGTCCACAGCGCCAGCATGTGGCCCCAACAGTCCTGGGGCACTCAGTCTGGACAAGGGCTTCCCTGCCTGTAAGACAGGAACCCAACTCCAGAAGAACCCATAAGTCATATCCAGAAGCATACCCTCCGTCAGATAACCTGGGCGTAGCTGCCACCTCAAGCTGGCTCTCACTCTCAGCTTGCGTGGGAGCCTGAACTCCAACTCTGGAAAGGAAGAGCCGCTGGAGCAGCCTCATATGAGCATGCCCATGGCATCAGTTGATTGCCGTCACCGTCAAGCCGAGAAGCTGGGCATAATCCCAAACCCTGGAAGTCTGTCAAGAACTGCACAGTACAAGTTGTTCCAACCATCTCTGTACTCTCTCCTCTGGCAAGATGACTAAGGCCCACTCGAGTATCAAACTGCGCTCCTAGAAAGTCCAGGGATTGGGGAGGCACCAACGAACACTTTCTCCAATTGACCACCCAGCTGAGGCCTACCAGAAGGGCATCACTCAGATTGGAACTAGAGAAGCCTCAAATAGAGAATGGGCTCAGATGAGCCAATTTTCCATGAATGGGTGTACATAGTGCAGCAGCCACCACTACCATGACCCTGGAGAGCATCCTCGGGGCAGGGGAGAGGCCAAGGGTAGTGCGGCAAACTGAAAGTGTGAGCCAAACATGGCAAAATGCAGACATCTCTGCTGATCCTCCCAAATCAGGATATAAACAAAAAACTAAAGAAGCCAGAAACCATTTTTTTTTTATTCAAAGGTTAGTCTTGAACCAGCGATCTTTGGGCTAGAAGGCATACAATTTGCAGAAAGCCGTCACATTCCAGGAGCTAGCAACTCCCTTCAGAGCATCACCAAAATCACTGATCTCAGAGCTGCTATTTGGAAGCGCAACACGCGCAAAGGAGCACTGACCGCCTAGAGGTCATGGACTGAAAGGAGCCAACCTTCTTTGGCATCCCAGTTGTCCTTGCCCCACTCAGTTGGGGCCCTGGCACCAATGCCTGTAGGTGCAGTGACTTATCTAACGTGGCCCATGCAGAGGCTCTCATATCCACCAACCCACATGGAGAGATGAAAAATGCCTCCGGGATTGTCTGTTTGCAGTCCAGGACATAGCACTGAATGATGTCTAGAACCCTTCTATCCTTGGTGACACGTGAGAATGGGCCCCAAAACCTACATAGTGAAGAATGAGAGGAACCCCTGGGCACTGTTCCCTCTAAGCTGTGCGCGTGTGCGCGCGCACATACCTCGCCGAGCGAGCGCACATACTTTACAACAGAGTGCACAAAAATTATGGCGCTGATTCTGATAGAAAACAACACAGACATCTTAAAATTTAAAAGTTTTATGATTGCAATTACTAGAAATTTCCCACTTCATTTAGTAATCATCTATTTTCATTTAATTTGATTAAAATCAGTGTGGTCTAATCCTGTATTCTGATGTATAGTCAAATTTTAAAGTATATAACTCTGAGTGTCGTTATGTGGCGCACAAAAATTTAACCTTCCTTCAAAAGCTGCACACAGCTGATATTTTATGCGCATACAGCGTTCAGAAAATTAGAGGGAACATTGCCCCTGGGCCCATGACCCTCACTTAAAGAACCAATTACGGAACTACAATCCAGAAGTGGAGAAGGGGGGCCTTTCCCAGGATGAAATGCCAGGAGTTCAGAGACCCCCGGAAATCAGTCCAGCACATCTGCACGGGATGTGTGGAGACCAAGGAGGGAAGGACCCTACTTGTTTCCCAGGCTCTTTTGGTCTATCCTCTGGAAGGCGAGAAGACTCTGTCTCGGCCAAGTCCTTCACCAACTTCTCCAACCAGCCCCACAAGGTTGACTTCCCTTAAGGTCAATTGAGTTATTTGGGCTATGGAGGACCTATCCGCTGCCCAGTGGCAAAGCTATGATCAACTCCACATCACCGCTAACACATTGATATCCCTTGCCACCAGCAGGCTAGAATATACATGGCATCAGAGTATCTTCCAGCAGGAGAGACCGAATCCACAGGTACAGAGCTAATGGTACCAGACCTGCACATACAGCCAACAGGAGAAAGCTGGCTTTTCAAACAGAGGGTCCGGTCCATCTGTCTATCCATAGGTCCTTTCAAGGCCAAGTCAACTCCCACAGGAGTAGAGACCTACTGTGTAACCGCCATGACGTCCACCTTCATCTTGGGCAGGCTGGACCAAGTGATGCATTCCCCTGAGGAAGGGCTCATATCCCTCAACGTGCTTGTATCCCTCAGGCTAGAAATCAACCAGGATCCATTCCAACTAGAACATGAAGACTGCCGTAAATATCCGCAATGCCTATGGAAGCAGGGAACCTGAGGCCCCTACTCCAATGCTAGAGTGTCAGCTGCATACCAGGTGGAGGAAAACTTGACAGGTGGAAAATGTTAGCCTCCACATGAACCTCCAACAGAGAAAACTCTCCTCCTTCCTTTTTTTTTTTTTTTTTTGCATCAGACTCCTCAGCCAAGACACCAGGACCAGCACTCAGGTCCAGATCTCAGACAGACCCCAGCCGACCCATATCTCCAAGAGGCAACCTCCCTTCGGGTTGCTTAAGAGGCAGCCACTCAAGCCAGGCTTCTACACTCCACCCATCCCTCATGTGAGTGAGCATGAGGGAATCCAAAGACTGCAGGGTCTGAGTTTCCATACTAAAGACCAGGCTTGCCAAAGAAGAAAAGGAATTCCGGGGAGGACAACCTGGATTCTGGGAGCTCCCCACCCTGAGGAGGATCCCGAACAGAGGGGACACAGCTCAAGCCAAGCCCTCAGAAGAAGGGGAGCAGCCAGCAGTGTGGACACTGGAACTCAAGGCCAGACTAGGATACTTACCCACAGCTCCATCAATCACCTCCTACCTTGAGGTGGAAACTGCTGGGCCAACAGAATCCCTTCACAAGGAGAAGGGAGATGGGCCCCCCAGTGAAGAGTCAGTGGCTGCCATTCAGGATGAATCCAGTGAGAAGGCTCTTCGCTTGCCATAAGTCAAACAATGCTTCCTAGAAGAAGACAGAAGAGTTAAGGCAAGGCAAACATCTGTGCGCACTATGGCTGCGTAGGCACAAAGACGCGTGCTAACAGACACACGTAGCCGCTCAGGCAGAACATGTGCTGGAACCGCTCAAGTACAAGGCGCACAAACACAGAAAATGTTACTAGAAAACTTTAATGGCACACGCTGGAAAATAATGGGAAACACTGACAAAGTCAACGGTCGCTTGTGGCGCACACAGACTGTCGCCCCAATGGACAAGAGTCAGTGCCCCCTAGACAAGGACAATGACTATGCCAGGCCTTGGTACTCACCCACTGGGAGCCTCAGGCAAGGCAAATCGTGCCAGGCTCATGGCTACTCCTCTGTCACTGTCTCTTTCTTTCACATGCTTGCATAACAGGCTAACAGCCGCACACTTATGAGTCTTCTTCAGTCTTCGAGGACAGCAAAGGGGTGACAGCGGAGGAGTGAGGGGGCAGCGAGGTTGTATGAGGCTGTGAAACTCTTCCATATCCTTCCAATTTTCAGGCTACTCAACAGGCCCTTAACATGATAAGAGGATGGAGCTGAACCAATTTTCCCTTCTCCTTTGGTTTCCGAAAAGACCTTAGTCTAGTGGAGCCTCCCATGTCGTGCTCAAATGAGGGAGTCACCCTCAAGGTGGTTGTTCACAAGCGAATAAATTGTTTTCCTCTCAACTGTTCAGATTTTCGTCAGAGGTGAAGAATCCATTCACCCTCTGCTGAGACAGAATACTGAGGTGCCCTCTAGGTGCTCAGACTGATAAGAGGCATGGGAGTGATGTCAATTGAAACCTGGGTATTTTATTGGCTTCTGTGTCCACCAATCAGCTGGTAGGGGAACACAACCCATTTGTCTGGACTGGTCTAGCAGGATGATATGGAATATGCTTTAGTAAACATGCTCTTATGTATTTCTTCCTGCAAAGTGCCGGAAACCTATGAAAAAAATTTATTCCAGAGATGTGGATTTATCCCTTGTAGGCAGACTTGGAAAATTGTTTGCAGATCTTTTTTTAACCTCAGCTCCAAGGAATTGTTTCTGTTATTACTATTTCCCTCCCTGGTTTAAAAGAAAATATTTTTGCTGCATTGTTTTTAAGTTCTGGATAGCCAATATATGGGGGATAAGAGGCTGTTTGAATGCCATCTTCCTTAGCTCCAATATGAGAGCTTTTTGAATGCTTGCTGTTTGGACATATTGTCTGCCAGTGAAACATGGTGCTGGCTTCGAACTCTGCTTATGTTTCCCCTGGATGAATTAGAATATTCATGTGGGGTACTTTCTCTGTGACCAGATTGGAGCCCAGTTGAAGTAGGAGGAGTATAATCATGGTGTTTCTATCATGCTGTTAAAGAACTGTTGTAACAGTATGAATTGTTTATATTAAAAGGGTTTTACTTAAATCTTCTTGTGGTGATAAATAAATCTGGTTTGGGGGTTTTTTATTGCTCCTTTCAGATTATATGGTGAAATTAGGTCTTACCTGCTAATTTTCTTTCCTTTAGTCCTTCCAGTCCAGTCTCCTGGGTTGTGCATCCTTTCCAGCAGATGGAGACTTTGAGCATGCTGCCTTTTGGTGATGTCACAGTACAAGGAGCCAGTATTCCCATGACCAAGCAGCTAAGAACTACTACAACCAACAATGTTAACTATTGTTACTACTATAACTAAACTAAATGGTGAGCAAACATAGCTCACGATGACCAAGGCTGAAACCCACTGCAGGACCCTGCAGAACTAAATCTTTAGGTCACAGCACAGCCTCCCTGCTACCGGCGGGGGTTCATTTACAAACCTAACCAAAGATGACTTTCTTATCAGGGTTTGCCTCCCCATGACAGTATCAAGATCGGTGGGTTCCGGACTGGACTGGAGGGACTAAAGGAAAGAAAATTAGCAGGTAAGACCTAATTTCACCTTCCATAGTGTCCCTCCAGGTCAGTCTGGACTCCTGGGAAGTACCAGAGCAGTAATAAAACTTGGGCAGGACTGGCAAGCCCAGCCTGCAAGATCCGTGAAACAAAATGCACATCTGAACGTGACTGAATATCCAACCTCTGAGGATGAGAGAAGATACACAAGGACGCCCACATTGCTGCTCAACAAATTTCCACTGGTGGAACTAAATTACTCTCTGCCCACATCGTAAACTGTACACTAGTAGAATGGGCCCAGAGTCCTGCCGGAACCAGCATCCCTTTCAAAATATAGGCCATGCCAATCGCCTCTTTCAACCAACAGGCAATAGAAGCTTTTGAGGCTGCATGCCCTTTACGAGGACCCCAAACAGAACAAAGAAGCATTCCAACACCCGAAAGGAAGCGGAGTGCTTCAGGTACTGCCTGCGGACATCCAGACAGTGGAGGAAAGGGGCTGTTCCAGTTGGGAAAGCAGGCAAGACCACCATCTGGTTAAGGTGGAAGTCAGACAACACCTTTGGTAAGAAGGCCGGAACCATGCACAGCACGTCCTTGTCTCGCTGAACAAATGACCACCAGAAAAACAGTCTTCAAAGTAAGGTCTTTCAACGAAGTGGAGCGTAAGGGCTCAAAGGGAGCCTGCGTCAATGCAGTCAATACTAAATTCAAGTCCCAAGGTGGAACCGGTGGTCTCAGCAGCAGTTTTAGGTGTTTCACCACTCTGAGGAAGTGTACCACATTGGGGTAAGCTGTCAGCGAGATGCCTTGTACAAGACCTCTATAGCATGACAAGGCTGCGATTTGGACATGCAGAATTCAGAGCTAAACCATTATCCAACCCTGCCTGCAGGAAGGCCAAAATCTCCAGCAAGAAAGTCCTCAAAGGACGCATCTCCCGCTCTTCACACCATGCCTCGAACACTCGCCAGACTCGCATATATGCCAGTGAAGTGGACAAATGCCTCATCTGTAGCAGGTTGGAAATAACTTGGGAGGAATAGCCACATTTAGTCAGGTATGCCATTTCAAGAGCCAAGCCCGTAACAAAGAACTGATTGACTTGCAGCATCCGGACTGGACCCTGTCACAGTAGGTCGTGTCTGTTTGGCAACCTCCAGGGCTTGTTCACCGTCAGTCTAATGAGATCTGCATACCATGGCCTCTGCGCACCACTAGGCTGCGATGAGATTCTATGTGTAGTAACACTCTCCCTATTAGTTGCCACAGTGGAAAGGCATAAAGGAGGACCTCACTGGGCCAGGGCTGAACCAAGTCATCGGAGGCACCTTGGCCATCTTTTCCCTGCAACGGCTGAATCAGCGCTCTACTCTGGCATTGTCTGCCATCGCCATATGGCAACAATGACCGAATGCAAGGTTTTCTTCCAGAAGTGCGGAACCCTGAGAGCTCGATTGACCTGTTTCAAGTAAAGAATGGGTTGAAAGGATCCCTCTTTCTTGAGGATCACAAAATAAATCGCGTGTCGATCTTGTCCTAATTGGTCGAATGGAACCGGCACCACAGCCCGCAGGGAAAGTAAGCGGAGCAGAGTCTGCCTTGACAGCACCCTGTTTGGAGGCCGACTTGCAGGGGAAGAGTAGAAAGGCCTCTTGGAGAGGAAATGTGAACTCTTAATACATATCCTTCCCGAATCACCTCCAGGATACATTGGTCGGTAGTGATGTGGACCCAGGTGGAATAGAAGCACTGCAGACAACCTCCCACCGGCACTCAGTCCTCCTCTGCCGAGGTCCGCTGCCCTTCAATGTGATTTCTTAGGGTTGGTCCCAGAAGAGGGGAAGAACCCCCACCAGGTACCTCTACCCCCATGAAACGGCTGTCCCCTAAAGGGGTACCCTGGGCTTCTGATAGGGAACGAAGCGTGAGGCCCTAAAGCATCTGAAATCTCTACCTTGCTCGCAACCTGATGCTTCCGACTTGGGAGCCTCGGGCAGCTTAACCGGTTTGGAATCTCCCAATTCCTTTATCAGCTTCTCCAGGTCTTCCCCAAACAGTCTGCCCTGAAAGGGAAGCTTAGTTAAGTGATGCTTTGAGCAAACATCCGCCGACCAATTACAGAACCATAAAAGCCTCAACCACTGATGCCATACCTTTGGCAGAAGCCCTGAGGAGACTGTAGAAGGCATCAGCAAGATAGGTGGACCTGGACTCCAAGCGAGAGGTATCTGGCAGCTCTGGTAAAGCCTCTGGCTGCCTCAGACTCTGGCCCCCCCCAGAGCCTGAGACCACTGCATGCACACTCTAGCCATATTCGCCTGCTTTAACAACGTTTCTAACTTTTTATCCTGTGGATCCTTAAGAGCTGTGCCGCCTTCGATGGGAATGGTAGTTTTCTTGGTCACTACAATGATCAAAGCATCCACTTTGGGCAGTTTCAAAACATCCCGCTCCTTCAAAGTCACAGGATAGAGGCGCTGCATTGCTCTGCCTCCCCTGAGACCTACTTCAGGAGCCTCCCACTCCTGGTCAATCATTTGTTTTAGGGCTCTGTGCAAAGGGAAGGCTACCTCTGAAACAATGATGCCCTGCAACAGAGGGTCCTCCAGGGGAGGATTCTCTGCCGGAGAATCGGCTGAGAGATAAAGCACATCCAACGAGTGCATAATGAGGGCTATGAGCTCCTCACAACAACAAACTCTGATGATATTGGGCCCCCCCCCCCCAATATCCTCACCTGTGGTTCTCCAAGATCTTCTCCTCATCCAGAAGCTCTGAGGGACGCTCTGGGGGGGGGGTCCTCAGATCCCAGTGAGGGCTCTGACCCCCTGTCTAGATCCGTAGCCTGCATGTCCTGGGCAGAGGGGCTTCTGGCCACTGAATGAGCTGCCTGAGGAGCCTGAGCCACCTTACTGTGAGGAGTCAGAGTCGGCACTAAAGCAAAAGAGGCACCGAAGCTCTGCCTACCACAGTAAGTCAGGTGCATCATGAGGATGAATTCAGCTGAAAATGGAGCCTACCCAAGCACTTTTGGACCCACCATATTGGCTTGTAATGAAGAGTCCACCCCCGCATTAGAGGCTGCAGCCTTCGAGATGGCCTCTTGTACTAAATTTGAAATGACGTCATTTCCCACCTTAAACGATGACTCGACCGCTGGTGACAGAAGCAGCAGCAGACACGCTGCCACGTCTTCCACCTGCTCTGCCACTGCCTCCGGATTTGCCTGCTCTAAATTTCCCACCTCATTCGCTTCAGACTCGCATACTCTGCAGAAGCCGAAGAAGGAAATGTGTCCGTACTTGAGGTCACACCCTGAACAAATGGTTTTCACGGGCATCCCGAACCCGAAAGAAGAGTGAAGGGGGAAGGGGGGGGGGGGAACAAGCTTCTTGACGAACTGAAAGCAAATAGGATATTACAAGCCTTGCAGCCCCGAATGAAGGGAAGCATTTATCAGTTCAGCAATGCGACTTAACAAGCTTCCGAGCAAATACAGAAGTGAAGCACAAGATGTAGCAACACAACCTCACTGACCACTAAAGGTTTCGGAGGCTGCAATGAGACATGCCCTGAAAGAAGATGGACCCCCAGGCGGCCCCCACCCCCTCCCGAGGTCCTGCAGCTGACCAAACAGCATTGGACACTCGAGGTGGGCACTTTCACCACCAAGCAAGCCCTCTCTGCTTACCAGAGGAACAACAGGCAAGGAGTAACCTCAGAGTAAACAACAACTTTTTTTTTAAATGTCTCTTCAGTGCAGCTCGGAGAATTCTGAGATGTGTCCCATCTGCTGGAGACTGAGCATACTAGCTTGATGGGAGGAGCAAGAGCTCCTTGTACTATGACATCACCAAAAGGCATACTCAGTCTCCATCTATTGGAAACGGTGTACATCTCAGGAGTCCAGTCTGGACTGGAGGGATGCTATGGAATGAATATTCCTGAGGGAGACGCCTGCATTTTTTGTTTAGTGCCTTGAGGGAGCAAAAGATAAACTACAGTGCTTTGATATCATTCAGTGGAGAATCCTTCAATGCATGTCTGTTTTTATAAAAATGAAAGTAAGATGCCTAAACAAGCAAGGGATGATTGGTGTGTGAGCTGAAGAAGCCAGTGTTTGGCTAAATTTACTGCAGCCATAATGAAGAGAAATTCATGCGGGAGCTTCGGATTTGGGTTCTAGAATTAACACAGAATTGCTGTAGTGAAATAAAAATATAAGGAATTATGTTACACCAGTATCTGCTTTTCTGAAAGGCAGGGTAACTGATTTGAAGAAGAAAATATTTCTCCCTTCATACAGCCTGGTAGAACATGAAGGCATGCTATGAGCATGTCGGGACTTGTAATACTACAGTACTTAGCCCTACAAACTGGAGTGTATAAAATCCAAGTGTTTCATATAGATGCTGTTTGAACAATAGGGATGATTTTAAATCTATTAAGTTAATAAAATAAAAGAACCACAACTACAGGGATCTGCTGGAAATACACTGATGAACTAGGTAATGCAGGGGGATCCAAGAAAAAGACCGAAAGTAAGCACATACCTGTGATTTTGTGGTTTGTTTTTGTGTTATTTTGATTCCTACCTCTTACATAGGATTTTTTGGGGTATTTGTCTTTTATAAAGGCAACCTAGGTGCCTTTATAAGCTCCTATAATAATCCCCAATAACGCAAAAATGCTTTCACACAAATTTAATACTGCCCCGAGGCAGAAGTAATTGTGAGCATGTACACGAATGTCCATGTGTACATCCAAACTTCACCTCCATTCCACACACATTATACCACCAGGTATGCCTATGTATGGATCGTGTACTGTAAAGTCTGTGTGCTCTTGTCGTCGGCACACATACATTTGTACACATAGAGTCACCTGTATAATTTTAAAGGAGTCAGTTTTGGCACATAGAGCATCTTTCACCTAAAGAATGTTTTATAATATTACCCCTATTATCCACAATACTTCAAACACTATGTACCACCAGGTGCATTGTTTGCTCATCACATATCTAGTTAACAAATGACCCACTGACGTGGATCTGAGAAGACTGGATAGAGGGCTATCCATCCACTTTAATATTTTCTCAGCTGCAGTACCTTGCCTAACTAGAATAAATAGCCTTCTGATTCATATTTCCTCATATGACTGTTACAGGCTCTTGTTACATTCTTTTTTTATCAAAACCTAGCACAATCAATGAATTCTGAAAATAATCTATACCTTTGATCAGCAAGAGATTATAGGACATTATTGGAAAGGAACACTGTCTACATAGGTCAAGCTTTACCTTTTGTAGGGCTTCTTCTGTTTTTTCTGGACTGTTTTTCAGTGCTTGTGAAGCATCATTCACAGGTATTGGCATAAATCTTAAAGTATAATTCCTATGTTAAAAAAAAGACACACAATAAAAACAGATGTATGAACATATACTTGTTAAAATTACCTTATGGCCAGCTGGCCTGGAAGTTCAGTGGCGTGGCTCAACACTGTACCTGAGAACCTGAGTTTGATTCCCAGTTCAGGTCTTCTTTTCAGAGTAACCATAGGCCTGTGAAGCCATTTTCAGCTCCTGGGAGGAAGGCTTTCCAGTCAGTGTGTATTGGCGACACCTAGTGGTTGACTTTAAAGCCCATATCTGCAGGGTCCTGGAAAGAGCCTGTCTGCTCGATTCCCAGCCACAGGCTGTTGCTGCAGCGGACTGCACTAAAGAAAGCTAGGAAGGGATCTAGAACAGGAAAATATCCCTGGATAGTTGTGAAATAGAGTTGTGATGTCAGATCCCAGTCCTTGTTCCGAGAGAGGTAGAAGCTCAAAGAATCAAGAGGAAAGTGAGAGGCCAATACCTACCCCCCCCCCCCCCATCCACCTCATTCTCACAAAAAGGAATTACGACAGAATCCAGCTTCTGAAAATTTAATTTCCAGTAACTTAACACAGCTCAGACATTAAAAGGGAAGCCACACCGAGTTACATATGTCGGCTATTTGGAGAATGGACTAACATGTCATCTCTAGAGGCAAGTGCCCAAAAATATTTTGCAATAGACTGTTTTATTGGAAAAATAAATGAGTCCCTCCCTTCTTGTATCTGTCACTAGAAGAAGCAAAAGCACCTCTGTGAATTTACCAGCAATCTGCTGTCACTTCATCATTCAGGATTTCTAATAATATAGTTACTATTGTGCAGTGTACTTATATTTATACCAAATGCTTAATCACTGGGAGGTACAGGAGCTGATGTACTACGCTGTGCTGTTTTTAATGCTATATATTAAGTGGCCTCCCTGCTAACGTGGCTGCATTAAAAACATTGCATTTCTGCTAGCACTTTGAAGATAATCTAGTCACACAATGGATCTATATAGGAATAATCTATTCTCACTAAACCTCATATACACCAGCAGCCTTCAAACAATATAATATTTTTGTCAGACTACTGCAACAAAGACTGCTATCAACCAGCTGCCCTTCTTATCAGTCCTTTTTAATATGATTTTAAAAATAATTTTGCATGATCGCTATTATTTAAAAAGATTAAAAAGGACTGATAAGAAGGGCAGCTTGCTGACTGCAGTGTTTGATGCAATAGTCCAACAAAAACTTTATATTGCTTGAAGGTTGGTGGTATATATCTAGAATTCTGAACGGAGCACTTTGAATATGTCGTACAGAGATGAAGATGTACAGAGACAAATACAAGATCACATAGACTCCGCCGCCCCACTAGACCATTGCCAACATGGATTCAGGGAGTCTCATGGCATAGAAACCCTCCTTACTACCCTCTTCAGCAACATAATCACAGGTATCGACAACATCCATCAAGGGTTTGTTCTTGTCTTCCTAGACATTGCCGCAGCTTTCGATTCAGTAAGTCACAACCTTCTCCTGGAACGACTAAAAGAGAAGGGCATCTGCGGCAAGGCTCTGGAATGGTGTAGATCATATCTGGCTGGTAGATGGCAACAAGTAAAATCTGGAGCAGCAGCATCAGAACCTTTCCACCAAAGCCAGGGGGTCCCACAAGGTTCCTCCCTATCATCACTCTTTTTCAACATATACATGCAGCCCATCTGTAATATCATCAGATCCTTCAATGTGGACTGCCTGATATATGCAGATATCTTACTCTACACGCCTTTCTCTACAGAGCATTTGAACCTCTCCCCTCTGACAGAATGTTTCGACGCAGTTTCTGAATGGCTCCAATCCCAAAACCTCCGTATTCAACATAAGAAGACGGAGGTGCTATTCATCACAAAAAAACACAATTTCACCCCACCTCCCCATGTAAGAATGAAAGAAGCAGAACTTCAAACAAAACCTACAATTTGATACCTGGGGGTTACGTTGGATCAGCGCCTTGATATGAAGGCACACATAGGTAACATAGTAAGAGCAGTCTATTTCAAGATCCGATCTCTCAGGCATCTGCGCTCCTTACTAGATCCAGAAGATTTCAGGACAATATACCAGGCATTAATTCTACTGCATTTTGACTATGCCAACGCTATCCTACAAGGCCTCCCACAGTCTACCATTAACCCCCTACAACTCGCCATGAATGCTGCAGCGAGAGTCCTTCAGGGAGCCTCCAAAAACGAGCACGTGACCCCCATCCTTAAGCAGCTCCACTGGCTCCCCATTCATGCAAGGCTCATTTTCAAGACCTTACTGCTTACCTTCAAGGCCATCAACGGTCTCTCATCCTCCTCACTAACGGAGCTCATTCACGTCACTCCACTTAACAGATCCAGAAGACCGACAGCAATAAACACACTAATAATCCCGAAAGCGTTAACAAAATGCACCCAGGCAACGGCAAACAGGGCATTTAGATTTTGCGCCCCGAGATGCTGGAACGCACTCCCATCAGACATTCGCGCAATTACTGACCTAACCCCGTTCAAGAAAGCACTCAAATATTACCTGGTCCTCAAATACTATCCACCCAGCAATACACCAAGCCAAATCCCACCAACAAAGTAGCTACACCATAATTATCAGTCAACATCATCAACTTTCTCAGTGTGATATCATGATCAGTGTCCATTGTCCTTATCATAACGACTGTATGTAAATAATATTTGTAAATAGTTCCCCCATGTTACCCAAGTTTGTATACCTGTTCTCTGTAAACTCAGAATAGTTTGTTCTGGTTATTTTGTTTCATGTAAACTGCGCTGATACCAAATAGCGCGGTATATAAAAGATTGTAATAAATAAATAAATAAAGTACTAACCACTTTATCATTCATTCTTGTAGCCACAATACTTACTGTTGAATAAGTTGAGTACAATGTCATTTTGCAGAACAAAAAAATGTTAAGGCCTTAGTAAACACCGTGACAATCTAAAGTGTCAAAGTTTCACTGCCTACATAACAAACATCACTTTTTTTCTCTTTTTCGTGAAAAATGCTTACCAGCCATGATACCATCACACATTGTTTTAGAGCTCTAATGGTACTGCCTTATACATAATCACTTAGGAATATATGGCATATTTCATTCCTTTTTAACAAATACACAATAGTGATTTGGCTTATAAACTCAGATTTTCATATAACAGCGAGAGTGCCAAAGCTGTTATACATTTAAAAACTTTGCAAGAGATTTATTAGTTTTCTGCACAAGGGAGTGTTTCTCCCAGGCTGACAACTGCCCATAAAAACTGGTCAAAAATGGTTGGGTCTTTTAAGCCTTCATACCATCTGGACTGACTACCCTGGTTGAGTCTCTCATCCAGATCCCTACATAAGAACTGCCATACTGGGTCACATCACAGATCCATAAAGTCCAGTATCCTGTTTTCAAAAGTGGTCAATCCAGGTCACAAATACCTGGCATATCCCATGCTTTTTCCTCAGGCGCAAGCAGTGGTTTTCCCCAGGTCTACCTTAGTAATAGCTTTTGGACTTTTCCTCCAGCAATTTGTCCAAACCCTTTTTAAGCCTTTATATCAATGGGCAAGAGGCAGAAGTGAGGCCTTCTGACCAGACAGAGCTTTGCTCAGACAACCTTCACTGCCCAAGGAGGAGTCTTCAGATTCCCAAGAAAGCATTTAACTAAGACTTGCCTATTCTGCATTGCCTCTACATCCACTGTTTCTACTCTCCCATCTCTCGCCCAATGAGTGCCCTTAAAGAGATTCTGGATACAACCCAATCCTTTAGAACATTTCTTCCTCCACCTCTTCAATATCTTTCATGGAAGATCCTCAACTTGATTAATTGTATTGCATACACTGTGCGGAAGCCAAAACACGGCCAGACACAGTAGGGATGTCCAAAAAACTTTATTAGCAGACCCAACTAAAAAGATCTGTTACCAATAATTTGTTCCATGCCGTGTAAACATAATAGTTCGTTTTTACCATTAGGGATCAATTTTACAGTGTTTTTGTCCTTCTGAATTATGTTTTTTTTTTAATCGGGAGGTTGTCGATTGTCCTAGATAGTTTTTTTTTACATCCTTTATTTTTAAAGATCTCTTTTAGGATTTATTTTTTAAAGATCTCTTTAAGGATGTGTCATTAATAGATTGCTTTACATCTCTATTTATAATTACATTTTATGACGTCTTCATCTTATGTTGTTTTTGTTTTTAGACAGTTAATCTGATATCCTTTGTTTCCATTTATAAGGATTGGCTATCAACAGATTGTCCTATGTTCTTTTCTATGATCATATTTTATCTACTTTTTATGGCAACTCCATTTATACTGCACCCATAGTATTTTGGACATCATCGTTTTTTGGTCCCTTGTTCTCTCTTATGTTTAGAAAGTTACTGATGTAACAATGTATACTGATACATTGTCTCTTTTATTGTTATGCTTTCTATCCTTTGGTGATTGTGTAAAAGCCTATAATGTTTCTTTACTAGCAGTATATTTTCTTAAAGTTGTGTGTTTTTATTTATACTTTATTGTATTTTTTTATTATTTTGTTTTTCTTACTATTATTTATGAGCTGCTTTTTTTTAGATATATGATACATATAGCATGTTATATCCTTTTATATATATTTTTATGTTTATTATATTAATTATGTTTATGAATATTTAGTATGTTATATTTATTGTTTCTATTTATTCGCCATAGAGTGGGAAGAGTGGTTTGTTACACCCCTTTGACGTTGCTTTTTGTCTTCTTTGGTAATGTATTTTATGTATTATTTAAAAAAAAAATTCTAATATGTTTACTTCTTGTGGGTTTATATTATGATTTTATAATTTAACTTTATGTTTGTGTTTGTCTTTAGACCCCTGAAGAAGGCCTCAGGCCGAAACCTTTTAGTTGGGTCTGCTAATAAAGTTTTTTGGACATCCCTACTGTGTCTGGCTGTGCTTTGGCTTCCGCTTCTTTCTACTGTATCCTCTGCGGAAGACGTTCTTCTCCTTTTGCTTTGTTTGCATACACTGTGCAACAATTTATCAGCATTTCACCTGGGTTGTTTCATTATATTTTAAAACTCCTGTACCTGCAAACATGCCCCCAATCCAAGAGTCAGAGGGCTCAATCTCAACCAAACTTATAAAAAAATGCTGCCTACTCTGCCAAGTAGCCAGCAACCCTCTGGTACTCAAATTTCATAATTACATTTCAACATAGATTGCTGTACTTGTTTTTACAACCCAACAAGGGCTTCGGCAACTGAAACGTAATTCAGGTAATAAAAATATTCAAGGATCTGCTTTGTCTAAAATCTTGGCACAATGTCGAGGCCAAAAAGCTTAAAAGAAGAAAGACATCATATCACAAGCCATGACTGCTAAAGCACCACTGAATTGTCCTTTAAATATTAATGCATGCAGATACACTTTGCACTGGTATTTGAACAGCAGGCAGTCAAATGAGGAAAGGCAGAAGAAGCAGACCACCCTAGCAAATGTCAGCCCGTGGATACACTGACATAATCCACTATCATAATATATTGATGTGAAACCTTCTCTTAAGAAAGGGCCCTATTAAGACCCCAGAGATATACTGTATATATCAACGACATATGCCATTCAAGGGAATACTGCCAAAAGAGATTGCCCAGAAGGTTCTATTCACCCAACTAATCCACAAAATCATATTGGTTTTAATTGGTTATTTTTGCGCCTTCACCCTTGTTGCACCCATCCGCTAGAACAATGCTCACCAAACTTTCTGTGACTGCAACTCCATTTTGGCAGTCACAGGCAAGCACAAGACCCTTGAGTCCTTCCTTGCTATCCGCGCCACTGCTCCCAACTCTCAATGCAATACTGCTTTTATCCCCTGCCTTCTGTGAAGCTCATGCTAGCCTAGTTCTTGCACAACCATGATGGGAGATGCAGGCCAATGATTCTCCCTTCCCCCGGCCTAGTTGCAATTCCAAAAGTGGATTTCGCAACCCATTTGGCGTCATGACCTACAGTTTGGGAAGTGCTGCATAGAACAAAACTACCTCACATCAAAAATACATCCAAAAAAATACAACAAAAACTACTAATCAAGATAAATAGTGGGACTTATAAAAATTGTTCTCTATATACTGGAACATCTAAAAAAGTCTCAAAATACACATCATACAAATTTTACTGACAACTTTCTACAAACAGTTTTTAGCTCTTGACAATAACCATATTTAGTTAACCATATTTATTATCAGGCGGGAACTCAAACTGTGGATTTTACTGGTACAACACTCAGAAACCAAACCACCTGGTCACCATCATCGTTCCCACAGCCTTAAAAAACTGACCAACATTAACAAAATTCACAACACAACACATAGAATCAAACACCATACATTCTTAAAAACCATTAAGCAACTAAGTGCTAAACATTCGAAGGACTTCAATATAGATAGGGGAAACCAAAAGCCAAAACCGTGACTTCACCATATAATACACACAGATTCCAATCTGCAGGTACACTCCAACAGTTTCTCCAACAGCTTCAACCACTGCTGTCCCAGCTTTACCACTGATGTCCCTGCTGCTTACTACTGCTACTCATATTTCACTGACCACGGCCAATGGTTTCGCCTCTACTGCAGCTTCTTCAAAGGTAATTCAAAACACTCCACAAACAATGCGATATGGACCCCAAATAGTCCCTGCACAAATGATGGCACCACCTGCAACACAATGTGTATCCACAACATATGCCACTGCAAAAAAAGAAACCAAAAAATCAAAGCCATGAAAACTTGCAACACTACTACCAACATCAAAAAAACCTTAACATTTACCTCTTTTTCTTTTGAAACAAAATGCCAAAACCACGGCTGACTCCTTCCAGAAAATGAAAGTACTCACACCCAACAAAACAGAGTCCTTAAATACTAAGAACCCTCCAATCAAAAACATATACCCTACCTCTTAGCCAATCAAAACACCCTTTTCACAATGCAAAGCTTTACTATAGCAAGATCCATTCATAAGAAAACAGACAAATAACCGCTAACTACGGGCCAACACACACATATAACTCTTAAAAGGCCACTTACACAAATCCATTTCACTTTACCTAGAACACCTGGGATACCTAAAACCAAAAAATCTCTTCACTGAACTTCCAAAAGAACTTTTCAACAACACCAAAGTCTCTCCACACTTGTGGAGTTCATATTGCATTGTTTGTAGTGTGTTTTGAATTACCTTTGAAGAAGCCGCAGTAGAGGTGAAACCACTGGCCGTGGTCAGTGAAATCTGAGTAGCAGTAGTAAGCAACAGGGACATCAGTGGTAAAGCTGGGACAGCAATGGTGAAGCTGTTGGAAAAACTGTTGGAGTAAACCTGCAGATTGGAATCTGTATTATAAGGTGGAGTCACAGTTTTGGCTTTTGTATTCCCCTATCTATATTGAAGTCCTTTGAATGTTTAGCACTTAATCGCTTAATGGTTTTTAAGAATATATGGTGTTTGATTCTACTTATTGTGTTGTGAATTTTGTTAATTTAAGGCTGTGGGAACAATGATAAAGGTGACCAGGTGGTTTGGTTACAGAGTGTTGTACCAGTAAAATCCATGGTTTGGGTCCTTGCCAGCCAATAAATACGGTTGACTAAATATGATTAAAAACTGTCAAGAGCTAAAAACTGCTTGTAAAAAACAGAAAAATTTGTTTGTTAGAAAGTTGTTAGTAATATTTGTATGATGAGAATTTTTTTGATGTTCCAGTATACAGAGAACAATTTGTATAAGTCCCACTCTTACGACAGCTCTTCCTATTCACTCTTGTTACTCTGCTGCAAATCATGACCTTTTCTTTGCATTGATTTTGTGAGGTGCCCAGGAGGCAGGGATGCCTTGAGAAAAACTGAAAACTGAATAAGACTTACTGTACACACAAAACTCTTGCTCAGCATACTAAATGTGCTCCACAATGCCTTTTCTTTCTACCCAGCTATAATGCTCTCTCTCATCACCACAGAAGGCATGTCAGGATTCTCTGACTGCGAGAGTTCAAAAAGTCAGGTTTGAATATGGTTATTAAAGAAAACCTATACCACTGCTGCAGCAGAATAATCAAGCTCAAAGGATTTATACTCCTTTTACACCATTCCAATGAAGCAAAAATCAAAGGAAAATATGGGAACAATTTAAAAGAAAAAAAATGGATTCTTGTTAGTGCTGTGGTGCTAACTCCATTCTCCTGCCTCCTATTTTATAAATTAATCCAAATTTACACAGACAAAAAATCACTTTTCTTCCCCACTCCTCGAAAGCCTACAACACAATGAAGATTTAATTTTAGTGTAGGTAAGGATGCCTTTATAATATTTCCGAAATGCCTTTGCTTCTATGTTAAATTCTACAGTTCCTTGATTTCATATACTTACTGCTGACTTAAAAGAAATTACAAAAAAAAAAGCACAGAAGGGGATTTAAGCAGCAAGAAACTGAACCTGAAGATTTTGAAATGTCAAGGTCACAGGATTTGTTCTGAGCATTTCTCAGATTTTATAGTTCCCACTTTCATTCAATGCTGCCTTTGGGGAACTCTCGATATATTTGCATCTGCACATCAGAAGGAAGTAAAAGCAACAGTCCAAGGTGCGATCAGAAAGTATCAAGACATGTTCAATAAAGCATAGTTACTCACCTGTAACAGATGATCTCCAGGAACAGCAAGAATTTAGTCTTCACATGTGGGTATCATCGGTACCGACGGAACCTGCGCGGGAACGCTACCCAGCGTCCAATAGGAAAGCTTTTGGGAGCATCCCACAGCGCCTGCATGCTGCCTTCCCGCCTTTCCCAACTGTCCCTCTCCAGGTGAGTTTATAGCTGAGACAAAAGAGAGAGGGAAAGAGAGAAAGAGAGAGAGAGAAAGAGAGAGAGAGAAATACAACTCCTACGGGAGGTGGGTGGGTTGTGAAGACTAAATTCCTGCTGTTCCCGGAGATCACCTATTACAGGTGAGTAACTATGCTATCTCCACGAACAAGCAGGAATGTAGTCTTCACATATGGGGGCTCCCTAGCTGCAGATGCCAGGGAGATGGCCCCAGAAAGTTGTGTGCCCTTATGAAAGGGCTCCACTTCCCCTCATGGATCTCTGGCATCCTACCAGGGATGGTGGGTAGGAGTTGATTAAGTCTGGAACAGGTGTTGAAGAACAGCCTGACCAAACAAGGCATCCCGGCGGGAGTCCTCGTCTAAGCAGTAATGGGCTGTGAAGGTATGAACCGAAGCCCAAGTAGCTGCTCGACAGATGTCGTCGATAGACACAGAGTGAAGATGAGCCATTGAGGCTGCCATGGCTCTCACATTGTGAGCTGTGACATGGCCTTCAAGAGGAAGGTTCTTACTCTCATAGGCAAAAGATGTACACTGTGCAATCCATTTGGACAGTGTCCTTTTGGAGACTGGAAGTCCCAAATGACTAAGATCAAAAGCAACAAAGAGTTGAGAGGATTTTCTATGTTGCTATGTCCTTTTACAGTCCAAAGTATGAAGGTTCCTTTCTGCATTTGAGGCGTGAGGCCTTGGAAAAAATACAGGAGGGTAAACCGCTTGGTTCAAATGAAAGGGCAAAACCACCTTTGGCATAAAGTGTGGATGAGTCCTAAGGACTACCTTATCATGATGGAACCTTGTATAAGGAGGATTAGCTACCAAGGCTTGCAATTCACTGATGCGATATGCTGATGTGATTGCAATGAGAAAGATCACTTTCCAGGAAAGGAATTTCAAAGAGGTAGTGGATAATGGTTCAAAGGGCGGTTTCATGAGTTGCCCAAGTACCAGAATCAAGTCCCATGCCACCGGTGGTGGCTTAATGGGAGACTTTGTTAAAAGAAGGCCTCTCATAAATCTCGCTATGAGAGGATGAGAGGAAATAGGTAATCCATTTAGAGGCTTGAAAGAAGCTGCAATAGCACTCAAATGGATTCTCACTGAATTAGTCTTAAGCCCTGCATTTGATAAATGAAGGAGGTACTCCAGTGATGATTCCAGAGGTATCTCATAAGGGTTAAGACTCTTCTGCAAGCACCATATGGCAAACCTTTTCCACTTAAATGCATAAAAGCATCTTGTAGAAGGTTTCCTGGAAGCACGAAGGATATCCTTTACCTGCTGGGAAAGGTTAAGACCGTGAAGTTCTAGGCTTTCAGCAACCAGGCCCTGAAATGCAGAGACTGGGGATTGGGATGCCACAGCATCCCGTCCTCTTTAGAAAGGAGATCTTGAGCAGATCCTAACTCCAGAGGCGGAGCTTGAGAGAGATGTAGGAGCAGAGGGTACCACATTTTCCGTGGCCAACGTGGAGCTATGAGGATCATATGACCTGTCTCTCTGAAGCTTGAATAGGGTTTTGGGAATTAGGGGAATGGGTGGAAAGGCACACAGGAAGTCCTGACCACAATGGATGAGGAAAGCATCCCTGGCCTTACAACCTAGAGCCGGAACTCTGGAACAGAACCAGGGAAGTTTGGCATTCAGCGGACTTGCAAAGAGGTCTATGTCCAGGGTTCCCCAAATTTGAAAAATTTTGGCCACCTGGTCTGCATGGAGAGACCATTCGTGTGGAAGCAGAATTCGACTGAGTTTGTCTGCCCAAGAGTTTTGAATGCCTGGAAGATACACCGCAAGGAGATGAATCTGATGCTCTCTGGTGAGGGCCCATAGTCGCAAAGCTTCGTTGCACAGCGACAGAGCGCCTGTTCCGCCCTGCTTGTTCACGTAGAACATGGCTACTCGATTGTCCGTTTGAACTAAGACTGTCTTTTAGCTGAGCTGGGTGTGAAATACTCGAAGAGCAAGGAAGATTGCTATGAGATCCAGGAGACTGATATGGAGATAGGTCTCCTGTGGGGTCCAGGTACCCTGGGTAAAGAGGCCTTGCAAGTGGGCTCCCCAACCCACCTGTGAAGCATCTGTTGTTAGAGTGGCTTGGGGTAGGGGTTGCTGAAAAGGAGACCCCACCAAAAGATTTTTGGGTGACAGCCACCATGGGAGGGACAAAATAAGGCGATCCGAGTTTGCTATTTTGTCTGACAGGCAACCTGACGCCTGAGTCCACTGAGTGGATAAAGTCCACTGGGCTGCCCTCTTATGGAGGTAAGCATAAGGAACCACATGCATGGTGGATGCCATGTGGCCTAGCAACTGTAACATTTCTCGAGCAGTGAGGTGAGGTTTTAGCACTGCTTGGGAAGCTAACTACACAATGCGAAGGCAGCGGGGCTGTGGAAAGTAGGCCCTTGTTTGTCTGGTATCCAGAAGAACTCCTATAAACTCTAGGGATTGAGTGGGAGCAAGGTTGGACTTTGGGAAGTTTATGACACATCCCAAATACTGAAGGATGCGCATTGTGCGAGACAGAGCAACCCTGGCCTCTGGCTCTGAAGGGGGCTCGAATGAGCCTGTCGTCTAAGTAAGGGAAGACGAATATTCCCAGGGTGCGGAGAACTGCTGCTACCACAGCCATGCATTTTGTGAACACCCATTGTGCAGAGGCCAGGCCAAAAGGAAGAACCCTGTATTGGTAGTGCTTCCCTTGAAACAGGAAGCGAAGGAACATTCGGTGAGTTGGATGAATGAAAACATGAGTGTACGCATCCTTGAAATCTAGAGAACAAAGCCAATCCTGACTCTGAAGGTATGGCAGCAGAGTTCATAGAGAAATCATTTTGAACTTCTCTCTGAACAGGAATTTGTTCAATTCTCTGAGGTCTAGAATGGGTCTGTGTTCTCCTGTTTTCTTTGGAATAAGGAAATAGGGGGGAGTAAAACCCTGTACCCCGTTGGGGAATGGGCACCTCTTCTATTGCCTCTTGGTCAAGGAGCATAGTGACTTCTTGACCTAACCGGTCATTGAGAAAGGTCTGAGAATTGAACTGCCTTACTATTGTAGGAGGGGGTATGCTGAGGAAATGAAGCTTGTACCCCTCTCCTACAATAAATAGAGTCCAATTTTATTTATTTATTTTATTTATTTATTTGAGCACATTTTTATACCGCTCCTTCCAGTGATCAGCAGCGGTTTACATTTAACAATTAACTCTGCATAGATTGGCAGTTACATAAAACAGTAGGATCATAACATTAGAACATTGAAAGGTGGTATTGCTTTAGGATAACTCAATAAATAGAAACAAAAACTATATACATGAAAGAAGAGGAACATGTTAACATACATGTTATTTGATTAACTATATACATTATTTGTGGTCAAAAATATAAGTAGATTCACTTTTTCTGCTGTTATCTGACCCCATCTGGGGGCAAAATGACATAACCTTCCTGGGATGGTGGAGGGTTCTGGGCCGTTCAGGACCAGGAAGGCAAAGTTCTCTAGACAGGAGTCAAAGCCCCTGTGGAGGCTGAGTCTGCTGAGCCGGTTGAGGCTTAGGTGCTTTTGGTTTCCTTTGTTGCCTAGGTTGTTGGTGCTGTCCCTTTTCGGCAGACTGACCTAAACGATGTCCCTGCTGGGTATAGGAGGGGTAAAACTTTTTCTTCTTGCTGAAGAATGGTTTCTTAGAGGATCTTTTCCTCGCAGGATCAGCTGTAGATTTAGACAATCTATCCAAGGTGAAATTGTTAGCATCTATCTCATTAGCTTTTTCCTGCCAATTGTTGCCAAAGAGATTCTCTCCTGTGCAAGTTATATTCCCCAGTTTGACCTGTACCCAGATTTCTAAGTCAGATGCCTGGAGCCAGGCAATTCTATGTGCACCTATGGCAACTTATGCATTCAAAACAGTCATAGGCTGCACGATTCACAAACTTGGAAACATCCTGAGCATGTTTAACAAAAGCAAGATAATCTTGCCTTTTATCATCAGGAAGAAGAGGGCTCAGAAGCTCTAAGTCTCTGACCTACTTAAGGAACATTCCCATATACAAGATATAGGAACTGATCCTAGCAGAAAGGATGGAAGCCTGGAAGGATCGACGTCCAAAGGCGTCAAGAGTCCTACATTCACGTCCTGGAGGATTAGATGCATGCGTTTTTGCACTCTTTATCTGTCTCATGGCTGATTCCACCACCATGGAATGGTATGGTAATTGAGTCTTCTGAAACCCAGGACAAGGAGGAACTCGATACATGGTGTTGAGTCTTCGAGAATGAGGAGATGTGGTTAGAGGTGTTTCCCACATCTTTAACATAAGATCATGCAAGATCTCATGAACAGGTAAGGTAGCTGCCTCCTTGCGAGCTTTAGGGTATTGTAGGATTTCTAATTCCTTTGCCCTAGGCTCTTTTTCAGGAGCCACTGTGATGGAAAGACCTCAGGCCACATCTCTGATAAAATCCTGAAAGGACATATCCTCTGGTGGAGACATCCTACACTGAGGAGAAGAGGGATCCTCAGGAAGAAGTACCCTGGTATCGGCAGAGCTTTCAGAGTCTTCAGACTCATCCGAGGATTCAAAGTATCTCCAATCCGGGTGATCGTGCAAGGCACAGTACCGGTACCGATCGAAGTGGGCATTGGAGTGGTCCGGTACCGACTTGTCGATGCTGGATAGAGACGCATGACTCGGTCCCGGTAGAATACCTGTCGATGTCGATGCAGTCGGTGCCGGTACCGGGTGAATTGTCTGAAGCAGTTTCAGGGGCATCGAGACCGTGAGAAGAGCCGCCAGACTGCGTTCAATAGCAAAGAACCTCTGGTCTATCAACGCTGCCGATGCTTGGGTATCGGTGCCGAATGAAGTGGCCGGAACTCCAGAGCATGGCACCAGTAGTTCTGTCGAGGTTGAGGCCTCAAGAACATCCTGGAGCCCCGTTAGTGCTTTGGAAGCCGAAGCCTCCTGCCAGGGCAATTTTGCCGGTGAAAGTCCCTCAAGGGCAATGCCAGAGGCATCTCAATGCTTAGAAGGAGATCTACCTTTTGAGGACCGGCCAGATTAATGTTTAGTTACCTGAGATCCATGGGAGGAAGATGAAGCCCTGGAAGACGTCGATGCCACGGAGGCTGCATCGAAGGGAAAAAGGGTGCTAAGTTTAGCAGCTCGGTTTTGCCGGCCCCTTTTCAACATCATCCCACAGGCAACACACTCTGAAATAGAGTGGTCAGGACCTAAACATTTGAGGCACCACTCATGGGTGTCGGTGACGGAGATGGTACCGCCACACTTAGAATGCTTTTTAAAACCCAAAGTGGGTTTTTCCATTTTGAGGGAAACAAATTGGGCCTAGTGCCCAAAATGGTGCGTGGCACCCGAAAAGAAAATTACTGGAGAAAGACTCCAGAAAAAAGGTGGGTTTTTTTTTTTCAGAAAAACGAAAAGAACCACCGGCGGTACCTGTATAGCGTCGAGGGAAGGCAGACGCGACCATAAAAAAGAAGAATAAGATGGGAAATTTTCTGCGGTGACAGGGTATGCGACCGGTTGGCTCCGAGGAAAACGAAGAACTGGAGAGGGACAGTTGGGAAAGGCGGGAAGGCAGCACGCAGGCGCTGTGGGATGCTCCCAAAAGCTTTCCTATTGGACGCTGGGGCGCGTTCCCGCGCAGGCTCCGTCAGTATCGATGATACCCATATGTGAAGACTACATTCCTGTTTGTTCCTGGAGATTACAAGTAGTGTAACACTGACATTTATTGCACTTAGTCTCCTTCAAAGTAGTCCCAATTCAGTAAAATACACTTCCTCCAGCGTTCCTGCCACTGTTGGAAATAATTTTGAAATGCCTCTTTTGCTATGCTGTGAAGCTGCTGTGTCGAGTTTTGCTTAATGGTCTCCAAGTTGTTGGATCTCCTTCCTTTCAGAAGTAATTTCAGTTTTGGAAAAGAGAAAAAGTCACAGGATGTGATGTCAGGCATGTACAGAGACTGACGGACTTGCTCGGTTTGGTGTTTGGCCAAGAACTGCTGGACAAGATATGATGCATGAGCTGGGGTGTTATTGTGAGGAAGCAATCATTCACCATTCCTGTGCAACTCTGGCCTCTTATGACAAACTGCATCGTTCAAACGAGTCAGAACTTGAAAGTAGTACTCCTTATTGATGGTTTGGCCTTTTGGGGTGTACTCATGATGAGCATCACCCTGGTAATCAAAGAAAAGTGTGAACATGACCTTAACATGGCTCCTCACCTGATGGACTTTCTTGAGTCTGGGAGAGTTTGGAGTCTTCCATTCTTAGGATTGAGCCTTAATTTCCAGGTCATAACCATAAATCCATGATTCATCACCAGTAATAATCTTTATGATGAAATCCAAGTCATTTTCAACACATTCCAATAACTCCCTGGCTGCAGACAGTCGACCTTCTTCTTGGTCAGAGGACAGGGGTTTCGGCATGAATTTTGCAGACACATGTCTCACCCACAAATTGACACTAATAATGGACTGTACCGACCCGAAACTAATGTCTGTTTCCTCAGCAAGCTCCCTGATAGTCAATCGACGATTTGAGCATATTGCAGCACGCACCGCTTCAACTTTGTCTTTATTCCTACTTGTAGATGGCCTTCCAGAATGTTTGTCACCGTCAACACTTTGGTGGCCCTCTTGGAACCGTTTTTATCAGTGAAACTCGAGCATGACTCATGCATTCATTGCTATACACTTGCCGTAACTTGTCATAAGTCTCTTTTCACAAATCTCCAAGTTTCAGGCAGAATTTATTGCAAATTTGCTGTTCAATTTTTTTTTCACTCATCATAACTCTGATGAACTGCTTTTACACAATATCAATCATTATGTGTTTAAAAAAAGTACATGTGTGCTGCAGTCACGCTACACTCTGCATATGCAGAGCACATAACTAGGTCACTGCATGCTTAATAGTATCGTAGTGCGATGTATTGTTATATAGCTACACAAAATGTCTCGATACTTTTTGATCATACCTCGTATTTCCAAGAACCAATGCATGCCATCATTTGTCCATGTAAGACATTATATGAGAGGGGAAACAAAACAGATGTATACATTATTAAACACAAGGAAGATGAGAAAAGTACATTGCCCCAGCCTAGCAGCAAGTCAAGGATTTTATGACTTGTACTTTATTAGTTTATTCCACCAAATCTAGATGGGTACTGTGATACCCCAGCCTGTGCCCTAGGGCTTACAGGCATAGGGTCGCTTTGTTATGTTCTTATATAAAGCTTTACTGTGTCTGTCTCCAGTAAGGAATTCTGGGACTTGTAGTTTGGCTTTCTTATCCAAGGACAAAAGTAGTGTGAAACCGTGGGTTAAGGCAAACAAGAATATTTATTTTTGTGGGATTTCCATAAGCATTAAATTCAGAACGCAGGCATTAGGATACTTCTCCAAACATAAGAGGAAAACATGTACAACTGAAACTGAAGAAAGATGAACAAAAGTCTTTCTAACACTGGCAGCTGTTCTCATCAAACAAGTTAACATGCACGTCGTAGTCTCTTGTGTTCATTCAAACAAAAGGCAAACTTCTTCTTCTAACAACTGCTGCTTTACTTTTCAACACTCTTGGTTAAACAACAAAACCTTCTTTGCTTCAGAAGAAACTCTTATCAGTTACAGAGTTATGCAAATATTGCTTCTCACCACGTTTTGCTTTTCCTTCTGAGTCCTGGTTTACCAGCGTCTAGTTTTCTTTCAAACAAAAAGAGCAATCCATCGGGGATTCCCCCAAGTTAGACTCTGTCTCAAAGGAATCGATCTGCATATCCTCTTGGGCAACAGAATGCTTATCCCTTTCTACGGTTTCAAAAACTTCTTCAGGCTTCCTGTCTTGTAAGAACTTCTGAAATTCGCTCCATAGCTGTTCTTTCTGATAAGGATCAATTATATTGTGAGAGTGAGCTTTCTTCCCTGGGAACCCTTGCCTTAACGTCTCTAGTGTTTTTGGTTCAGCTTCTCTGCTCTCAGGTGAGTTCTGGCTCTTTCCCCAGACAAGCGTATCCACCAACCTTCTAGCAGTCGAAGTCCTCGGCAGTGGCTCTTGAACACTAGATACTGCAACCTGTTCCACCCCGTCTGTAAGCTTTCCAGCTAACCGTCTGCTAGCTTCAAGTTTAGGAGCATTTTCCAGACACAGACTGCTTCCTTTCTTACTGGCCTCATTCAGCAGCTGGAAGTCAGCCTTCCTATGCCTTTCTCCACTCCTTCCTTCCTGGAATCTCTCCTGGAATCCTTTCTCCTTGAAAGCTTTCTCCTCTCCCCAGGATCTCTCTTTCTGGTCTGATTTAGGTTTTAAAAACCGTTTCTTGCCTGCCACTCCCTTGCCTCTGCACAGGTGTTTACAATCAGTGCCCAAGCCTGCCCCCACGTCAGAGCTTGGGTGTGGCTTAGCCTCAGCAGAGACAGGATTTTTTTTCATGCTTGCCTTGCAAACTCTGTGCAAAGCTGGTCTGTCACTCATCTTAAAGGTACAAACATTGTTTTCTTCTATTTCCATCTGCTCCTGGCAGCTCTCCTCGTCACAGTACATTAGGGGATTTGCTCACCAAGTAGTGTGGCTACAGGTGATTTATTTCAATGGTTTTGTTTTATACGATAATTATTTCTTTTATCATAGCTATTTTAGTGCTTTTTTGCTTGCAAACCATATATATATGTCCATGTCATCTGTATGATTTTTCTGTAGCACTGCAAAGTGGCAAATGTTTCAACACTATATTTTGTGACAAACATACAATTGTTTATACTTCTGTTTTAGTATTTGGTACACCATATATTTGATTTTATTTTGTGGTGGTTTGACTCTTAACAGTAGGGCTTCTATTGGCTAGTGAGTTTAGAATCTCAAAACAGTCTTGTGTCCACTTACAGCTCTTTAATGTTCCACACACCTCTGAAATCATGGTTCCCCACCCTCCCAGGAGTCTGTTGTATTTCTGGCGGTTTCAGCTACAGTTTGTAAAAAAGCAATGTTGCCTTAACAGAGGCATCAGTTGGAAAAAATGTGAACATGCCAGGCTTAAGGCATAAAAAATTTTTCACTGGCTTGGTAATAATGATAAGATCAGCTTGAGATGACCCATTTCAATTTCTCACACTGAAGTAATTTAAGAGTTTGGGAAATACGTTACGAGTGGACAGACTTAAATCAGTAAAGTTTGACAAGGTTTAAAAAATATTTATTTATTGTTTGCTTCTGTAAGACCTATTTTGTGATTCCATGAATAACTGGCCTTTTATGGGCTTCAAATAGCAACATCAGTAGCAACTGTCTGCACTGATCCTCTATGCTGTTACCTCTGCTAGTACTGAATATTGCCTTGATTCCTGCTGTTTCCTGCACTTACAGGTCCATCTTTCCAGTGCTCAGTAAGCCCACCCCCGAAAGTAATTTGGAGCTCCATTTAAAGGAATACTCAGCGGTGTTGCATGCAGAATGTGCGTGCCCAAGGAGAAAGTCGTGCTCCTTGGGGCGACCCCGACATTCCAGCTGTACCGATCTTCATGTTCCTCTTTCAGGCCCTTTGCTTGCCGTGCAAGTATTACTGCCCTGCTGCCTTCTCTCTACTATTCAGGTGCACTGGAGAAGGCGCCTTCTCTCTCTCACACCCTTGGACAGATCTTACCCTACTCATGTACCTCTGAATCTGATCACTTGCCCTCTGGCCCTTGCCTTTCCCCTTCTCTCTCTGTTGTTTTGCTGCACTCTGCCCTCTTAAACTGCAGGTCCTTGCATAATAAAACTCTTTTAGTTCATGATCTTCTCGCCCAATATGCCTCTTTTTCTGATGGAAACCTGGCTGAGGGAGGGTGAGGATTGCTCCTCCACCAGTGTCTCCCTTCAAGCTATGTGGCCATCTCCATTCCATGGTTGGGTCGGACTGGGGGTGGGGGGTGTTTCTGCTCTCTTCTGCTGCTCCTGCTCATCCTTACCCTACCTAGAATCTCTCCTGATCCAGCTTGACCATCTCCTGCCTTTATATTTCTTGCTGATTTACGCTCCCTCCTCCCTTCGCCCCCATCTCTGGAACGCCTCCTGCACACTCTCCGAAGCCTCACTTCTCTGTCCCCACCTTGTGATCCTTGGTGACATTAATACCCATTATGCTTCCACAGTTAGATCTCATAACAAAGCCCTTCTTCAACTTTTCTCTGATCTTTTACTCTCCCAGCACATATCTTTCCCTACTCATACGGCCAGCCAAGCCTTAGAACTGGTTCTTTCCTCACCACCTTTATATGCAGCCCTCCCCTATTTCACCTCATTACCAATCCCCTAGTCAGACCATTTCTATATTTTGTTTTCTTCTCAATATCTTTCAGCCATTTCATCTTCATCCAGATTTTCACAGGGCCCTGCCGTATCCCTCAGTCAGAATATCAAACAAACTGAGCATCTTAGGGATGGACCCTAAAGTTACTGCTTGGGTTAGAAATTGGTTGGGTGGGAGGCGACAAAGAGTACAAGTAAATGGAGCTCACTCTGAGGAGAAGGATGTTACCAGTGGTGTGCCCAAGGGATCTGTCCTTGGTCCGATTCTTTTTAACATCTTTGTTAGTGATAAAGCGGAAGGGCTTTCGGGTAAGATTTGCCTCTTTGCGGATGATACCAAAATCTGCAATAGACACCCAGGAAGGTGTAGATAACATGAGGAGGGATCTAGCTAAGCTTGAAGAATGGTCTAGAATCTGGCAGCTGGGATTTAATGTTAAAAAATGTAAGGTCATGCATTTGGGCAGCAGCAATCCAAGGGAGCAATATAGTATAGGGGGTGAAGTACTTTTGTCCACTAAAGAAGAGCGGGACCTAGGCGTGGTTGTGTCTGATGATCTTAAGGTAGCTAAACAGGTAGAAAAGGCGACAGCAAAAGCTAGAAGGATGCTTGGGTGCATACAGAGAGGAATGGCTAGCAGAAAAAAGGAGGTGATAATGCCTCTGTATAAGTCTTTGGTGCAACCTCATTTGGAGCATAGTGTGCAATTCTGGAGACCGCACCTTCAAAAGGATGTGAACAGGATGGAGTCGGTGCAGAGGGTGGCTACTAAAATGATTAGTGGTCTTCATTATAAAGCATATGAGGACAGACTGAAGGATCTTAATATGTACACCTTAGAGGAAAGGCGGGATAGAGGTGATATGATTGAGATGTTTAAATACCTCCGTGGCATAAATGTTCAGGGAGAGCGCCTCTTTCAATTGAAAGCAAGTTCTGCTACGAGGGGACATGGGATGAGGGTGAAGGGAGATAGATTCAGGAGTGATATGCGGAAATATTTCTTTATGGAAAGAGTGGTGGATCCGTGGAATAGTCTCCCAGTGGAGGTGGTAGAGATGAGGACAGTAACTAAATTCAAAAAAGCATGGGACAAACACAGAGGATCTCTAAAGGTAAAAAGGGGACTGTTTTAGTTGTTGATATGGAAGGACAGACTAGATAGGCCATGTGGTCTTTTTCTGTCGTCATATTTCTAATTTTCTATATCCTCTACCCTCGATTTCCCACAGTTCAACTTTTTCCACCAGATTTCTCTTCCCTTCCTATCGATAAGAGTGCCCAGATTTGTTATTCTTCCCTTTCTTCTACTCCAGACAATATTGTCCCCTTCATCCCCATAGTCGTCCTCCTAAGCATAGTCATCTCTGGTTTCACTATGGTCGTCATCTTCATCGCCGCCAGCTTCGCCAGGCTGAGCGCCTATGGGGAAAGCATCTCTCTCCAACATTACAAAGATTTGCACTGCCAATACCATTTCCCTGATGCACACCGCTAAGCACAAATACTATTCCAATACTATATCCTCTTTGGCTAACTCCTTCTGTTATCACTATTCTGTTCTGTTTTCACTCTCAACTGCAGCTCCATCCTCCAGTTTGCACACTTCTCATCTTCTCACTGACTTTTTTGATAGTAAGTTTCAGTCTCTCAGGGCCACTTTCATAGGTTGTCCCTCTCCCTTATCCCCCTCGTCCTCACCTGCTCCCCCCAACTGATCATCCCTAATGACAGTCCCGCTATCCCTAGCCTTTCCTTTTCTTATGTATGGTCACCCTTTTCTCCAGTTTCCACAGTCCAACTTCTCAAGTAATCAGTTCCTCTCATAAGACCACCTCTTCTGCTGATCTCATCCCCTCATCCTGGATCACCACACCCTCTCTAGCATTGTTACCTCTGATCTTATCAATTCTCAATAACAGTCTATCCACCAGTATCTTCCCTGCATCATGGAAGCATGCTATCATCTGTCCTATTTTGAAGAATTCATTCTTTGATCCTCCGTTCCTGCCACCAATCAAACAGTCTCCAATCTCTCCCCCTTCCTCTCTAAGTTACTTGAGAAACTGGTCTTTGTGCAATTCTTTTCCCATCTGGATTCTACTCACAACCTTTACCCATGCCAATCTGGTTTTCGTCCTGTGCACAACAAAGAGACTATTCTACTTTCTTTTCTATGCAAGCTTCATCAGTTTCACGACCATGGGGGTATCTCTATCACGGTTTCTTTGGATCTCTCCTCTGCTTCTGAACTTGTGGATCACATCACTCTTCTCTCATGACTCTCTGACTTTGGTCTTCGTGGAACAGTACTTTTTTGGTTTCATTCCTTTCTCTATGTTGGTAGCTTCTCCTCTCCCTCTGTGCCTCTTCTATGTGCTCCCCAGGGTTCTGTACTAGCCCCTCTTCTGTTTAATATCTTTTTGATTCCCTTAACTCTCCTTTTACAACACGGTAATCTCAGCCCATTATTACGCCAACATTATTATTTTACTTTATCACACTAATCTAGTCAACACCTGACCTTGTCCCTCTCAATGTCTCTCTCGCCAGCATCTCCTCCTGGCTCACCAACAATTACTTACATCTTAATCCCAAAAGATCTGCCACAAAATGGTTCACTTTTGGAAACCCTCTCCCCACTCTTGCTCTTCTTTTTTCTTGTTCATCTATTCAACTAGTTGATTCCATTCATTATCTAGGGGTCACGCTGGATTCCTCTGTATCTTCCATGACCATCTCTCTTCCCTGATCAGTCACTCCTTCCTAGTGCTTCGTCAGATCCGCACTGTTCACCCCTTTCTTTCCATCTTATCCCTGACCACTCTGCTACTCACTCTGATGATGTCAAAGATGGACTACTGTAATACTGACTTCCTCAGTCTTCCTTAGTACCAATTTCACAGGCTTCAATACATTCAAAAAACTGCAGTCCGTATCCTAGCCCATGCTTCATGGTTCAAACACATCACTCCACTACTGGTCTGCTAACACTGGTCCCTGTTCAATCTTGTCTTCAATTCAAACTTCTTATTTTGCACTACACACAGGTTGTCCGTGCTATCTTTCTGATTCTCTGCTTCTTCATGCCCCACACCACATGCTTCGCAATAACTATGCCAATTGCTTACATCTACCCTCTTTCTCCCAGGCCCGGTAAATATCCACCTGCTCCTCTGCTTTTTATTTTATTGCCCCTGCTTCCTGGAATGCACTACCACCTGCCCTTCGACTTGAACCATCATATCCGAAGTTCAAATCCCTTTTAAAGATTCACCTCTTTAATATTGTCCACAACTTACCTGCTTCCCAGTGATGACACTCCATCCTCTTTTTCTTCCCCTGTCCTCTGCCCCTCTCCTTCCAGCTCCCCCCCCCCTGTGTGAGTGTTTTTAATCTCTCCTGTTGTAAAATGGCATTCTCTTCTATATCTAGTTTTAATCTACGTTTTTAACTTTGTACACCGCTCTGCTGCGCTAGTGAAGGGTGGTTAATCAAGTTCAATAAACAAACATCTAAGAAACCAGCCTTTTCCCAGTAACTATTAACAAACAATCCCCCCTAACATGGTTGCCACCTTCCCTATAATCACTGGAATATATTTCATGATTTACTCAAATTTTTTAGTAATGTCATTGTTTGCTCATTCTATTATGCAGACCTGAGGAAGGCAGTGTAACTTACAGAAAGCTACTTAAGAAATACATTATGTTAACTCAACAAAAAGGGATGATATTTTTTGGTTAACTCAGGTGGTTTATAGATTCAATTGATTGGGAGAGGGATGTACACTGCCGTGGAACTTGATAGACAGACAGCACAGATAACAGTTTGGAGGAACAAATAAGGCAGGACTGTGTGTTTATAAGGTTTTATATACAGCTCTATCCTTCAGTCAGAGCGGTTCTAAACAGTAGCTCAAAGTCACACTTAATTTCAACGAACATTGGATTGTAAAGGGTTATAAGGGGTATTTGGGGGGGGGAGAAGGATCACTGGAAAGGGACACTTCTAGGATGGGAGTAGGTAGCTATTTACAGAGGAAGGACTATACAAGGGGGGAATGTTTGAGGGGGCTGGAAGGGGTTCAAGGGGGTTTATTTACAAATAAGTGAGCTATATACAGCAAGGGAGTAAGCTGGCGTAAGGGCTTTTACTGAAGGAAAAGGACGGGTAGACTATGCGATGGCCCTATAGGAATCAGTGAATAGGTATGTCTTTAGAACATAAGAACATAAGATATGCCATACTGGGTAAGCCCAAGGTCCATCAAGCCCAGTATCCTGTTTCCAATAGTGGCCAATCTAGGTCATACGTACCTAGCAGTTTCCCCAAAAGACATAGGTTCCACAATGCTTGTACTGGGTCAAGCATTGATATCCTGGGTCCCTTCTTAATAATGGTTTATGGACCTTTCCTCCAGGAACTTGTCTAAACCTTTTTTAAACCCAGCTACACTAAAAGCCTTTACTACATCCTCCGGTAACAAATTCCAGAGTTTGATAACACGTTGAGTGAAAAAATATTTTCTTTCATTAGTCTTAAATAGTTTACCTTGTAGCTCCATTGCATGTCCCCTAGTCTTTCTATATTCTGATAACGTAAACAATCAATCTACGTTTTCCCTGTTCCACTCCATTAATTTATAGACTTCTATCATATCTCCCCTCAGCCGTCTCTTTTCCAGGTTAAAGAGCCCTAACCTTTTTAGCCTTTCTTCATAGGAGTATCCTTCTATCCCCTTTACCATTTTGGTGGCTCTTCTCTGAACCTTTTCTAATAACGTTATATCCTTTTTAAGACATGGCGACCAGAATTGCACACAATATTCAAGGTGCGGTCTCACCATGGAACCATATAGAGGCATTATAATATCTTTTGTTTTATTTTCCATTCCTTTCCTTATGATACCTAGCATTCTATTTGCTCTCTTGGCCACCGCTGCACACTGGGCCGAGGGTTTTAACATGGTATCCACAATGACGCCTAAATCTTTTTCCTGGGTGGTGGTTCCTAATCTGGAACCTTGCATCTTGCAACCATAGTTTGGGTTGTTCTTCCCTAGATGCATAACTTTGCCTTTGTCCACATTAAATTTCATCTGCCATTTTGATGCCCAGTCTTCCAATTAATCAAGATCCTCTTGCAATTTTCCACAATCCTCTTGGGTTTTAACAACTTTAAATAGTTTTGTGTCATCTGCAAATTTGATAACCTCGTTCGTTATTCCCTTTTCCAGGTCATTTATGAATATGTCAAAAAGCAGCAGACCCAGCACAGATCCCTGGGGTACACCACTATTCACCTTTCTCCACTGGGAACATTGGCCATTTAGCCCTACCCTCTGCTTTCTATCTTTTAACCAGTTCCTGATCCACAATACTACACTGCCTCCTATCCCATGACTCTAGTTTTGCCAAAAGTCTCTGATGAGGGACCTTGTCAAAGGCTTTCTGAAAGTCCAGATACACTATATCAACCGACTCACCTTTGTCCACCTGATTATTCACTCCTTCAAAAAAACATAACAGATTAGTAAGACAAGATCTTCCTTGTCTAAAGCCATGTTGGCTGTCTCCCATTAGGCCATGACTATCTACGTGCTGAGTAATTTTGTTCTTTATGATGGTTTCTACCATTTTTCCCGGTACTGAAGTCAGGCTCACTGGTCTGTAGTTTCCCGGATCACCCCTGGAACCCTTTTTAAAAATTGGCGTTACATTGGCGATCCTCCAATCTTCAGGTATTACAGATGATTTTAATGATAGATCACAGATTACTAATAGCAGGTCTGCAATCTCATATTTCAGTTCTTTCAACACCCTTGGATGTATACCATCCGGCCCAGGTGATTTGCTACTCTTCAGTTTATCTAATAGTTATAATAGTTAGTTTTATCTTGAAGTCCTTAGCATCTGTAGTAGTCCTGATGTCCTGGGGGAGGGAGTTCCAAAGGGCAGGGGCTGCTAGGGACAGTGCCCTCCTGGATGTTGAATTTGTTGTTTTGCAGTATGAAGCCAGTGTCTGGATGATGTCCATCGTTGGTCTACGTCTGGGCCTAGTGCCGGTTTAGGGTTAGCGAGAGATAATTGCAGAGTTCAAGGGCATAAGGAAATTCCTTCTCAACAGATACCAGCATGCCTTGTTAGAGAAGTTACTTTTAAAGTTTTCAGGGAGGGTATCAAAATAGAACACAAAGTATAGCATGAATGTTGCTAATTGTTCTTTATATATATCTACAGGAAAAAGAATCTCTAGGTCAATTGGCAGCAGCATTATTGAGAGATAAATCTGCATGATCATGACATTATGTTTAAGATTATTTTACAATTATGATGGAGGAGGGAACCCACCCCCCAAAAAACTATTAACCCCCTCTTTCCTTGTGTTTGTAAATATGATGTACAAGTTTTGCTTTCTAGGTTTCATGGGTCTGAGCTTATCCCAGTTAAGAGAATTGTCTGCTATTTCATTCTACATGTAAAAATGCAAATGCTGAGATGTTAATTGTAAATAGTACCTCCCAGAGTTTCAGATAAGAACCTCTGGAGAATGGTTAAGCATATATTCTCTTGTTTATTTCTTACTGTGCAAGAAACATAGTGATACGTGTAGTATAACAGAAATGATGTTAGATTAGGTATTTAGCTAACATATTTTACAAGTCCCAAATAATGAATAATACCATCTTCATTCTAACAAGTAAACTAAGCAATTAAACCAAGGTGGTAAATGTGTGTTATAATGTTTTATTCTTTATGTTAGTAGATTAACTGAAATCTTGGTACACACTACATCAATGTGAAGAGACTACAGAGTAGCAATGTCTGCAGAAAGAATGCTGCCGTCTCCCCCAGTCGATTTTAAGCTACCCTGCAAGAGTCTATTGGAGGAGTAATCAAATTCTCATGTTGCATGTTTCAGTTGTCAGGAAATGACCCCTGCAGAACTGACATTATTAATTGGAAGTGTGAAGCAAATGTCTTGACACTAGTGGAAAGGTAAAGCAAAGGTATTGCCTCCTAACACCACAAACACCAAGACTGATTAAATAAATTAGTATCACCAACTGAGGTAGATTCAAGATGTAAATAAATTTACCCTGTGCAAGACATTAATTGATCCTTTACTACTATGCTGTTTTGTGCTGAAAACAGTGTAACAAAGAGAAATATTAAGCCGTTACCCAAGGACATTTCATGTTCTAATTGGTTTAACTTTTATATTTTTAAAAGTTTTGTGGTTATGAATGCATTACCTTTTGTTGAGCATAATTATTGGTACTATCCATGTAATGGCCCTTATGTATCTGTTCCTTTTGTTTTGTGTCCTGATAGTCACAATGTTTCTTCCTTTGTGAGCTGAGATGTCTATTTTAATCAGATAGCTACACTTATTTTGATTATTGTCAATATGAGTCAAACCATTACCTAAGATAAGAGTCTTTCTGAGAATTTTTGGTAAACAATTGAAATGAGTTTAATTTATTGGCCATAAACTACCAGTTATGTTTTAATGTTTATTACCCCTTAAGTAATAAAATTAACTATACCTTGTAAATTGTCGCAGTTGGAGAGTAAACCACAAACATAATTAGTGATATGTACAATTGTGCCCTGACAAAAGAGGGGTGTCTATTAGCATGTGGCCTAACCTTTAATTTGGTAACCAAACAGAATAAATGAAGGAATGTAGATGCAAGATAGAAGTATGCTACAAGGACTAGCACTAGCTTGATCTACATAAAATCAAAACATTTGGGATAATTATGTGCTAGCAGTATATGTACTGCAATTAATTAGCATTAGATAAGATAATCCTGTTCAACAATTCTATATTGCCATAAGGTATAAGTAGTCGTGCTTGTCTGCAATTGTATGGAATCAGAGGGGTGTTGTAGTGATGAGTTTTGGTTCTGCAAATTATATATTGCATGCAGTAGAATCCTACAGGCCAGCAACAATGACTACTGTGAATGAAAAGAAATCTGCAATGCTACTGAATGTGTGAACTACAAGTAGGAGCCAAGATCGGCGATTCCAGTAGGACTACTCATATATATGCAGCCATGAAGCCCAGGTGGACACACACAACTCTGTCCAAGATTTGTATAGAGCAGCCCACAGTGAAAAGAAATGCTGCTGAAGAATTTGGAGTTATTATTCGTGTCATGATGTGAATGTGGGTGCAAACCTCTAAACCACTGAAACAACTATGAAGGGCAGTTGGCCACTGTCAGCAGATAGTGATTCGAAGAATAATCAGCAGAGCCTTACTCTCTGTACACATTCTTCTTGAGATCTAGCAAGGGCAAACAGTGTCACATCACTTTGGTTAATTTGCAGGACGATTGTAATCCTTTTCCTATATTGTTAAAGAAAGCATATGTATAAAGAAATCCATTTGTTGACTTCTCCTAACCAGCAAGATGAAGTTCACCTATGGACCAGATGTGGTGCACCTAAGACTCTGAAGGTGATCCCCTGCATCTGCAAAGTGAAGCGGAAGGTGTTCCCCACTGTGGCTGAAGACTTATTCTGGACTTGGACATATCTGAGCTACCATTATTTTGTAATGATTCTTTATAGAATCATAGGGCGGACTGTACAAAGGGACTCAAAGGTGGTACTGGGGTCAAATGGAGAAAGTCTGGTGAGTGAAAGCAGGTTAAAAAGTGCTGACGGTTTCACAGGGGGCGTTTATGAATAAGTGAGACACTCAAGGTTACATCTTGCAAGACAGGGGAGCTTCTGTTTGCAGGAAGCTTATCCTAATTAAGTGTGAGCAGTATGTTTATGCTTGGCTTGACCCGAAACATGTAGTGCTTGGATTGACCTGTAACATGTATATATAGGCAAAGCTATACTACGCTGCAACCTTATCAAAATCATATAACAGACCTAGAGAACTATTCTCTATTGTCAGAAACCTTACCAATAACGCTCAAAATTCTAGCAACGAAATCACCGACATCTCAGTACAAACACTAGCTAATCACTACCAAGATAAATCAAAAAAACCTCAAATGCCTTTTGATACAATCAACAACTCTCACCAATCTGTTGACCAATGGTCAGACTTTTACCCCATTTCAAGAACAACATTAAAAACTATCATATCAGAACTCAACACTACCACCTCTTATTTAGACCCATGCCCAGTGTCATGGATAAAAAACACTCTGCCTACCTTACTATCCTTCATTCTCCCAATAGTCAACCTCTCATTATCCCAAGGTTACCTCCCTCAATCACTCAAACATGCACAAATACGCCCAATCCTAAAGAATGGCAAACTAGATAAAACATGCCCAGCATCATACAGGCCCATTTCTAGCATCCCATTTTTGGCCAAAATAATAGAAAAAGTAGTGCAATTACAGACACAGGAATACATAGACACTTCTTACCCACTTGACGAACAACAATATGGATTTCGGCCCCGCCACGGAGTAGAAACACTACTAACAGTATTAATTGATACTCTACTAAGAGGAATCGATAATCATAAACAAGCATTCATCCTCCTCTTTATCGACATATCAGCAGCCTTTGATAGTGTTCATCATTCAATAATGCTCAGCAACCTAAGACAGATAGGCATAAACTCCACAGTACATAATTGGTTCACTTCCTATTTAAACAACAGAACACAAAATGTACGAATAGGTAATCAAACTTCAACTACATATAACCAAGAAATAGGTTTACCACAAGGATCTGCTCTTTCAGCCCTACTCTTTAACATTTACATAAAGCCGGTTTGCAATATCTTTAAAAAATTTGGAGTACATTATCACCTCTATGCAGACGATATTATGATGTACATTCCATTTACAATCCCTAACATACCATTACAACTCCTCTCAGACTGCTATAATGAAATCACAATTTGGCTAAAAACTCAAAATCTTCACATAAACCATGCCAAAACTGAAGTCCTAATCGTAACAAAAAATCAATCATTTATCCATCCTACCCATATAACACTACAAGAGCAAGAAATTAAAATAAAAAATGAAATAAGATATCTAGGTGTTATCCTAGATACACACCTTACAATGGAAACCCATATTAGAAACACTTTAAAGAAAATCTATTTCAAGCTTAAAATTCTCAAACAACTACGTCCGCTTGTATTTGTACAAGATTTCATTAATATAACACAAGCTATCATAACCCCTCACTTTGATTTCGCCAACCTAATACTTATAGGCATTTCAAAACAGAACATTAAAAGAATTCAATTAGCCCAAAATGCAACAGCAAGAATTATACTAAAAATAAACTCTCTCCAACACATAACACCTATACTTGCATCACTTCACTGGTTACCAATACAAAGCAGGATAATATACAAAACAATAATAACCTCATTTAAAGCATTAAACGACATGGCGCCGATTACTCTATGTAATCTAATATGCAAAGAAACACCTAAGCCTACTAATAGAAAAGAACAGTTAAATAAAATAAAGACCCCGAAGGACTTCATAAAAGCACATAAATTGACCAACAACAGAGCCTTCTCACACATAGCCCCAACTATCTGGAATTCCCTACCAGAGGATCTACGTTCACTAACAGAGATCTTGGAACTCCGCAAAAAATTAAAAACTTATCTATTCACTAAACACTACAATACCATGGAAAACCTTGCATTCAACATAGACAAAGGATAATCAGGTAAATGACCACTTAAAGCACAATCCTCCCACCTAAACGGACAACACTCAGCTCTAACGAATTGACGATCCTATCTCTTATGCCCTAATACCTACGCATGTATATAGTTGTATCAGTTATGTACTGTCTTACGTATATAGATACTCCACTTTGTTAGTAAACTGTTTTTACACGGTCCCAGTTCAAAATCTCACCTTGTTTATTTTTGATATGTTAAGATGTTCTATGTAAAATTAAGATGTTCTATGTAAAACAAACTTAGCTTTGTTAAATGTTGTTGTTTGTACACCGCAACTGATCTCTGGAAGATGCGGTATAAAAATGAGTGTTAAATAAATAAATAAAGCAAAAAGCATGACGTAGAGTAATAAGATTAAATTGTACAAAGTGGAATTTCTTCCTAATAAAAGGAGGAGCTGTGGCCAAGCTAATTGAGGGGTATTACAGGAGACCACTTGAGTTCGTGGATCTGTAATTTTACTCCCTAAAGCTTTAGCAGAACTTTGCTATTGTTAATATATAATTCTGTGTGTATGGTGTTTTCATTTCTTCTCACTTGCTTCGGGGTCCAGAGATAGGAATTAAGAGCTGAGGAAGGATTCCAGAGGTTGTTGTCCCCAGCTAGGAATTTGCTGCACACAACAATAAGCCCAGAGAACACTAGCTCATGCCATATTTTCCTTTGGAATGTAGACTATGTAAAAAGATGCAATACACAGGAAGAAACTGTACATAATCAAAATTACAAACATAATTCATAAAAAAATTTGTGGAAAACCGTTAGGGTGATAAAAATTACGTTTTCAAACAAAAAAAAGCACTGAGCACTCATTTACAGAGTCTTTGTGAACCCTTAGTCCTGTGTCAACCCCAGAAGTGGCCCAGATCCTACTCCCCCATACTCTAGGCACCTCCCTTTTCCTTACCCCCACCACCCTGCCCAGTCCAACATCTTTTCACTTCCTCCTCACCCATGTGTGCAATCACCCTTCCCTTCCCTACTCTTCCCCCTGCTCCAGGCATTCATCATCTCCCCTTCCTTTCTCCCTCACCTCAGAGAGGGGGGATGGCACCACAATCCCTCCACATGCTTCAAAGCAGTGTGGTAATAAGCACTTCAGTACCACAGTGGGCCTTGAAGCACTCACGCGCACATGCACACTTAGGCCTGCTGCTCCTGCCTCCACCGATAGGAGTATGCATTGAAGGGAGCAGAAGTGGCATGCCATGAATGTGCATGCATGGGTGCTTCAAGACCTGCTGCAGCATAGATGCAACTTGTTGTGCTGCCACCTCAGGGGTCTGCTATCCTAGGATGATGCCTAGTTTGCCTAGAGATGCTAAATATGCTTATGTGTTCATTGGCAATGCTAGCTGCTTAAATGCTTTAAAAAAATCCTGGAGGTTGAATGGATCATTTTGAACATATAAATCATTATACATCCAAAATTATCCAACTGAAAAGGAGTTTGGGGCATTCTAGGAGGTGTGCCATTTGCAATCATTTAAATTAGACATTTCAAATTACACATGCTCCGAGTGGCTGAATATGCATGAGATGGTAACACAGTAGATGGCAACATAATGCCAATAAGGCTATATTCCACTTGCAAGCCTCAGAGGTTTGACAAATTGTAGAGCATCGCTCCTTGTGGAAGTCAGTTGTTGCCTCTCACTGGCTGTCTAGGTCCCTGTGGTCCTACTAGATGGTGACTGTCAACCACACACCTGCCAAGGAAGACCTGATTGGTTTTTGGTCTGAGTTTTATATACCATCTGTATGGTTTACAACAGTTCACAACTATATAATCATATACAAATACATTCAAATAATACAAATACATTCTGAATACATCATAATATATAGTTAACAAACCAAGTTTGCTGTTGCCTCAGCGCCAATGCAACCTAATATAGAAGTTGTGCACTTGTACAGGTCGACGGTTCCTGGTGAGGTGCTGGGGCCAATATAACCCACTATGCAAACTGTGTATCAATATAGGGTGGTGACAACAGTGCATAACTAAGCTGGTGATGGGAGGAGTCAAAGAATTGGAGCTAGTCTGGTAGGAGTAGTACGTGGGGCTGATGCCCCTCTCTCCATCAAATCAGAAGCAGCAATGGGCAGCACCAAGCCCAGCTAATTTCCCTCCCTCCCATCCACCCCCACCTCCACCCCCCAATCTGCAGGAGCAGCACACAGTGCTTCCAAGAGCATCAACTTCTTGTATGCAGCAGCACTCTTGTGGTGTGAACTGTGTGATCTACATGATCCATTCAGCTTATACTGCAACACCAGCCCTGAACAAGAAGCTGAGGCTACTGGAAGTGCAGCTTTTCCCACTGGGTAGGAAGGATCACAAGGCAAAATGGTTTAGGAAAATTGAAGAGCATCTGGCAGGAGCTCTGCCAAGGAAAGGGAGAAGAAAAATGTATGTTCAAGGAGGAAAGACGATAGTAAGATTTGAGAAGGTCAGAAAAGAATGCAGATGAACCTTCCATGGGTGAGAGCATATTTATTTATAAATTGCCTAATCACTAGTAGTCCCAGACAGTGTACATAGCACAAGAAATAACAGTCACATACATACAAATAAGCTAAACATTACATATTATAGCACAGCAAACTTTGAAACTTCATCTTTAAAATAATCATTCATTAAAATCTGCTAATTTCAATTTAATTCTAAATATGAGGAGTGCTATATGAGGGTCTGGAAAATGTGGATAGGGTCTTCCCAGGACTGCTTTTTGTAGATAGAAGAGAGGAAAGATCAAACTCAGGATAGAGCAGAGTAAGAGGATGAAGGGAAGATAACATAGGATGTGGGAAAGTGAAATGTGAGTGAGGAGTAAAGAACTGGTGTTGGAAAGGAATGGGCCAGGGAGAAGAGAAGAGAGTATCCCAGACAGGGAGAAGAGAAGAGAGTATCCCAGACAGGGAGAAGAGAAGAGAAGAGAGTATCCCAGACAGGGAGAAGAGAAGAGAGTATCCCAGACAGGGAGAAGAAAAAGGGATGAGAATGAAGACAGACAGAAATGGAACTGGTTATTGGGTGGAGATGGAGGGAGAGGAAGAAAAGGACTCCAAATTGGGATGAAAGGCAAGGAGATGGGATGGAGTATGGGGGAAAACAGAGGACCCTAGATTGGGAGGGAGGGGCTGTCCAGGAAAAAAGGAGGAAATGTATGAGGAATAGAGAAGAGCGGAAAAAAAAACAGGAAGAAAAATGAAAAGGCAGGCAGAATTAAAACAGGAAGAGACGAGGAAGAGAAAAAGGAAAGAATCAGGAGAAGAAAGGAAGAGAATTTATTGAAGTATCCACTCTAAAGAAAAAAGACAAAGTGGGGGTTAGGGAGGGGGAGAATCAAAATAAAGTAAAAAGGAGGCCACAAGCAAGAGAGGGAATTAACATTTACAGAAATAAGATCAGACAATGAGAAGAGAGACACTGGGCTAGAAAATCAATCCAGAGGCATGAAAGGTGCAAGATTTTACCAGAACGAAAATATTAATAAATTAGTGAAAAATATCCTAGAATCCCAGATCTGATTTGGATGTTTCTTTAACACAGAAATTACATGTTGATAATACGGGATTTTGTTGGCTGATTTGAATTTTTCTGGTGCATAATTAATTCTCTTAGAAGCAGGACATATCCATCCGTCCGAGGCTTTTGTATGGCGTTTTGTGGTAACAATATTTGAAAAATGTCATTATAGATGTGTTTTGAGACAAGACTGCTATAATCATCCATTGGGACAGTCCACTGGAAAAAAAAAAGCTCCTCCCCCCCCCCTCTTCAAAAAAAAAAATTAAATCATGAACGGTTTTGCTCATTACTGCTGCTACAGGGAATGTGTCCCAGATTCATCCACCAAAAATTTGGTAGCCTTCTTCTAACCCCACCATATATGTCAGCAGTGTTCAGATAACTCAAGTTATTGGGGGGGAAAAAAAAAAGAGGAGGATCTGGGGGGGGGAGGGGGATAAGGCGACAAATAATCTTTTGACATGGGGCAGCAAAACAGGTAGCACCAGCCCTATGTGATCTGAAGACGGCATAAATGTGATTTCTTTATTTTTGAATCATTTGTGCATTCGCATTAATTACTTTATAGCTCAAGTCCTACTCATTTCTACTTGAAGATCTTCAGTGTCTTCAAAACTTACTTTTCCAGAGCAACTGCTATGTCTTGGAATCCTTGTGCAGTGATATTATTCTTGTCCCAGATGACCGTTCTGTTAGAATAATAGAAAAATATATGTATAAAAATCAAAGCATATATTAAAAAAAATAATTAAGACTGACACCAAATTTAGTAACATAGTATATGATGGCAGATAAAGTGTAGTTACTCACCTGTAACAGGTGTTCTCCGGGGACAGCAGTTATCAGTCCTCACATATGGGTGACATTGGCACCGACGGAGCACTCGCAGAAGCATCCTCCCAGCTTTCAAAGAAAGCCTTTGGGAGATGCCACCACGCATGCATGGTCCCCTTCCCACCCAAGGGTGCCAGTCAGATGAGATAGCTAAAAGATGGCAAAAATAAAAGATGGTAAAGGAGCAACTCTAAGGGGAGGAGGGAGGGTTGTAAGGACCGATTCCTGCTGTCCCCAGAGAACACCTGTAATAGGTGAGTAACTACGCTTTCTCCGGGAACAAGCAGGAAGTCAGTCCTCACATATGGGACTCCCTAGCTACAGGCTACCAAAAGCCCATAGCAAAAACACAAACTCCCTCATGGAGAGCCTCGAGCAACAGCAGTTAAGTCTGTGTCCACAGACCACAGTAGAACCCCTGTGTCCGATGAAAACCAGCACTCTGGTGGCCTGAATACAGAAGGGTCAGAGAGCAGAAGTTGCCTAAACCCCAAAAGGATTATGGCGCATAGCCTGGCCAAAGGCACTGTCCCATCAAGACGCTCTTACCAGGCAGTAAAGGGCTGCGAAGGTATGGACTGAAGACATAGTGCAAGTTTGCCACAGAGGCCACCATGGCCATGGCACGGTGCGCAATGCCACGGCCTTCCAGCGGAGCCCTGCCTGCTCATAGGCGAGAGTGATACAATCCGCCACCCAGATGGACAGCGTATGCTTAGACAGCGCCTCCCCCATCCTACTGGGGTCGTAGGAGACAAAAAGCTGAGTAGCTCTACGGTGGCCCTGGGTGCGTTGGATATAGAAGGACAAAGCCCTCTTACAGTCCAAGGTGTGGAGGACTGTCTCGGCCCTACCGGAGAGAGGTCTCAGAAAGAAGATAGGGAGAACTACTTCCTGGTTGAGATGGAAGGACGATACTACCTTAGGAAGAAATTTAGGGTGTGTGCGGAGCACCACTCTGTTCTTGCAGAACCTGGTATAAGGTGCCTCCATCACTAAGGCCTGAAGCTCGCTAACTCTGCAACCAGGAACGTCACCTTCCAAGAGAGGTAGCGTAGATGGCAAATAGCCAGAGGCTCAAAGGGTGGGTGCCCCAAGACCATGTTAAGGTCCCATTCAGTTACCAGAGGGCGAACCGGAGGCTTCGATAAGAGCAGACCCCTAAGAAAGCTGGTCACCAACGGCTGGACCGAAAGGGGCTTGCCATCCACTGGTGATGGTGGTGCGCCGCCAGGGTACTAAGGTACACCTGGAGTTAGACTTGAGCCCGGACTATGAGAGGTGGAGAAGGTACTGTAATACCAAATCCACCAGACAGGAGAATGGGTCAGCCCCGTGCTCGGCACACCAGGCCGAGAAACTACGCCATTTGAGGGCATAAGCTTTTCTAGTAGACGGCTGAGGGGAGATATGATAGAAGTCTATAAATTAATAAACGGAGTGGAACGGGTAAACGTAGATCGATTGTTTACCTTATCAGAATATAGAAAGACTAGGGGACATGCAATGAAGCTACAGGGTAAACTATTTAAGACTAATAAAAGAAAATATTTTTTCACTTAACGTGTAATCAAACTCTGGAATTTGTTACCGGAGGATGCAGTAAAGGCTGTTAGTGTAGCTGGGTTTAAAAAAAGGTTTGGACAAGTTCCTGGAGGAAAGGTCCATAAACCATTATTAAGAAGTGACCGAAGATATCAATGCTTGACCCAGTACAAGCATTGTGGAACTTGTGTCTCTTGGGGAAACTGCTAGGTACATATGACCTAGATTGGCCACTGTTGGAAACAGAATACTGGGCTTGATGGACCTTGGTCTGACCCGGTATGGCATATCTTATGTTCTTATGTAGGCCTTGCGAGAGGCCATCAGGATCTCCTCTACCTCACCTGAGAGGTTGAAAGGGGCTAGGGTCGACCTTTCAGCAGCCATGCTGTCAGTGACAGGGACCCCAGGTTGGGGTGCAGAAGAGCCCCACCCTCCTGAGATAGGAGTCCCGGAGAGTTCCCCAACTGGATGGGGGTCTCCACTGTTAATCGGAGGAGGAGCAGGAACCACGGTTGCCTGGGTTACCGAGGGGCTATCAGGATGAGTGAGGCCCTGTGTAGAGGGTCCTGAACAAGGTCTTGGCAATCAGCAGCGTGGGAGGCGTACAAGAGGCCCTTTGACCATGAGACGATGAACGCATTCGCTGCCACCCTGGAGGGGTAGGCCTGCTGGAAACAGAAGCGGAGCAACTGGAAGTTGTCCGGGCTGGCGAACAGGTCCATCACAGGTCTCCCCCAGATCTGGAAGAGTCGGTCGGCCACTCTGGGGTCCAGCTGCCACTCATACAGCTGGAAGACACTGCTCAGCCTGTCAGCCAGCAGGTTGTTCTGGCCTGGTAGGTATACTGCCCGCAGGAGGATACCCTGTTGGACTGCGTACAAGCAGAGGACCACCACCTCCTGACAGAGGGCACGAGACCTCATGGCCCCCTGTTTGTTCACATAGAACATCGCCACCTGGTTGTCCATCTGAACCAGCATCGGCTGGTGGTGGCAAAAGGCTTGCAGGGCTAGGTATATTGCCCACAGCTCCAGAAGGTTGATCTACTGGGTATCCTCATCTAGCAACCAGCTGCCCTGGGTGCAGTGCTCCTCGCAGTGGGCTCCCCAGCCGAGCAGGGAGGCGTCCGTGGTGAGGAACCTTGAGGGGCTCAGGGTCTGAAAAAGCAAGCCTGCCTTGAGTTTCTGGATTGACTGCTACTAGACCAGCGAGTCTGCCAGTTGGCGGGTTACGGAGACTCTGTCTTGGAGGTATCCTGTGGCTTGAGTCCACTGGTCCGGAAGACACCACTGTGCCGGCCTCATGCGGAGGCGAGAGTCTGGGGTGAAATGGTCTGTGGAGGCCATGTGCCTGAGAAGGCACAGAAGTCGTCGAGTGGGCACAGAAGGACGGTACTGTATGTCCCGTACCAGAGTACTGAGATGGTCGGCACGGTCGCTGGGCAAGGTGGCCTTTGACTGGAGAGTGTCCAGCTTTGCCCCGATGAACTCCAGACATTGTATCGGGAGGAAGTGAGACTTGGGGTAGTTTATGACAAAACCCAAGTGCTGCAGAACCTGGATGGTGCGTGCAGTGGCCTGCTGCACTTCTGAGGCCATGCCTCCCTTCATGAGCCAGTCGTCCAGGCAGGGGAAGACAAAGACTCCCTGGAGATGGAGGAAGGTGGCCATGACTGACAGGCATTTTGTCAAGACCCTTGGGGCAGAAGCCAAACCAAAAGGGAGCACCCTGTACTGATAGTGCCTGCCTCCCACTATGAACTGCAGGTACTGCCTGTGGTTGGTGTGAATAAGGATGTGGGTATAGGCATCCTTGAGGTCTAAGGAGCAGAGTCAATCTCCCTTCTGGAGGTAGAGCAGCAATGTTCCAAGGGAGAGCATCTTTTACTTCTCCCTCACCAGGAATTTGTTGAGGTTGCACAGGTCGAGGATGGGCCTTAGGCACCCTGTTCTTTTTGGCACGAAGAAGTACTTGGAGTAGAACCCCTTGTCCTTGAGATGGTGGGGCACTGGTTCCACCGCTTTGTCCTCGAGAAGACCTGCCAACTCCTTCAGTACAAGGTCCCGGTGGAGGGGAGACCCGAGGGGCTCTCTCGAAAAATAAGGGGGAGGTGTCTGAGTCAAGTGGAGGAGGTAACTCTCTCTGACCACCCAAAGTGCCAAGGAGTCAGTGGTGATGATCAACCACCTCTGGGCATAATGGGCCAGACGTCCCACCGTGGGTTGATCATCTCCTTGGGGTACAGAGGCTATGCTCAAGGAGTCAAAAACAACCCCCTGGCTGGGCTGGAATCTGGGGTTTTGGAGCCTTCTGCTTACGAGGGCCATGACCATGTCCCTTGGCCTGCTGATCCTGTTGGGGAGCTGGGGAGGCCTGAAAAGGTGGGTAGTTTCTGTAAGCAGCCCCTTTCCTTGGGTAGAAGGACTTTTTACCAGAGTCTTTCCGTCGGGGAGGGGCAGCGGTCCTTTTAGAGAGCCTGGTCCTTGTCATGAACTCAGTCTCCAGCTCGGCAGCCTTGTCGGTCATGGGTTTTCCAAAGAGATTCTCTCCTTGGCAGGGACATCGACCAATTTGTCCTGGACCCACTGCTTGAGGTTGGACGACTGTAGCCAAGCTTGGCATCGTGCACTGATGCCCGCCACCGCTACTCAAGCCACCGACTCAAACCCATCATAGGCTGCTCAAGACATGAACTTGGAGCACTCACAGACTGCCTTGGCCAAGTTCTTGAACCGCTACCGGAGTTCCTCGGAGAGACCAGCTGAGAACCCGGCGAGCTCCTTCGCCAGGTCTCTCAGGTACAGTTTGTAAGACTGGATGGATGTGACCGATGAGCATTGAGCCCTTGTAACACTTTCTGCCGAGGGCATCCAAAGTGCGTGCCTCCCTGCCCGAGGGCACCGAGGAGTGTATCTTCTGACTTTTCAGTCGACGCATAGCCGACTCCACCACCATGGAGTTATGTGGCAGCTGTAATTTCTGGAAGCCCAGGCTCCGGTGGACTCAATACATCGAGTCGAGCCATTTGCTCACCACTGGCACCGATGCCGGTATCTCCCACATACAGAGCATCAGCCATTCCAAGATGGGAGGGATGGGCACCACGAGCGATTCCCTCGGAGGAGCCTCATATTGGACGATTTCCAACCCATCTGCCCGAGGGTGGTCCTCCAATTCCGTAGGGAATGCCAGGACCTTAGACATATCCTTGACAAAATCGAGGAAGCCCATATCCGCCATTGAGGCTCCAAGATGGGAGAGTGATGGGACGTCGCACTCAGAGTAGTCCGTCGAGGACTCATAGGAGGGCTGCTCCTCAGGCCTCAGGACTCCCGATGTTCTGCAGCTGGTGCCCGGCACACTTGCTTGGCCTCCGGGGATGTCTTCGACATCGAGGGCCCGGTGGACAGGATGGATGAATCGGTCATACTGGACAACAGTGTCCGCTGTTGGTCCATGAAGGCAGACAAACTGTGTTCCAGGGCCGCCATTCTGCACTCCAGGTCAGAAGGCTCCACAGCCTTCGGCGCAGGCACAGAGACTCGGGCCCAGTTTTGGCTCCCCCAAAGGGGAATCCTCGACGAGGATGGTGTCTGAGGACCGAGGGCAGTCCGAGGTCGACTCCTTCTGGGGGACCTTTGCAGTCCGCTACTTCTCTGATGCCTCGGACGAGCGTCTCAGACTGTGGGACCTAGCCCAGGGGGCACCCGGCCGGTCGGATCCATCCAAGGATGCCACCTTCAAGGGCTTCTTCTTCATCTGGGGTTCCCTCAGGGGAGACCCCCTTTCTGAAGACCCACGACGGGACTCGGGCTTGGAAGGGTCAGTCCGAGGTGTTGAGGATTCAGACGAGGCCCTGGCCTACGGAGGCACCAAGGACTCGGGGGGGGGGGGAGGGGAACTTACGTGCTGCTACTGGAGGCTCTTGAGAGCCTTGCTGGATATCCTCTTGCAAAAACCACATGCTGCCAGGTCATGGTCCGGCCCAAAACAGCAGTCATGTGTGTCAGACATAATTTTTGAGCACCAATCACACTTTTTAAAGCCACTGGTAGCTATGGGGGGAAAAAAGTACCCCTGCGAGGTCAAAGACTCGCCGGGCTGCCAGTTGGGAAAAAAGGCGCGAAGACGCCAAAAGTTAAGCAACGAAAAAACAGACCCAAACTCGACACCAAGGCAGGTGATCTGGTGGTGGGAAAAGTACCAGTGCAATACCAGATGCGAATATGAAACTCAGAGAGAAAAAAATCAACTTTATCCAGGGACAAGCCAGACAAACGTCTGAAGAGCTCTGCAGAAAAAAGGTGACTGAGCAAGATGGCACCCTTGGGTGGGAAGGCAATCACACATGCATGGTGGCATCTCCAAAGGCTTTCTTTGAAAGCTGGGGGGATGCTTAAGCGAGAGCTCTGTCAGTGCCGACATCACCCATATGTGAGGAATGACTTCCTGCTTGTTCCGGGAGAAAGACCAGTATGGTCCATTTAGTCTGCCCAGCAAGGCAGTAAGAGTAGGTGCCTCTGCCGCTCTGTGCAGGTCACCCCTCCCCATGCATTTATTTAGGGGTGTACCCACTGCTCTGTGTAGGCCACCCCTATTTGCTGAGATATGAGAGAGTTATGCTTATTTTGATTTTATCCTATTGCTATAAAGGGATCCACTGTGTCTGTCCCAAGCTACTTTGAACTCCATCACTGTATTTGCCCCCATCACTTCCATCGGGAGGGCATTCCAAGCATCCACCACCCTTTCAGTGAAAAAGTATTTCCTGACATTGCCTTTCAGTTTACCCCCTTGCAGCTTTATGTTATGCCCTCTAATTTTACAGCTTCCCGGTCTTTGGAAGAAGTTTGTTTGTTCATTAATACTCAAAGTATTTAAAGATCTGAATCTACTACTACTGAGCATTTCTATAGCATTATAAGTCGTATGCAGTGCTGCACAGACATGTAACAGACAGTTCCTGCTCATCAGAGCTTTACAATCTAGTTAAGACAGATATCTCCCCTCTCCCTTCTCTCCTCCAGAGTGTACATATTTAGGTCTTCAAGTCGCTTCTCATTCGTTTTAGGCTTCTGACACAGGCTCCAAATCATTTTGGTTGCCTTCCTCTGAACCGTTTCCAGTCTTTTTATATCCTTTGCGAGATATGGTCTCCAAAACTGAACACAATATTCCAAGTGAGATCTCACCAGCGACTTGTACAGTGGCATTAGTACCTCTTCCTTTCTGCTGGTAATTCCTCTCTGTATGCAACCCAGCATCCTTCTGGCTTTTGCCACTGCTTTGTCACAATGTTTCGCCACCTTGAGATCCTCAGAAACAATCACTCCGAGGTCCTTCTCCTGGTCCGTGCACACCAACCTCTCGCCCCCTATCGCATACAATTCCTTTGGGTTTCTGCTTCCCAAGTGCATGACACTGCACTTCTTCACATTAAATCTTAACTGCCAAACCTTAGACCATTTTTCCAGCTTTTGTAGATTTTTCCTCATTATATCCACTCCCTCCGGGAGTCCCACTCTATTGCAAATTTTCGTGTCGTCTGCAAAAAGACAGACTTTTCCATTCAGTCCTTTGGCAATATCACTCACAAATATATTGAACAGTACCGGTCCCAGGCCCGAATCCAGGGGCATACCGCTAATCACCTTCCTTTCATCCCAGTGAGTTCTGTTTACCATCACCTTCTGTTGTCTATTAGTCAACCAATTTCTGATCCAGTTCACCACCTTGGGACACATCCCTAAACTGTTGAGTTTATTGATAAGCCACCTATGAGTAACAGTATCAAAGGCTTTGCTGAAAACTAGGTAGATCACATCCATCGCATGCCCTTCATCTAGCTCTCTGGTCACCCAGTCAAAGAACTCAATCAAATTTGTTTGGCAAGATCGTCCTTTGGTAAAACCATGTTGCCTCAGATCATGCAACCTGTTGGTTTTGAGAAAGTCAACTATTTCAGGAGCACCTGCATTACTTTTCCCGCCACTGAGGTAAGGCTTACTGGCCTGTAGTTTGTTACTTCTTCCCTATTACCACTTTTGTAAAGAGGCACCACATCAGCCCTTCTCCAGTCCTATGGAACTTCTCCTGTCTCCAAGGATTTCTTAAAAGCATCCTTTAATGGCCCTGCAAGAACCTCTCGGAGCTCTTTCAGTATCCTGGGATGTATCCCATCCGGTCCCATGGCCTTGTCCACTTTCAGTTTTGCAAGCTGCTCTAATACATAATCTTCTGTGAATGGTGTGGTATCTACTCCATTTCCATCTGTATACTTATCAATCACAGGTGGACCTTCTCCAGGATTTTCTTTAGCAAAAACAGCACAAAAGTATTTGTTTAGCATTTGCGCATTTTCAATGTCACATTAACCTTTAAAAAGGAGATAGAGCAGCTTTTAAACTAGATAATAGGGGAAAGCCGACAGTCGCCCAAGAGCGCATGGTTCGGAAGAATGTATCCTTGAAGGATACTACAAAAAGCAGAGAGGTTCCAAAAAAGAGTAAAGTAGCCCAAATGCCCTCGAGTATGGAGCAGACAGAACTTAAAGATCCCAAATTACCCATGTCTACCAATAGCCAAATTAATATGAATAAAATACAGTCTCTAAAATGCTTGTATGCAAATGCTAGAAGTCTACAAAACAAGATGGGAGAGTTAGAATATATAGCACTAAACGAGAGGTTAGATATGATTGGAATATCAGAGACATGGTGGAAAGAGGATAACCAGTGGGACACTGTGATACCTGGGTACAAACTATATCGTAATGATAGAGCTGACCAAATTGGTGGAGGGGTTGCGCTCTATGTTAGAGAGGGCATTGAGTCAGAAAGGATTAAAGTTTTGCAAGAAACAAAATTTGCTGTAGAATCTCTATGGATTGAAATTCCATGTAAAAAGGGGAAGGCGATGGCAGTGGGGGTGTACTATCGTCCGCCTGGCCAGAATGAACAAATGGATGATGAAATGCTCAAAGAAATCAAGGAAGCTAGCAAAAGTTACAGTGCAGTAATAATAATGGGTGATTTCAATTACCCCGGCATCGACTGGGTCAGTGTCACAACAGGACATGCTAGGGAGATAAAGTTCCTAGATGAAATAAATGACTGCTTCTTGGAGCAGCTGGTTCATGAACCAACCAGAGGGGAAGCAATATTAGACCTAGTCCTTAGTGGAACACCAGATGTTGTGCAAGAGATAAGGGTGTTGGGGCCACTTGGCAATAGTGATCATAGCATGATCACCTTTGATTTAATTAGTGGAGGAGGGATAGTAAGGAAATCCACAGTACTATCCTTTAACTTTCGAAAGGGAGACTATGATAAAATGAGGAAAACAGTTAAGAAAAAACTAAAAGGAGCAGTTGCAAAGGTTAAAGACGTACATCAAGCTTGGGTGTTGTTGAAAAATACTATCTTGGAAGCCCAGACCAGCTGTATTCCACGCTTTAAGAAAAGTGGAAGGAAGTCCAAAAAACTGCCAGCATGGTTTAAAGGTGAGGTCAGAGAGGCTGTTGTTGCCAAAAAAGCATCTTTCAGGAAATGGAAAAAAGAGCCAAACGATGAAACCTGGAAACAGCACAAGCACTGGCAAGTCAAATGCAAGGCATTGATAAGGCAGGCAAAGAGAGAATTTGAGAAGAAGCTTGCTGCGGAAGCAAAAACGCGAAATAAAGACCTTTTCAAGTACATTCGTAGCAAAAAACCTGTGAGAGAGTCAGTTGGACCATTAGATGATAAAGGGGTTAAAGGAGCACTAAGAGGCGACAAGGCGATAGCGGAGAGACTGAATGAATTCTTTGCTTCGGTCTTTACTGAGGAAGATGTAGGGATGTTACCCATGACTGAAGTGGTATTTAAAGGTGTGGAAGAATTGAAGGAAATATCGATACATCGGGAAGATGTCTTACAACTATTAGATAAACTGAAGAGTAGCAAATCACCTGGGCCGGATGGTATACATCCAAGGGTGTTGAAAGAACTGAAATTTGAGATTGCAGACCTGCTATCAGTAATCTGTGAACTATCATTAAAATCATCTCTAATACCTGAGGATTGGAGGATCGCCAATGTAACACCAATTTTTAAAAAGGGTTCGAGGGGTGATCCGGGAAACTACAGACCAGTGAGCCTGACATCAGTACCGGGAAAAATGGTAGAAACCATCATAAAGAATAAAATTACTCAGCATGTAGATAGTCACGACCTAATGGGAGACAGCCAACATGGCTTTAGACAAGGAAGATCTTGTCTTACTAATCTGTTATGTTTTTTTGAAGGAGTGAATAAACAGGTGGACAAAGGTGAGTCGGTTGATATTGTGTATCTGGACTTTCAGAAAGCCTTTGACAAAGTCCCTCATGAGAGACTTTTGGCAAAACTAAAGAGTCATGGGATAGGAGGCAGTGTACTACTGTGGATCAGGAACTGGTTAAAAGATAGAAAGCAGAGGGTAGGGCTAAATGGCCAATTTTCCCAATGGAGAAAGGTGAATAGTGGTGTACCCAGGGATCTGTGCTGGGTCCGCTGCTTTTTGACATATTCATAAATGACCTGGAAAGTGGAATAACAAGTGAGGTTATCAAATTTGCAGATGACACAAAACTATTTAAAGTTGTTAAAACCCAGGAGGATTGTGGAAAATTGCAAGAGGATCTTGATAAATTGGAAGATTGGGCATCAAAATTGCAGATGAAATTTAATGTGGAGAAGTGCAAGGTTATGCACCTAGGGAAGAACAACCCAAACTATGGTTACACGATGCAAGGTTCCACATTAGGAACCACCACCCAGGAAAAAGATTTAGGCGTCATTGTGGATACCTTGTTAAAACCCTCGGCCCAGTGTGCAGCGGCGGCCAAGAGAGCAAATAGAATGCTAGGTATGATAATGAAAGGAATGGAAAATAAAACAAAAGATATTATAATGCCTCTATATCGTTCCATGGTGAGACCGCACCTTGAATATTGTGTGCAATTCTGGTCGCCGTATCTTAAAAAGGATATAGCGATTTTAGAAAAGATTCAGAGAAGAGCCACCAAAATGGTAAAGGGGATGGAAGGCTACTCCTATGAAGAAAGGCTAAAAAGGTTGGGGCTCTTTAGCCTGGAGAAGAGACGGCTGAGGGGAGATATGATAGAAGTCTATAAATTAATGAATGGAGTGGAACGGGTAAACGTAGATCGATTGTTTACCTTATCAGAATATGGAAAGACTAGGGGACATGCAATGAAGCTACAGGGTAAACTATTTAAGACTAATAAAAGAAAATATTTTTTCACTCAACGTGTAATCAAACTCTGGAATTTGTTACCGGAGGATGTAGTAAAGGCTGTTAGTGTAGCTGGGTTTAAAAAAGGTTTGGACAAGTTCCTGGAGGAAAGGTCCATAAACCATTATTAAGAAGGGACCCAGGATATCAATGCTTGAACCAGTACAAGCATTGTGGAACCTGTGTCCCTTGGGGAAACTGCTAGGTACGTATGACCTAGATTGGCCACTGTTGGAAACAGAATGCTGGGCTTGATGGACCTTGGTCTGACCCAGTATGGCATATCTTATGTTCTTATGTTCCACAAATCCGTTTCCAGCACTTTTGAGTCCTGCAATTCTATCTCTGATTTTCCTCCTCTCCTGAATATACCTGAAAAAAGTTTTGTTGCCACACTTCACATCTTAACCATCTTTTCTTCTGCCTTGGATTTTGCTATCCTTAGTTCTCTTTTTGTCTCTTTTAGTTTTAGTCTGTATTCTTTTCTGTGTTCCTCTGCTTGCAAACTTCTGAATTTTGTGAAAGCTGAGTTTTTTGCCTTTATTTGTGCAGCCACTTCTTTGTCGAACCAAAGAGGTTTCCTTTTCCTCTTGTTTTTATTTACTTTCCTTACATATGTATCTGTTGTCCCTTTTATTGGGTTCTTTAGCCCACTGCAATTCTACTTCCCTTATCCCCTCCCACCCTGCCAACTCCTCCTTCAGGCACTTGACCATTTTACTGAAGTCAGCATTTTTGAAGTTTAGGACTTTGAACTTGCTGTGATTGGAGTCCGCTTTGGCTTTTATCTCAAACCACACTGAGGTGATCGCTGCTGCTCACATGGGCACCCAGCCCAGATATTTGACATGCTATCTCTGTTGGTGAGCACTAAATCCAGCATCGAGCTCTCCCTGGTCGGTTCCATCACCATTTGTCTAAGTAATGCATCTTGGAAGGCATCCACAATTTTTTTTATTTCTTTCCAGATTTGCAGAAGGAACACGCCAATCCTCATCAGGTAGATTAAAGCTACCCAATATGATCACTTCCCCCTTTATGGCTATCTTTGCAATGTCAACAATCAATTCGCTATCCATTTCTTCGGTTTGAGTTGGAGGCCTGTAGACCACACCAGTATGGATGACAGTGCTATCTCCTCTTTCCAACACAATCCACAGCATTCTTCTTTTCCCCATGCCCCCTGTATTTCAGCCACTTTAATATTGCTTTTGACATATAGGACTACTCCTCCTCCTTTTCTACCCTCTCTATCTCTTCTAAATAAATTATAGCCAGCTATGGCTATATCCCATTCATGTGACTCGTTAAACCATGTTTCTGTCATGGCCACAATGTCCAAGTCCATTTCCACCACTAGGGCTTCCAGGTCAGGAACCTTGCTGGCTAGTATTCGAGCATTTGTGCTCATCACTTTCCAGCATTTGTTGACTGACTTGCCTGTATTTTGCATGGATTTTGTTTGACATGCCTCTTCCCACTTGGCATTGATGTGTGAGTTAATACTGTGGCTGTTTCCAATAGTATTATGTTCTTGCTGGGAGTGAGGTCCTGAACTTGTTCTTTTCCATCCATCACCCCCTTTCCCTAGTTTAAATGCCTGTCCATATAATGCCTGAATTTGCACTTAGGATCCTTTTCCCTGCAGTAGAGAGATGTAGTCCATCAACACAGTATAACCTCTTGTTGTTCCATCTATTTCCCCAGTCGCCTGTATATCTAAATCCTTCTTGTTTGCACCAGGTTTGGAGCCATGTATTAAAGTTGATTATACAACGCAGTCTTTCTGCCCATTTACCAAGAACAGGTAGAACTTCTGAGAATGCTATAGTGTTAGTAATGAGTTTGAGTTTCTCTCCCAGAATCTGGAAGTTCTTCTGAACTGTAGAGGCACTGTTTCTAGCCAGGTCATTTGTACCCAAGTGAATGGCAACATCAATTTTGGAATGCTCACTTTCAGCACTAACTATGTCAACAATTTGCTTCGTATTCCTGCTGGCTGAAGAGCCAGGGAGGCATCTGACCATCTTCTCCCCTTTGAACTGTCTTCCCAAGTTGGTGCCTCTGATGGTGGATTCCCCAAATAGTAGTAGTTTCCTCTTTTGTGTCATTTTTTTATGCAGGGCATTATCAGTAGATTGGGCATTAACTTTTTCATTTAAGGACACTTCAGTTTTCACTGATTGGGCTCTTGAATTTCCCAAGGTAGAGAAGGCGTTATGCAGTGATATCTCTTGATGGCAAGGGTGTCTCCTTGTTACAGGTAACAATCTACCAGAGCCCACTGTGATCCATTTGTTCCTGGGTTGCTTGATTCTTTGAGGGTGTGGCGATGGATTTTTTTCAACTTGTATCCCAGAGGAGGTTTAATTGCAGCTAATTCTTCCCTTAATAGAATCAATTCTTTATGCATGACAGATAACTTGAGACATATAAGGCAAGCTCTTAGGCTCCAAATGATTCTTCTTAGAATGAAGGCACCACAACTATTGCATTGAATACATGACATGCTGATTAAGATGGCTATAAAGCAGTTCTAGGGACAAGGAGAAAAGGTGGGTGTTACACCTAATTGAAAGACAGATGTCAATCTACGCACCTCTAGACCAGCAACAACACGGATTTCGACAACAGCATGGCGTCGAAACCCTCCTCACGACCCTTCGACAGACTCCATACAGGCCTTGATAAGAAAAAACAAGGCTTCATCCTCATATTTACGGACATTGCCTTTGCTTTCGACACTGTTAACCACAACCTTTTGCTCACCCAACTCTATCGAAAAGCGTAAGAAGCTTGGCCTTAGACTGGTTCAAATCCTACCTATCCAATCGACAACAACAAGTCTGAATAGACAACCAGGCATCCAGACCTTTCCAACAAACACAAGGGGTCCCCCAAGGATCTTCCCTCTCATCCCTACTCTAACATCTACATACAGCCAATCTGTGACATCATCCAATCATTCAACATACTATACCACATCTACGCTGATGATGTGTACTATAACACTCCATTCATCACTGACAATCCAGACTACTCAACCATAGTTGAATGCTTCAACACAGTCTCAGACTGGCTCATGGCACACAACCTGAAGGTCAACACTAATAAGACTGAGGTCTTAATCATATCCAAAGACCCCACATTTACACCACCGCCCTCTCTCAAAGTGAGAGACTTCGACCTCATAACCAAGCAAGAGATCCGCAATCTGGGAGTGACAATCGACCAACACCTGTCATGGGAGACCCACACTCAAAATATCTCCAAAACAATCTACCATAAACTAAGAACCCTCCGACACTTATGCCCTCTTCTCAAAACCTCGGACTTAAGCTTGGTGGCTCAAGCTCTCATCCTTCCTCATCTAGACTATTCCAACATCATCCTTCATGGTATGCCGAAGCATACCCTCCAGCCACTACAACTCGCCATGAACACAGCTGCCCGCACAATCCTATCTGCATCCAGACACCACCACATCACTCCCATTCTAATTCAGCTTCATTGGCTCCCCAAAGTAAGCCGCCTGACCTACAAAGCAATGCTACTCACATTTAAGGCCCTTCACACAATGTTGGCATCTTCACTCTCAGAACTGATACAAAGGACGCCAGAGACTAGGACCAGGAGAACGTGTATGATAAACTCTCTCATAACTCCTTCAACAGTAAGGACATCTACCCAGTCAACCAAGAACCACGCCTTTTCCCTATGTGCGCCAACCCAATGGAATACCCTACCCTCATCAATACGTGCTATCCCGGACCTTACAACGTTTAGGAAGGCATTGAAGACCCATCTCTTCCAACTAACATACAACCACCCACCCTAGACCAGCCACACAAACAGAAACAGCTGACGGCACACTACTTTAAATATGTGCTAGCAATGTGCATCAGCAGTGAAATGTGTGGATCAGCAGACAACCCATCACTGCAAAAATGCTCCTGCAATGTATATAAATAGACCAGTAGACAGCCCACCACCGCGAATATGCTCATGTAATGTAAATATGCTCCTCACTCACTGTGAATATGCTCCTGCAATGTAAATATATAATGTAAATATGTCACCAGTTTTACCCCAGATGTAAACCTTGTCAGATGTAAACCATGTCAGATATAAACCTTGTAAACCACAATCACCATGTTAGCTAGTGATTATGTGGTAATCATTATGTTACCTGTAAGTGTTATTTTGTAACACACATTCATATGGCTTATGTAAACCGCACCGATCTTTAATAGCGCGGTATATAAAAACAAATAAATAAAAATAAATAAATAAATTTATATGATGGACAATGTAACCCTGGGGTGGGTGGGGGCGAGGGGTGGGGTGGGCGGGAAATTAGGTGTCCCTGGTCAGTAGACGACCTATGAACTGCGGGCATATTCAAATCTAAGAGAATATAAATAAGTAATAACTAGGCAGGGAAATGTTATATAAAAAACCATAGCCAAAATAGTAACTGTAGAAGCTTCTTTGCAGTGCTGATCAGAATGCTTGCTCAGGTAGCAGAGAGGCTGATTGAATTAACTCTCAAAACTATCTTGTGTACTCTGTGGCGTTCAGCTTGAGAAGAAAATAGAGATGTAGTGGGTGAATCTACCCTGCAGTTAAGTGTTTTATATTCACTACTTGGAATAATTAATAAAAGGAACAATCACAGCGAGGGTGAGGAATTCTTTCCTCCGTCTCTTTTGATTGAGAGTTCCGACAAAAAGATAAGTTGGAATTACAGCCTTTCTGGATAGGTGCTTCGGGGTTTATTGTTGGAGCTGAATTAACTCTCACACAGAAGAAGCTGAATGAATGAATTAACTGTGACTTAACCACACCCTGTGAGGTGGGCTTCTAACAGAGAAATGGAACTTTAAACTTTCCAATAAAATCCTACTTCTATGTATCTATCTACGCTATGCAAAGGACCCTGGAACTTTAAAATATATATCTTTTTTCTGCAAATTTTAGTAGGACACCGGGTCTTTACAAATTTAAAAACAAATATGCAGTGCTAGTCCTATTAAACAAGTGTCAAGGATCAAGTGCCCCTGGTCAGTAGACCTTCTATGAAGTGAGGGCACACTCAATTCTAAGAGAATATAAATAGGTAATAGCTAGGCAGGGAAAGCTTATATAAAAAAAAAACAGCCAACATAGTAACTGAAGAAACTTATCTTTGCAATGCTGGATCAGAACCCTTGCTCTGGTAGCAGAAAGACTGATTGAATTAACTCTCAGGCAAAAGAAGCGGAATGAAGTAATTAACTGCGACTTTACCACACTTGTTTAATGAAACAAGTACCAATCTATTTGAAAGAAGCAGTCACTATTTAGTGGAAAGTAAAGAAGAGTAATTCCATTAGTCAATAAAAAAGAACAGAGTTTTACTTCAAGGCTCTCATTGTAATAGAACAGGGCTAAATAATATGCAGATTCATTGTTAAGACTGGCTGCAGAGAAGTGGTAAGTAGACCCTTGCGTTCCAGGAGCTTGGGGATGTGCTTTGGGCTTGCCACAAACATCTCAGCTATCAGAACAGTTCAGTATCCCCTACACCAGCGGTTCTCAGCCTTTTTCGTACCGTGACCCCTTTTACCAGTGGCCAACTTGTGACGACCCCCAATGATAAAATCAAATGCGTCTCTCTTCCTTTACCATTAACGCATTGTCGCTGTAATCATTTGTTAAATTATTAATATATTATAGGCCTTTGCAATATGTTTTTATTTATAAAATTTACTTATTTAAACCACAATAATTAATAACAACAAGTAACAATATTTGATTTCAAAATTATTATGATTTTGTAGTCAACGGTTTTAGTAGGCTTTATTCAAAAAGACTGACGAAGGGCAAAAATGTTAGTGTTGTCAAACCTAAAATGTAGGCCTATGCTATCAGTGCGAAGGTTGTGCTTGCTTCCTTCTCACCAGATGTGAAATTCTCGGCTCAGTTTTTGCGAGAGCACAACGAAGATCATCTTCTGCAGCAAGTCTATTTTGGTATTTACCCTTGATAAGCAACAAGCTTGAGAAGCCGGTTTCACACAGATATGTTGTTGGAAACGGAAGAAGTAGACGCAACACAATCTCAGACAGTCCAGGATACAATTGAAAATACTTGATCGAGAATTTAAATTACTGTCATTGAAGAAAAATCATTTTTCGCTGTAACGCTGGTAATGAGTTCAATGAACTATTCTTGTGCAATCTCAGGAACATCCTCAACTTTAACTGTGAATGGACTTCTGGCAAGTGCATATGGTGTGCCAGGTAAATTTGGAAAATACGCTGAAATTTCTTCTTCCAGTATTTCTAAGTGCTGTTTGATAGAAACTATAATTCCATTTCTTGTGTCAAGTTCAATCTCGTTTTCTTCAAGGACAGCGGATAAGTTGAGCAACATGTACGTTCAATTTTCAGCTAACGTTTTCTGCCAAAGCCGAAGTTTCATTTGAAACACTTGGATCTTTTCAGACAAATCTAGGCATGTTGCGTCTGGTCCTTGCAGTGATAAATTTAATTCGTTCAACATTGCAAATATGTCAACCAAGTAAGCAATTTTCAGCAGCTGCTTTCTGTCACTGGAAAGTGCTTCAAATTGTGGTTTTGCTTAAAAAACGTTTTTAGTTCATCGCGAAGATCAAAGGCGCGCTTTGAAACCTTTCCTTTTGATAACCATCTCACCTCAGTGTGTAGTAAAAGAACATTATTAGATGCATCCAAATCATTACAAAGTTTTGTAAACAGTCAACTGTTTAAAGCACTCGCTTTTATGAAATTAACGGCGCTTACTACATTTATCATAACTTCTTGCAGCTCGTTGAAGGAGAAGAAATTGAAATTGTGAACAACTTTAACCTACTTGGATCAACTATCAATAAAGAAGCAACAAGCAGTCAAGAAATCAGACGACGCATTGCTCTTAGCAGAATGGCTATGAAAGACCTAGATAAGATTCTCAAGAGCAGAGATGTCTCTCTCCATACAAAGATTCGACTTGTTCAAGCCATGGTATTTTCAATAACATCATATGGATGTGAAAGCTGGACAGTGAAAAAGACAGACAGGAAGAAAATTGAAGCCTTTGAATTATGGTGCTGGCGGCGAATACTACCATGGACTGCCCGAAGAACAAACCAGTCGGTACTAGAGGAGATCAAACCTAAGCTTTCTTTAGAAGCTCAGATGACAAGACTTCGACTTTCATACTTTGGACACATCATGCGAAGAGAGAGATCATTAGAGAAAGACATCATGCTTGGCAAGACAGAAGGTCAACGCAAAAGAGGAAGGCCAGCAATGAGATGGATCGATACAATAACAGCAGCTACGGGTACCAGTCTGTCAACAATGAGCCGCCTGACTGAAGACCGAACACAATTTAGGATAACTATCCAGAGGGTCGCCATGACTCGACTCCGACTTGACGGCACTTAACAACAACAACATCATCATAACTTCTTGCAGCTCTTGTGCAGCGTCTTCGTTGCTAAAACTTGTCTATGAATCATACAGTGAGTTCTGATGGCTTTCGGTGACTCATTGAACACCAAACGTTGAAATCTCGACTGACATCCTAGCACAGCTGGAGCTCCATCTGTGCAAACACCACAAACCTTGTCGATGGGGATATCGTGTTTTTGCAGCAATGAATAAAATATTTAAAACACATGACAAGCAGTTGTTGTCATTTCTAGCAGCTTGCAAAAAAGGAACTCATTTTTAAACTCGCCATCATTAATATATCCCACATAAACCAGTAACTGAGAATAGTTTGAAACATCTGTGGATTCATCAAGCTGGATGCTAAATAGTCTAAGTGGAGCGGATTTCATTTCCTGGATTACTTGGTCAAGGATATCAGCAGACATATTTTCTAGTCGTCTACCGACGGTGTCGTTAGACAAGGAAATTGGACTTAATTTCGGTACAAATTCATCTCCAAGCATGACTTGAATAATATCTTTTGTTGCTGGTAACAGCAATTCCTTAGCAATGGTGTGAGCTTTCTTGGCTTTGGCGATTCTGAGAGCCACCATATATGAAGCTTTAACCGCTGCTATGTTTTGCTGGTGGAACTTTCCGCCAATATCAAGCCTGCTTTTCTTGATTCCATCAGCTTTGTTCTTAAAATACCAAATATCCTTACCTACAAAGGTGGGATGCTTACTGTCAAAATGCCGTTTCAGTTTGTTTGGCTTCATGGATTCTGCTAATAGAACTTCGTTACAAATAACGCATTGTGGTTTCTCAATCCCCGCTGAAAACATGGAGGTGAACCCATACCTTAAAAAGTCATCACAATATTTTCTTTTCTTGGTATTCTTCTCTCTGTCATTCATTTTCAATGGAGTCGCTGGTGTTATATAATATTACATAGAAAATATTATTTTAGTAGGACCCATGTCTGCCATTACAAAACCGGAAGTGATCTAAATAACGTCTCGAGGTGCATCGTTTCTGGCAAACAGGTAAAAGTAAGTAAGGATAGCCTAAGTAATATATAAATTGATTAAATTCAAAGTATTTGGCATATTAGGCTTTGTGATCAAATTAGAACAATAAATTAGAAAAGAAATAATAATTCCCAGGATTTGTCAGGTGACCCCTGGTAAATCCTGAGGCAACCCCTGTGGGGGTCGCGACCCACAGGTTGAGAACTGCTGCCCTACACTGAGACTCACTGAACTTATCAATCCTCAAAGTGTTTCTGAAAAATGGTCAGAGAACTGGTGCCATTTAATCATTTAAAATATTTATATACCACAAGGCATAATATTCCTAAGTGATTTACAATAAAATAATAGAATGCCAAAACAAATAAGACATCAAAATAGAGGATAAAATAATCAAATTAAACAACAATGGTCTGGTCGTGACATGTTCCCAATACTTGGCAGAATAAGCTGCCTTTACTTATTTCCGAAAGTCACAGATCTCACTAATCAACTGGACAGCTTTGGGTATCTCACTCCATAGTCTAGGCCCAGAAAAGGAAACTACCTGCTCTAAAATTAATTTCCTAAAGGTGTGAGGGAAAGAAGGACAAGCAAAAAATCCCCGGCCTTGAGATTTCAACAGCTGCCCTGTTGAAATCACAAAAAACAGGAGCAAAATCTATGGGCAAAAATGGATAGTAAAAACGCCTTGCAAAACAAAGTTGCTTGAAAACAGACCCTCCAAAACATGGGCAACCAGTGCAAAGAGCCCAACATCCATATAAGGTGATTATGAAGCTTAGCCTCAGAAATCAAACAAAACGCTGCATTCTGAGCTATCTGCAATGGATGAATATATGAAGTTGGAAGCTCATAGAGAGCTGCAATAATCAATTGACAACAGTACAGTCCTCAATTCAGCAGGTGGAAAATAATTTTTCAACTTCCTCAATAAACAGTTTATTGAATTATCTCTTCACTACTGCTTTGATGTGAGGGTGAAACAGCAACTCCCTATGTAGGATCATTCCAAGATAGTCAACTTCCTCCATAACAGGAATACTTTGTCTCTCAATTGCCCAAGCATGAGGGTCTACTACATTTGCATAATAAGAAAACACCATAAGCTCAGTTTTCTGCACATTCAGGAAGAGTTTCCAAGTAGATAACCATCTTGCAAGAGAACCAGTGCAGATGGACATTTGATTCAAGGACTCCTGAATATCCCTTATTCTCAGACAGTGCCTTTTTTGAGAGGGTACTCAAAAACAATATGATATTGTCTGCATAGATAAGGTACTCAATTTATAGGGCTCTTAAAGCTGTACACAATAGTTTGAAATTTGATTGACATATGACCACATGCAGTTCCATGACACACAAAAACACTAACTTCCAGAAATCTGAACACATAATGGAGACACACTAAACCATTTTTTCCATGCCCATAAAATAAATCGCCACCACCACTGTTTCAAAACTAACATTAGTCTTCAAAATTAGCACCATTTGCTTCTTTAAAGGTTGTCTTCACACAAAGAACCTGCAGAGTGAAATGGAAATACCAGCATCATCACAGCATGCCTCTCATATAAACACTTGCAGTTGGGAAAACAATATAAAATGAAAACTTCTCAACTGTAATGTATATTTTGGAGTATGGTGGCATGTAAGAAGAAAACATTTTACAAAAAAAAGGGCAAGCGAGACAGTATAGGCAGTGAAGGTTGACTTAGTGACCAGAAGATAACTTATTAGCATTTAAAGCAGCAACGGCGGCTGACCAACCCAATCACTCAACCTAATCCAGATGTTCCAATGCCTCTCATCAATTATAGAACTCTAAAATGCCTATGAGAATATTCAACCGAGTTTTAAAGTGTGAGGTTGCTGCTCTGACATTTTGTTTTCTGAAAATGAAATGTGTTCACCAGAAATCTATTTTGGGGGACACATACACCAAACAAATATTCCACTGACTACCATATCTACATACTAAACTTAATTTTCTAAAGCATTTCAATAAATGTTATGATAGAGCACACACACACACACTGTACTTTTATTCCTCCCTGTATGTCATGAAGATGAACCATCTGAACTTGTGACAGCTGTGGACACAGATACTGTTGTTGAACGAAGGGAAAGACTTTACTCAAAAAATAGTGCACAATAGGAGTGACAATTCATGCATTGCCATGAGATTGATATTCAGAACACATATGTAATTAAATCCAGCTTTAAATAATATAAATATTGACTACTGTATTTTCTATTTCCCATATTATTATATTCCCCTCTAAGTAAATTCTGTTTGCATGAAGTCAGTTTGTGGACAGAATTTACCCAAAAATAGTTGGCAGTGCTGGAGTTATGCCAGAAAATGACTTTAGGTATTTAGGGCT